>VZRE01011024.1:0-90572 GCA_013396775.1 Cephalopterus ornatus
CACTGCTTTCCAGCATCTTATTCCCCAGTTTGTACATACATTCAGGGTTGCCCCACCCCAGCTGCAGAATCCAGAACTTTCCTGCTGTTGAACTTCATACGGTTGGTGTTTGCCCAGCCCTCTAATCTGTCGAGGTCCCTCTGCAGGGCCTCCCTGCCTTCAAGGGAGTCAACAGCTCCTCCCAGTTTTGTATCATCTGCAAACTTGCTTAGTATCCCTTCCAGTCCTGTGTCCAAGTCATTCATGAAGATGTTGAAGAGCACAGGGCCTAAGATGGAGCCCTGTGGAACCCCACTAGTGGCAGGTCACCAGTCTGATGTCACCCCATTCACTATTACCCTCTTTGCTCGACCCATGAGCCAATTGCTCACCCACCACATGATGTGTTTATCCAGCTGTGGGCTGGACATTTTGTCCAGAAGGATCCTGTAAAAGATAGTACCAAAAGCTTTACTAAAAATCAGAAAGATTGTATCAACTTTTTCCCTTGATCAACTAAGTGTCATAGAAGAAAATTAGGTTGGATAAGGAGGACTTTCCTCTCCTGAAGCTGTGCTGGCTCTGACCAATGACTGTGTTGTCTTGCAACTGTTTTTCAAAACTTCCCAGAATAATCTTCTCCATAACTTTACTGGGCACTGAAGTGAGACTGACAGGCCTGTAGTTTCCAGGGTTGTTCTTCTTGCGTTTCTTGTACAACAAGAATTACAACATTCATCAGCTTCCAGTCGGCTGGGACCTCTCCAAATTCCCAAGACTGCCCATCAAGACTGCCAAAAATCATCAAGAGAGGTTTTGCAACAACATCAGCAGATCTTCAAGGATTCTGAGATGAATCCCATCAGGCCCCATAGATTTGTAGGGATCCAGCTAGAGCAGCAGATCCCACACAATTTCAGGATCAGCTGTGAGTTGATCATTCACAGTCATGGTCATCCAGCTCAGGGCACTGAGACTCCCTTGGTTCTGTCATCCGTGTTGAAGGCAGACGCAAAGAAAGCATTAAACACCTTGCCTTGTCTCTGTCCCTATTTGTGAGGTGACCATCCTCACCCTGTAAGGGGCTGATGATATTTTTATACTGCCTATTGCCATTCATATGTTGAAAAAACTCCTTTTATTGTCCCCCACATTTCTGGCAGCTGCAACTCCACCTGAGCTTTGGCCACACAAATTTTCTCCCTACAGCAGCAAGCAGAATCTCTGCATTTCCATGTCAAGAAATACTCTCAAGATTTTAATTAAACTTTATTCTTATTTCAAAAAAGGTTAAAACATCTATTTGGCTGGCACTCTCATGCTTCATCCCCATGCTGTCCTTTGCATAACAAAGAATTCAGATCTCATGGGAACTCAAGAGTCACCTACAAAAGGTTAGATTGTTTCTCCATTCTGGAGATTCACTCACACTATTACACATTTTGCAAGAACTTTTAAGAGGCACTCAGTCATAAAACTGTAAGAATATCAAATTGGAAAGACAAACTCAAGCCTATACATTACTATCATTAGGCAGAAAGGAGACTTCTTGCACTATAATCTGTCATACAAAAAAGTATCATAAGCAGTCCTTGAAACCTAAGAGATGTATTGAGGCTTTATTCAGTCTTTCAAAGTGACAAAAAAGGCTACATTGCAGTCTCTTATGCTTGTTATGATATAAGCAACAGAAATTATATTAATCTCTTTTGAATGTTACAATAATTTATAACAATATTCCACATGTAAGTTACAGTCAAGGAAGACAACTAGAAGATTTCATCACTTTTGGTAAACAGTAAGGAAAATGATCATTTTACAACAAAGGCAATTCAACTTTTCTGCAAGTGAACTCTAGAGGTTCAAACCCAAAACTACACGCAGCACATAAGCATATCCGCAGCTCCAAAAAACACACAATCCCATTAAAAAAAAAAAAAAAAGGAAGAAAAACCAACAGAAGAATCAACCAACAAACAACAACAGAAATCTCACACTGTTAACAGACAAATTTTGGTCGACAATTAAGACCTTTGCACAACACTTACACAGTTCTTGTTAAAAATTTACCTACTGCATTCAATCTGTGCATCTCAAGCAACAATTATACCTGCCCCCTGTACCTCTGTAATTTCAGATGTATAAATCATCAATTGCATACATTATGTCAAAACTTTCCAAGGATGCATGTATATATGCATATGACATTTACTTGTAGCAACATGACAAAACAAATTCTGTATCTCCTTTATTACTAAAAATCCCCTGTAACTGAAAAAGATGTCAAATACACCTTATTTTTCACTACTTCTCAACCAATACTGAAAAATCTGCCCTGTCAGTATCAAGTCCCATCACTGTGGAATGCAGTATCATTCATTTTAAAAACATGTGATTTTTTTTTTTCCCTTCTTTCCCTTCCCTTATAATAAGTGGTACAGTCACACAGTACCAAGAGCATTTTCAGCTAGTACTATAGTTAACTGAAGAGAAAAAAAATACAACAAAAAAAACTTGACCAAGCAAAAAACCAAACCACAAAGAAGGTTTGATACAATTTCAAGTATGGCTCAGAGCTCACGAGATCAAATTTTATTTTAAAGAAAGATACAACACTGACAAAGACCAGTAGTCTTTCCATGAAGGAAAATTTTGATCTTCTGCTCATACACTTGAATTAAAACAGGTAGCAGAGTAAGAAGTAAATATCAGCTGTATGAAATCAGATAAAAAGAAAGCAGAATCTACATGTTAAGATAACTGACAATAACACAGTTATCCAGTAATCTCCTAATTCATATGCAGTTCCTCCTTAAAAAAAGAGGGGCAACAATATGCATAAAAATCCTCCATAGAAATACCAGCATGCACCATCTGCTACCTCTGACGACTTTTTCACCCTTTACCATATGTGGTATCTGGATGTTAGTTCACAAACAGAATTACATTAAAAACAAGGTGGTATTAATAATATTCACCTGTATTAAAGACTAACAACTTGGCACGCATATTACCACTAAAGCACTACATGTACTTCATCATACTACTTCTTTATATAATTACAAAACTACTCACGAGGATATCAAGAAGAAGCTTTTCTTTGCTTAGCAATAAGAGCCAAATACTCACAAAGAAGGGTCTTGGACCAGATCTTTAAGGTTTATCCCACTACGATCCTCGGCAAGGTTCCTGAAGCAACTGTCACTCACTAAAAAAAATAGAAATAAAATTAAAACAAAAAAACCCTAAAAAAAACAAGGAAAAAAAGAGATGGAAATTTAAGAACAGAACACAGTTCTTTTAATTAACTAAAAATGCTTTTTGGTGTTGCGTGGAATTTGAACATTCATATATAGAATCTGATTTTCACTGAGGTCTTACCTAATTCAAAGATAAGTCAAATCAATGGAAAATTATAAATACAGTATCGCAGCTCAAGCAGAAACAGTTCCAGCTGGTGTCCCTACTACTTATCCACCTGGGACTACAGAAGTCTCAAACACAAATGGTGGGTGCACAGGTATACACAGATATCCATACACTTAACAGTAGAGTCTTTAATCATACACTGGTCACCATAACTAATTAGAAACAATAGAGCTGCTATGTATTTAAGTTCATAGTTGTTCATAGGTTAGCAAAAATGTTTAATATGAGCAATAACCAAAACAAGTTAATTAAGAGTAAAAATTTATTACAACTTAATTATTAACTTAGAAAGTGCATATAATGCAGCAAGTTACTGTAATAACTGAAATTACAGTAAATTTCACAGAAGTTTAAAAGAGTATTAGTGTGCTTTTGTTTTCTTCACTACTTAAAAAAAATATGAAAAAGAAAGATATATTTAAACCTGAAACTCCAAATTTGTTCTCTTGTCTCTCAGCACATGTACCCCAATCCTACAAACCATTTAATTCCTCTTTAATAGCACCACAGTCAATTTGAGAGGTGGAAAGAAAGTAGTGGCACAAACAGTTTTTTAAAAAAACAGCATCAGTTCAGAGGAATTACAGTTACAGTTGACTACAGCAAACTTTCAAAAGGACACGGGTTATGATATGGAAAAATCAGTGCAAGGATCAATTTGCCATAACTAGCAAGGTAATCTGTCAGATAAAACAGAAGAGAGTTTCTAAAGAAATGCATTTTTGCTCATCTTCCAACACAGAACACAGCCTCACTTTTAGTGAAAGGGAGTGTGTTTAAAATCATCTGCAAAAGCAAGTGTTCCTACTTCTTTCTCTCTAAATGCAAAACACTCTCTTCAATTTACATCTATAAGTATTCATATGCATCACTAACATGAAGAAAATGCAAATCATTCCCAAAATATATTGTTTTCACAGATTACAACACATACAGTGACAGACTTATCTAACACACTACGAAACTGCAAAACATTTCTACTAGTACCCCTTATTGCCAATGCATCTCACAAGCTTGAAGCCTGTTAAGTCTGCTGGGAAAGATAAGCATTGGAAGAAAGCATCCCAGAAGAGGCGGCTGAGGTAGCTGAGGGAACAGGTTCTGGCCCCAGCTCACAGACACACCCTGACGGTCTGTGACAGTAAAGGCAGTATTTGTCAAGTGCTGAAGACATTTAGAGGTTTATCTGCTTTGCACTTCAACACTGTAATAACCAGTAGATATCCCAGGCCTCTCTTACCCACTGTCTCTGAAACCAGTACCTAACAGATGGTGGTTACACAGGATCCCTGAAAGCCAGTCAGTATGTCCCCCTAGGAGGCTCTTGTCTTTCGAGGTACTTGACACGGATCTTTAGTTTAAACAGCAGCTACCTGTGCTAACTAAGCCCAGAACTCTTGGCTTGTTCCTTACATGACTATTTAATCACTGTCTCTCTAAGTTTGTTAACTGAAAGTTACCTGTACCGAGTTCACAAGCTATGCCCACACTGCCAGGGAAGCTGTCCCTGAGCACCCTGCGCCTTCAGAAGTTTTTCATTTACATGCCCATCTATTGCATTGAACCCAAGACCCTTGAGGGGATCTCCTTACTCTTGAGTTAAAGGAGTAATTCCAAGATCAGTAGACTCACAAACAACATACACTCTAGATTTTATGGGAGAAAAAATTACTACCTAGAGTTGATATTTGATTGTTTATATTTGCCTCTTGTCAAGTTTGGCAACAAAATAGCAAACAGAACATTTTACCTACTGTCTTGTTAGAAATCCTACTCTACTGATATATCAACATTAACACAATACATCATGAATAAAAATTATGGTCAATACTATTTTTTCACTACCTACAGATCAAACATTTCTAAAGCATTAAATATTTACTCTAAACA
Organism: Cephalopterus ornatus; assembly: GCA_013396775.1. NCBI lineage: Eukaryota > Metazoa > Chordata > Aves > Passeriformes > Cotingidae > Cephalopterus > Cephalopterus ornatus. Next base: position 5,299 of record VZRE01011024.1, read on the forward strand.
TGATGCATTTCTTCTACTGTCTTCTCCAATCTCCTCATTGAAAGTAAGTTTCCTTGATACATCATTGTGCTATCATGACTGTCTCAAAACTTCTTTAAAGGGAAAAATGAAAAATGACAACATAAAATTATCTTATCAGTAAAAGTGGCCATTATTTGTCTGTATGTAACTCATGCTGTTTAAAAAACAAAACGTGTTTCAAATAAGTGTTTAAAATTAATGCCTAGATTTGCCAGAGACAGCCTTTGTCTTATTTGTCTCAACATAACTCTAATATTATAATACTCTTGAATTTTAAAACTGCAAACCTTCCTTCTAGTTAGCATAACTCGGCAACATAAGCTAAAAAACTAACTCTACATCAAATATCTAGAAACTTTGAAAAAAGTATTAACCTTGCCTCCCTGGTTTTCTTCTTTGGTTCCAAGAGAGTTAGAACACTGGAAAGCCGCAAATTTGTAAGCAAGCTTCTTCTTAGGTTAATGTTCTAGCCAGATTCAGAAAACAGAGAATTCAAATAAATGTGAAAAATTTCAAACTCAGTTTTAACAACCAAGAATTCCAATAGTTTAGTTAATACTAACATTTGGCTATAACAGTCAATTAAATGACTAGCATTCATAGCAATAGGAGTTTCCAGTGAGAGGAAATCATTCAGTTGAACAGGGTGGAATAAGACCTTGACCTGCCTAAAAGCACGGCCACGCTCCTTCACAGCCTTGCAAACTCTCGCCATAAACAGATAAAAGAAATGTTCAACAATAAATACAGGATGGAAGCAATCAAGCAGAGCAGGTACTATATTTCTCACAGCTTAGAAAACCCTAAACCAACACTGCACATATTTTTAAAAAAATCTATACTCTCACTGAAATGCAAGCTATTTATTTTAAACAAGAGATAGGAACATGAAACTCTGATGGCATGACAGAAATATCAGGGTGATCAATGGTGCTTTAAGGTTGAGGGAAGAAAAGAAAGAAGAAAACTTTGCATCACAGCCACAAACCATATACATACACAATAGTCATGCCTAATTTCTCCTTAAAGCACAACCAAGGGATACTTTTGCATTGGACATCTATATGAACACAATCCCATACAGGATTTTATTGTCTTGTTTCAAAATTACATTTTTATTTTTTTAACCCTCCAAAAGCTTATAAAAACTAGTATTTTAAGCATTGCTGAGTGAATGGTTTATGGAGAGATACAGTGTTGTTGGCTGCTCCCTTCTACGTAAACACCAAATGGCTGAGCCTCTGATCTGCATTACACCCCCCAGATGTACTTCCTTGAAGACAAGGCAAACGACAAGAAAAAATAGCACCCTAAAGCACATTTGCTTCATGGAGTATTGCACATTCAATGACAGTCTGTAAGGTATACTAGAAATGTTTTTAAGAAACCAAATATTGGCACAAATATCACAGGCATTGACTAAACAAAACACATAGTCTGAAAAACATCACACTAAGTAGACATCCTTAAACATCCATTAAACAGTTTGACTTCCAAGTGAGCTGTTACATGTATCGAAAACAAACAGGATTTAGCAATAGCTCCAATTTTCCCAACATTCGTCCTACTTTCAGCTTCTGGTTTCTATTACTGATGTTCTGTTTCTGACTCCTGTCTAGTCTTGTGCCTAGGAAGCAACAGAGGTGGGAAGTTAATAGGGGAATATAGTTCTCACCTGTCAATTACACAGCATACAAAATTCCCCACAGAAAGGTTAAAATCAGTATTCACACTCTAATGTGCAAACATCCAATTTACAACAGCTGTGAAGCCTTCCCACTTGGCATTTTGTGAACTTCTAAATTTGTCCATATGATTTTTTTTCCTTTGCTTTCTTTAGCAGAGTTTTAAATGAGACCATACTGAAGAAAAATGGATTATTAGCCTGTTGATTTCCAAAATGAGAAATTCTTTAACTCTGAAGGTAAACTAATATTTTCTTCAAGTACAGCAGGACATACTCTGTTGTGAAATCTATCCTTTTTTTTTTCCTGGTTTTTTTTTTTAGATGTCCTAGAATTTTAAAAACCATGTAGTTCTTTAAACATGTCACATGATCTCTAACCCCACACAGTGTATTCCCAGTAAAAAAACCCACATCTCTCTTTATATCAAAGCACTTCCAAATCCATAGCTGTTAACCGTCATTTTAATGTCATATGCTTTAGACCAAATGCAATAACTGCCCTCAAAAAATGAAGGAATACCTACAGTTTGGTAAAGCAAACTAATAATGAGTTTACATCCCCCATACGTAAATATGCAATTCCAGAAAACTACTGTTACCTGACAGATTTTCCTCTTGGTTCCCAGATTCAGAACTGCTTTTAGATTAGCTGTGACTACCTGTTTATAAAAATCATCTTGGCAACAAAAATGCTACACTCATGAAGGTAGCCACTAACAGTGATACAGTATTAGTTTGAAAATACATGGACTACTACAACATTGAACAGTATGCACTGAAGAAAAAGGTATCAATGTCTTCTATTTTTGTGTTTTAGTGACAACATCTCCTAAGTTCAGTTCTTTTTCTTAGGACCTCTTCATCTGCCTGTAGTATTTTTGCAGATCTCTCTTCCTTATTGGTCTTTTTATATATTTAGGTTTTATAACAGATTCATTCAGCAGATAATAAATATAAAACATATTTAGTACACTTGGGATGTTTTGAAAAGCACTGGACTGACACAGCATTGTATTCTAGCCTGGTTTTGCTTGCAATTAAACATTATTCAGAAGTGGCATTTCAGATTCAGGTAGTTCTGTTCCACGTGATGAATGCAAACGTAGCAGGATTCAAGTATTTTGCTTTTACAGGCCCAACCTTATACACACGGCAGCAAGCACCTTCTTCTACCTATTGTTGACTTCACAACATAACAAACTCTGTTAAGGAAGATTAGGATTTAGGATATAAGACAGTAACATTTTTTTCTCAGATCTCAAAACATCTCTCTATAAAAGCCTATTCTCCTGCAAACACAGAATTCCTGTCCTATAGGCACACTTTACAGAAGGCAAAAAAAATGAGATAGCACCAGAAGACTGATTCTCTTAATATTAAAATGATTTTAAGGTATTTTATAGGTTCCACGAACAGTAACATCAGAGATAAATATCCTGCCTTTTTTCTCTGCTACTGTCATATTTTTCAAGTGAGTGCATGTCAACCAGAAAACACACATAAAACAGATGGCACATTACAGAAATTTTGTAGCACCTTCTCCAGATCTATCAAAAAAGACAGCAAATTAATTTTAAGAGCAGCACTTATAGTATTTGCATATCTGCACACAAATCTCTGACGTATTTGCAGATTAAAAAGAACTACGAGTCTGCATGCAAACTGTGAATACTTATAACTGCTGAGGAAATACATTGTCTGTGAGTAGCAGAAATAAGGCGGGCTGGTTTCCTAAGACCTTGTGATCTAAACACCATTTGCTATCACCATGATAAATCCAGATTCCCTGTGATACCCACATAAGGAAGAGAGCTGAAGCTAATACAAAGCCATGCATGTGAAAGCACTGGTCAACACCAATCTGCCTTCTCCTCAGTGGGACTAATAATCTGAATCTCCTCTTTGCCAGGCTGCTAATGTTTACTTAATTTATAGAGAACTCTAAAATTTTCTTTTTGTTACACTGTGTTTACTTTCCTGTAACACTGTTATCACGTTTTTCATATGTGGGTTAAACGGGTTTACCGGGGGAACCCAACAGACCAGTGGAAAGATTGAAGGATGACATTGTCTTTTGATCGCTGTCTTTTTGATCTTTTGGTCTGCCTTGTTCTCCTATGACAGATAATCTAAAAACCGTTTTCAGAATTGTAAGACATTGATATACATCAACTTACAAGAATGAAATCATAAAACGGCAACACTTTTAGTTTTAACCCACAATTATTTAACAACAAAAATAGTTGCAGCACCTTAGTTATATAATAACTTATAGTTATTAACAGGTTGTGCATTATCTGCACTGTGACAACATGTCACAGTGGAAACAATTTTTAAAATTGGGTTAGAGCACAGTGGCATTTGCAACACACAAATAAAGAACAGTCAAAGACTTGATTGGGTGTGAGCAGGGTCAGGTGACAGAAAACATACCATCCCCTCCACAGGTTCACATATTCTGACCTGAGAGCTGTGCAAAAGATGATAATACATTTTATTTAAATGGAGTGTTAAAAGAGCTAAAATAGCTAACCTGGAAAAAAAAGTGTCTCTTTTATACATATTGTATTCTATCAAGTTCAAAACATTGTGCTGGTGACAATAAGTTGTACGGGACACACAGTATCAGAGACAGCTAATGCTCTTCATATAAGACCAGATTCAAATATTTTTTTTAATTATTTAATTAATTATCCTTTTAATTTAAATAACCTCTACTTCTAACTTCTACTGCCAAAGAAGGTGTCATGAACAGTAACATTTCCAGAAAAGTGAAAGTAGCTGAGAAGGTCCTGATCACATCACTGTTTGAGATCACTTTCCACTTATCTTTGAAAAGTTTGTCATCAGAAATACAAAGGCTGAGGTACAACAGTTTAGAACAAGTTATGGAATGTATCCACCAGTGGGAATTTTTATTGTAAGAAGTGATGTGAAAATCTCATACAAAACCAAAGGGTGCTTCTGCAAGCTATCAGATGAAACCTCCAGATCAGAGAAAGCTCACTGTTGAGATTAACCCATCTGAAATAAAAGAACAAACCAGTAACTTCAACTTAATAAAATTTATTTTCATTGGGTATTCAGAGCTAGTCATAGTATCAAGATTAACTGTAGTTTAAATTCATATATAATAATTCAATCCCAAATATAAGTTCTCAGTAGACAAGAGCAAGAACACATTTATTTTATTCCAGCTATTTCAATTCACCAAGATCCCATAAGTAGCCACTTTCTCATCCACCCAGTGGGAACCTTCTGTTTCTCTGTCACATCAGAAACCATCAGTGCAATGTATTTGTCCCTATTTTCTCTGACAAGGAAAAGGCTGACATAGTAGATAAGCTATCAACTTCACAGATTTTGAAGCCAAGACTGCAGTGATTAGTTTGACCCCCTGCATATATCTGCCCTGAACACCTGATTAATGTTTCTGACATTTGCTTTGTTTTTGTCATTATAGTAAAGCATGTGGAAATTCTAAGTTTATTTATTCAAGACAGTAAAATTTAACATCCACCTTTATGAATGCCCCATAGCAAGCTTTTCAATATGTTTTACTGGATTTCATAACAGAGCAAATCGTCTCTCCCTTTCCCTTCAGACAAAGTGTTATGAAGTGCCAGAATGGTATCCTCAAAGAATGACAAAGAAGTACTATTATAAAAAAGGAGATAATCCACTGGAACGACAGAAGGGAAAGGTTCAGGTGACCTACTGAAAAACAGGGTGATCATCAACAAGAAATACAAGTTAGACATGTGAATCTACGATTTTTACTAGAAAACACAGGGAAGCACTAATGTCACTTGTAAACCATAAGTAAAGGAGATCTACTGCAATGATAAAAGCAAGACATCACAGGGGAAACTCTTTTCACTTTCTTGATTAGCTTCGCAAAAAAAATCATTAGATAGTTGCTGCTGGTGTGTTGATATAAACACATGAGGAAAACAAACATCAGAGGGAGAGAAGATAAAAAAATAGCATAGCACAAGAAAAATAACTGTGAGGAAATCATACGAAACAGAGCGCAAATTTCCCAAGACTTTGAGAGGTGAACCCTCACAAATAATCCTTCTGTAAGAACAGTGAGGGCAAGGAAAGTGCACCAACTGGTTCTCAAGAGATTTAAGAATAGATTAATTGACACAGAAATAGTTCTTGAAGACCTGAAGCATTTTGTACCACAGTTGCTAATGTTGTAAAATTTATGTTAGAGCTTCTCTGAAGGCCATGAACTTCTAAACCACCGCCCCAGCTCTCTCACATTTTCTAACAGCAATTAAATGAGCCTTTTTTTTTCTGTGTATCCATTAGTCTAGTGGGTTATGGCTCTCTGAAATTATCTATCATTTAAATTTTACAATATTTGTGTGGCCTTAGGCTAAAAATTCTGTACTGGGTTTTAATCTAATACTCTCAGAAGCTTGAATTTCAACTCAGTCACACTGTCAGTACAATCACTGCAGTGATCAGGTGAACTTCAGACAAATAAAAAAAAATCAAGCCATTAAAGACATTAAAATCTTTGGAGATGTAGCATTAGCAATACTTCTAATTGTTTGTACTCAATAAAAAAAATTAAGTTCCTTGAAGCTATGAATACTAAACACTTGATGGAATTTTTCTTTGGGCTCTTGTTATAGCAGATAATAAGTTTGTGTTTTGTGTGAGTTTTTGACCATCAAGTATTTCCTCTAAGAAGTTTTAATCTTCTTTCACTATAAAACCATAAAAAAATCCAGCATGGGAAGGAAAAAGATTGAAAGTAAGCACATCCAAGAGAGGGGAAGGTTTAAAACAACAACAACAAAAAGCTAAGTACCTTTGAAAATTATTACCTCATTCTGGACTTCTCTGAAATTATTAGTTCTATCACAGGTTACAACAGCTGTCCTTAGAGCAGATGCCAAGAACTATTCCTTTAAAGGGCAGTCTTTACAAGGAGATCTTGATTTACAGCAGGCCCAGTTTTGACAGCTTACACAGATCCTTTGTTGCAGTGTACACTAAGCAAGTCTACAATCCACTTCAGTTAGAGGCACTTGCATATATGACAAAGTATGCCTATGCAAGACGCTAACACATTTCACATCTTATCTGCCAGCTTGATTAAAACCCACAAGAATCACCTGAAAATCAATACTCCGTTTTCCTAATGATATATTCTATCTATAAACACTGCATTTCTAACGTAAACCACTCCAATGACCTCTCCATTATTATGGACCTGTGGCCCCAGGTTTGCATCATCAAATAACAGGATTTAAGAAACTCAGCCTCACACTATGGCTTGGAACAATACCCCTCCTTGCATTGCTGCGTTGCTGCACAGCTAAATGCATACAGAGCTGCTAACACATAGATAATCCTCCAGGACCAACCCACAGACCCCAGGGCCTCAATGTCCTGCCTTCCCTCTGCTCATACAGCCCCAGACACCAGAAATCAAGTAACTTGTCATCCTTAAGGAAACAGGTATTTTCTGCACTGTTCAACACAGCCTGCCAAACACATAAGAAAAAAGGGAAGAGGAAAAAAAAAAGAAGGTACTTTGTTCTGTGCTATTCAGGTCACTGTCCAGTACCTGAGATGCCTAAAATGTCATAGCTAAAAGCAACAACTCCAAACTTGAGGATTAAAGGACAGAGGAGGTGTATCCCCCGATATACAATGCTGGAAAACTGGTAACAACAGATAAGGAGAAGGCTGAGGCACTCAACTTTTTTGCCTCAGTCTTCAATGACAGCCTCTCTTCCCACACCTCTCAGTGGATGGACAGCAGGATGGGGACTGGGGCAGCATCCCACTGTAAGTAAAGATCTGGTTCATGGCCACCTGAAGAACCTGAACATACATAAGTCTGTGGGACCTGATGAGGTATATCCCAGAATCCTGAGGGAATTGGCTGATGTAGTTGCTAAGCCACTCTCCATGGCATTTGAAAAAGTCATGGCAGTCAGGGGAAGTGCCAGGTGACTAGAAAAAAGGAAACATTGTACTCACCTCTAAAAGGAGAAGAAAGGGGGACCCCAGGAACTACCAACCTGTCAGCCTCACCTTTGTGCCTGGGAATGTCATGGAACAGATCCTCCTAGAAGCTAGAGTCAGGCACATGGAGGACAGGGAGATGGTTTGGAACAGCCAGTACAGCTGGCTGTGCTGTGAGGGTGGTGAGACACTGGACCTGGTTGCCCAGAGAAGCTGTGGATGCCCCATCCCTGGAAGTGTTCAAGGCCAAGCTGGATGGGGCTCTGAGCAACCTGGTCTAGTGGGTGGTGTCCCTGGCCATGGCAGGGAGGTTGGAACTAGATAATCTTTAAGGTCCCTTCCAACTCAAACCATTCTGTGATTCTATGATTCCCCTAATTATTGTTTCTATGGTTTGAGAAGATGTCTTCCCTGAATCCAGACCTACAGCTACACACTACAGGACTTCCAAGGAAAGACAGTATGAATTTTAGATTACAAGAAGGCACAAGGGAAACACAAAGACAAGGTATGGAGCTGGAGAAGATCCAGGATCAGATCACAAAGCTATGTGTCTTACTGAGTATTTTGGGTTCGTCTTCTGAGTTCAAGTGAAAGCTAAAAGTTGCCCACAGTACTGGACCAGGGGAGTGACACAAGCCAAGATTAACAGAAATTAGGAGAAAGTAGAACACTAAATGTGTTAATGACCTAATAAAATTGCAAAAAATCCCAATGACAATCAAGTGCAACTCCAAACTCAATGGAGAGTGTTAAATCACATGAAGCTTTACGATTTCAAAGCCTGAAAGGGTAATCACAGCAAATAGTACCAGTTACCACACAAACCAGAAAATAAACATGTATTGTGGACAAACAACTTCACTGCAGGCAAGGACTTGAGGAAAAAGACATTGTCTCCTTTATTTTTTCAGACAAAATTAGCACCTGAGTCCAGTCTAGTGTATCTGTCCCCTTTAGTTTGCATGCTGATGAAATCACCTGGGACAGAAGAGTCTGCTGTAAGCAATTACATAATAACCATTCATTTAGCATAGCTCTATATGCAAGGCTCTGAGCTGGGGCCTTGCAAAAATCGTACTGAGCTATAAAAGGCATTATTTTCTTCTGGTAGCAGAGATGATGAAAAGATGTCGAGATGAAAATTCAGTTGTAGCTACTTATTTATTGGCTATAAGGGTGTCCGTTCATGCAAAGGCATCTTTAAACCATTTCCTTTCATAATTAGAAGATTAATTATTTAAACAAATCAATATAATTTAATTACATAAAATGAGAATATGAGTTTAAAATAAAATTTAATAAAGCTACTCCAATTACGTCTCACTTTGAGACTTCAGACAGAAATCTTCTCCCTTGGATTCAATACCCCTGGTTTCTCCAATACAGAAAGAGAGAGACCAAATATGCCCAGGTGTAAGTGAAAAAAATAACTCTTTACCAAGAAGAAATGCTAATAACAATACTTATAAAATTGGATTAAACCAACTGATGAGGAGAAACTTCCCAAGCCCAGCCCACCAGACCAAATCGAGATGGCAATTGGCTTCCCCCACCTGGAAAAAATACACAGGGCCACAGGACAGAGACAGGATGGCTGCCCTTCCACAAGGTTCACCTGTGCCAAGCCTGGAAAACCTGGCAGGAACAGCTAGAGAGTCAGCAGTGGCAGGAAACAGCAGATAGCTGGGATTCGATACTGGCAGATGCTTGTGTGGGGCTGGAATGAGGCTGCAGTGCTGGTACAGGCAGTCGGAGCAGGGCTGGGGACCCCCCAGGTGACTGGAAGGACCCACAAGACACCCACTGGATCCAGCAATGAGACCTGGTTGTTGCAATTTTGATCTTCAGTGGTCAAAGTGGTGGTTGTAGTCCTGTTGGTCACAGTGCAGATCCATTGAGATGATGGTAAAAGCCCCACATAGTGAGGGAAGCCCCGAAACTCAGAGTTATATATGCTCAGGTTCAGATGGGAATGTTTCCAGTACCTCCCCTGGGGTGGGGAGCTTTACACTGGATGATGTAACACTGTGAGTCACCGGATACTTGGGGAGTCTTTGACACCCTCTAAGACGAAGCAGCTGTGTCTTGTGTCAGTTCAGCTGAATCCATTATGGCCTACTGTGGCTCATCAACAAGAGATGAATACCTTCAGGCTGGGTGAGCATGTTTAGGGGAGTTATCTCAGCTGAGTCATCTGTGTAAGGAAAAAGAAACACTTCCCCACTTCGCAGGTTTGCCTCTTTCCTTATTTTGTTTAACACCCAGCTTGTAGCCTGAGGTGTTGGATGTGCAGCCTTCAGACCCTGGCCTGGGTGGCCACTCTGCACATTGTTGGCAAAGCACACTGCTGATTGAGCCACGAGCGCCAATAGTCCAGTCTCTTACAGCACCTGGGCGCTCACTGCAGGTTGTTGAATGTTTGAGTCATTAATCACAGCAGTTCAGTCTCTTTAAAGAAGGCAAAACACCACAAAGCCAAAAAGGTATATTTGGAGAAAAGGTAAAAGAAAAGGTAGATACCAGAATTTTTCTGTAGCCCACATTAAGATACTATATATCTGGTATAAATAAATAGTGCTAAGACGGTAATATAGCTGTTTTACTTTAACTACTTTTCCCCAAATCTCATTATGAAGTAAATTATACCCACATATTTTCGATTCACTGAATGTGAATTTTTGATAGTTTATGGGAAAATTCTGCAAGGAAGCGCGAAAAACAGTATTACTGAAAGTCCTTGCAATAATCCTTAAAAATAGGACAGTTCCTCTTTAGATATCCTTTTTTTTCTAGGACTCTTAAGCTTTCTTAGAACTAGTGCTAGTACAAAACAAACTGTTTCAAAAATAAATATTTTAAGGAGTTATGGAATGTATCTATCTACAAAAAAAAAGAGAACACCCAATAGCAGAAGAAGTCAAGAAAAACAAAGTGCATTAAGACAAACCTTTCAACTTGTTTAAAAAGCAACTACCACTCTATTGTTTTCTTTTTATAATCAACTTCCCACCATCAGAAGTAAAATAAATGAGTAAAAATTCTTCTTCAGATAACGAAAGAAAAATCCCCTGCAGACAGTTATAACTGAGCATGCAGTGTAACACATCAATTGACACAGCCCAGTCTGTTCACTGGGTTCAACCCAGGCTATCACACACTGTTTCTGGTAGATCTTACTTGCCCAGCTGCAGCACTGCACATGGTCTTATTAAATTGGCAAGAGCTCTCTTTGAACTGAAGAGCCTTGCTAAATCTGGACCATAAGGCAGAAGGCGTCACATTAGCAACACCAGCGCTTGGATACAGCAGGACTAGCACTGAGGCGCATATATTAAATCCTGATCAACCTTCACTGACTTCATACACTCTAATGCTACTACATAAGCTAGGTCGGGAAACACCAACACAGATACACCTAAGCTAATGTTATATGGTGCCAACTCAGCCACAACTGGGTATATTAGCTAAAATTTGCAGTGGTGTAAAGGCATCAAACGTACCCTCAAGATCTTGGAAGAAATATAGTCACGTTGACACAAAGGTGAACTAGTCACTAATCAGAAGCAGTGGGAAACTGTTTCTTCACAATGATCTGAAAAATGTACCACAGGTCTTTCCAGAACACTGAGCTGCCATTCTGGAACTGCTAAGGGATCCACCTACATTCATCCCCGAAAAACTGCTGATATCAAATCCTACAAAGCAAAGTTCTAAAACCTACAATTTTCAATATTGTTTACATTTATTCACTGCTGTCTCTATTGATGGCAGGGGTGAAGATCTCAGTGGGGCAAGTTCCACTCAGGTATCATGGGAGGACAGGATATCTCACAAGAAAGCCTATATTTCATGAAACAAAGAACTCTAAAGGAAACAAAGATTAATCTCTTACCCCCAATCTCTAAATCAAAGAAAATTAAAAGTTTTAAACTTTTTTCAAATGTTTTGTTTGTTTTAATGTTATGCTTATAAACCGTGCCTATTCTATTAGCTCTGGAGCTGACTACTTTTCAGTGAACTGGCTCATAGAACTGGCATTATTGATTCTTCATCTCAGTGTTGTTTCCACATGTCTGTTCCTAATGCTTATGAATAAACTTCGAAAACAGGCACCAATGCGTCGTCACTTCTTTCAACTGGAAGGATCCTGAAAAAGCTTTATATAGTTGCAACAGAGCCAATTATCTCAGTGAGCTGTGAAAAACCTGAAAATCAATCTTAAAGCTAAGTTTTTCCATCACTCACTCATTTAACTAATTATTAAAATTACAATCTCAAATGATTCCAGAGTACTACAAGTCATGCTTCACATACCACCTGAAACATACGCTCCACCAAACCTGAAATATAGAAAATAAAAATAGGGAGACTAAAAATAAGCTAAGAAATTATACCAGGAGTGAACTTTACAATTTTGAACCTTTATTTAGCTCACTTGCTGAGTTTCAAAATTCAGGACTATGGAGTCTTGATTCCCAGTCCCTGATTTCAGGTCCTGATTATAGGGTGAAAATAGAAGCTCTATCTCAGTTTACTATCCATTCGCTTTCTGCAATCTTGCTATGCTCATATAATCAGATATTTTAAACAACAATTGTAACTGGCAAATTATAACATGCATCTAAAATATTTTATAAAAATTATAAAATTTATTTACTTTAATAGTAGGTATAAGACAGTATATGGAGCTCTCACCTGACATGAGCTCAGAGAACTCTAGCCAAATGTTTCCTCATATGAACATTCCTCCAAGAGTTTAAGCATATTTGCTCCTAACATTCTATCTGTGTTGTATTCTCTTCTGAGCTACTGTATTTTAGCCATGCTCAAAATTGCATTCCTTATTAGTTACAATGAAATGGGAATTACTGATGTAGTAAGTAGCCTAAATTATTTCTGCTGTTTGTTTTAGCTACCTAACCATGATTTTTGACATAATCTTGTTGCTGATCTACCTAACTTATTGTGTCTTTCAGGGACTCACAGTCATTTCTATTTGCCTAAACACCTTTGCAACATGCAAATGTTGTCATCTTAACTGCTGTCCCTGTTTGTTTAATGTGAATAAATACCTAATATTTTTCTTCCCCTGAACAGGAAAAAAAAATCAGATATTCTGGAAATAATCTTGTCACACTGATTGCTTACTCTTAACTTTTAGTCCCCCCTCTTTGCTGATTCCAAATATTTAACTATATTTAACTCTAAGCCTACAGCAAGCAACAAAATGGGAGACACCTTTAAAGCCTATACAGCCTGTCATCTCTCATATGTTTGCTTATCCAGGCAATGAATCAAATCAATCAATCAGCTGTCAGGACCACACCAAGCCATTCTGGCATTTGTAGGAGAATGACACCCCATACGAACACTTTCTCCACTTCATTTAAATTTCTTGCAGCTCATAAGAAACCCAGCAGTTGCCACATTCATAACATGGCAACACAGAGAATCCTGCCAAGGGTTCTCCCTCACTACCTTCTGCACCCAGCCAAGGCAACAGTCCTGGAAAGGAGACAAACAGAGCAGCAGAAGAATACCAAGAGGTTCCCACTGACAGAGCCCACAGAAACAGTATTCCCTGGCAATCATAGACCGCCCCTTCTGCCTGACTCCCAGCGTTCGGTGTCTCTGCCTGCTAGCATGCTACAGCACCTGGTATTACAGGCTCCAGTACAGTGTCAGGCCATGTGTATGTGTGGTTGTCTTGGCTAGGAAGGGTAAATAGGTTATGTTCCATTTCTTACCACCTCTTACAGCCCTACCAAGAACAACATGTTCTTGTGGGCCTTCTGAAACTCCAAGTCATATATGTATACTGGTTTTCCTTACTTGCTCTGAGTCCTCCCCACTTGATCAACAGAAGGATGACTAGACTGATAGGATTATCTTTGTTATTATTTACTGCACCTTTAGTGATCCTCATGGTTCACAAATGGCCATGAAAAATAGATGCAAATGGTATATGCCAATGAAAAGTTTGGTATATTTTCTATCATTATAGAATTACTTTTGTTCTTAATGAAATCTTTGGCCTATCATGTTTTAAAACAGCCATTTGAAGATTATAAAAACTGAAATGGATATCAAGGTTAATTTAATTGGGAAAGAAGAAAGCACTTCTCTGTCAAACATTTTTGGTTTCGTGTTTTTTTTTTACAGTGTATTCTGAGATTTTCAATAGTATTAATATTAATATTATTCCTCCTTAAATGGGCTGTTGAGTGGATGGAAGACTGAACAGATTGTGCTATTTCCTAGTGGATTCTGGAATTTCTTCTTCTTGAAATCAGTTGTCATAAAAAAAAAAAAAGGGGTCTTAAAATTTATAGGTATGCATGATATGCATGTTTGTCATGCAGTTTTTCTGAATTCCACAATTGACTTCTGTGTATATACAGAAGTATATTAATAAATCATAACATATTGAAAATGTTCCTAAGTACCTGAAAAAAAATCTTAATGTCTAACTGAAAACTATCAACATAATTACTATTAAACAATGAAAGCCCACATTTGCAACGTGACCATTTCATTGAGAAAGGCCATTTCGCTCCTCCAAAGAACTAGTCCATGAATATGGAGCAGATAAGCAACTAAACTTTTAAAAGTGTCAACAATTATAATTTTCTAAAGTGCATAAAGCTTTCAGAATTGCCGTGACAGAAAAAAAATCTAACTGCCAGACTTACATACTAAATACAGTGTTTTTTAAATTCTTCAGTAAAGAGGCCTGCTTTTGCCTATAAATATACTACATTGTTAAATGCTGTCCATCCTTCTCTCTGTGCCCAACACGCTTTTCTCCTTCCCTCGTGTTTCCTTCCAAATATTGGGTTTTTAACCTGACGACCAACTTCAAGTGAATTTTATAAAATTAGAGCTGTCAAAGTTTCTAAGTCATTAGAGAAAAGTAGAGACATCAAAGATAGTATGATAGAAAGTATGGTAAATCAATGGTTGGAGAGTTGAAAGGCCAATTAGTACCCCTACAAAGACAGGGCTCTTATCTATTCTAGTCCATCACCAGTCCAGCAGCAGTCAATCATGCAAAACACATATAGCCTTGAATCACTGCAAACATAGGATGAATCTGGAATTACCTACTGTGTGACTTTGTGATACCACTTTTCAGCTTGCTAAATGATTTACAATTTAGTATTTGCCTAGTTCCTAATGAGGTAATACTTAGAACAATGCAAAACAATTAAGCAAACAGAAAACACTGAAAACCAAGACCTATTTCTAATGTTTAACATCCCAAAACAAGTTGGCATAATTATGAATGTCAATGTTGGTGTTCATCTACTTAATGTATACTTAATGTATTCAGCAACATATTGAAAAACTCGGTATCAAAATGAGAATCATTCAAAGGGAAGTTAAAATGTATTATAGATAATAAGAAAAGTTCTAAATCAAGACAGAAGCAGCGCTATTTTAGGAAGGGAACAGATGGCTACAGAAGAGCAGACCTAGAAATCAAGAACAATGCAGGGTGTCAGAGCAGGGGGGGCTGGGATAAGGTATAACAGGAGAACTTGCTTTTCTAATTTTACTACATACACTTTCTGACAAACTCAAGATACTACAGATCTACAACAGAGGAGACATGAATTACATTTCCAGGACTGGCTATTTTGTTCCTCCTCTCTATACATACAAAAATTCATATGCAACCATTTAGATAACCTCACTACTTTGCAAAACTTCATATACTTTTTCTATGATGGCAGAAGTATCAGGGAAACTAAAAATTCAGGTTCAAAATGTTGTTTATTTGCTTTAAAACATTTCTATACAAATATTTGTATTACAAACTTCTAAAGAACTTGCTAAAGCCAAAACAGTACATACAACCTTTTCAAAGAATACCAAATTTTTATCCCACTGTCAAATCTGTAATTATAGTCCTTTAAAATCAGTAAAACCTAGGAGTACCAATTAAACGTGCAAAAAATCCCATAGCTCAATAATATCACCTTACATCTCCAAGAGAAAAAGGTAGCACTTCCTCTTCTTCCCAAAATATGAGGTGCATTCATGCTTTAGAGTACAGGATATCTCAATGGATTTAATGTAAAAACCCACTAATTCAAATTTGCTTTTCCTGAGGAAAGGCAACAATCATTGTTGTCTTTGTTATTACTGTAACCTTAAGAATAACTTCTTTGTTCATATTTGTCAAATGGAAACATGAAGTATTTTAAGAGTTGCATTAGAATGAAACAAGTTCTTATACAATACCAGTATAGGTATTGTAGGTCTTGGCTTCAGAGACAAGTTGGCTGGCTTATTTCTCCAGCCTTTTACAGTCCTTCTGGGTGACAGCATGACCCTCTTACATATCTGCCATTCATCCCAGTTTTTGCCATCTGCAAACCTTCTGCCAAGATCCAGATTATTAATGACGATGTTAAACAGGGCTAGACGCAGTACTGACCCCCTGGGGTACACCACTAGCCTCCAACTAGACTTCAGGCCACCGATCACTACCATCTGCAGCCAGCCATTCAGCCAGTAATTTCCATATATTGAAGACAGTAGTTTCTGTGTTTCCATTTCAAGTTTGGGTGAGGAGAGGTTATACAAATCTTCAGTTGTCTTGTAAACATCTGATTTATTTTCTTTTTTAAAAACAAGAACAGGAAACAAGCAAAATAAAATGGCTGTTGCCAAAAGAGAGGTAAGAAATTCATTCAAACAGATATTTTTAGGTGATTAAATGGAAAAGTGCTTCTGGCACACAGATCCAAAATCACTAATCCTAATCCATGATTCATGATCAGTAAATAGTAAAACTAATTTATAATCTGGAAAAGAGACAACCAAAGCTCTGTGTGAGGCAGAAGGAGGTTACGAAGCCTACTTAACTTTCTGAAAGATACCTTCTAAAGCCATTGACAGTCTACAGTGTGTTACACACTCCATAGAGAGGAAGGATTTTTCCTTATGATTCTGAAGGAGTTTAATTATTTTAAAAATTCGCATGTAATGACACACTAAATAAACTAAAAGATTACATTTTTGCACTGATAGACTCTGCAATTCTAAAGCAGTGCATAAAGGATTAAACTAGCTCCCTCTTGATAATTTAAAAATCAAATGGAAAAGCCTAACAAATGTATATGACCACCTATACAAACATGCTTTACTCATACTTTGAACTGCACAGACAAAAACCAGACTTCCTCCAAAAGCCAGCCAGATCCACTCGAGTGGTGCTATGCCTGAGTTGAGCTGACAGGTCTGCCAAGGTCAGCTCTAGAACTACCCACCACGTTAACAGTGACATCAGCTACCTAGACTGAAGAATGGGCAAAGCAACTGAGGTGTGCCTACAAATAAAAACCTAAATATATCCAGTACGAATATTCAGAATTAGAGTGACACTAATTGGATACCTGTTTCATAATTCTAAAGTGTTACATTTCCCATCCAGCAATTTTCTTATGAAACAACACATTTCTCTTTGTGTCGTAGAAACAAACAATATGTTTATCTCAGTCTTGTAATTTCAGTGGCACATTCATACCTGGAAAAAATCACCTCTACTTATTATCCATCTATGCATTTTCAGTTTTAAGGGTTTCATGACTATCAGCCTTTTTCTTTGTTTTAAGTACAGAACTGTAAGGAATAAACCTAACAGATTTACTTCTTCAGCACAGTTATCAGAATTACCATGGTCTTGACATTTCTTGATGATTATGGTTAGCTAAAAAGCCAGGACAAGTAGCTAAAAAGCTCTTACAGCAGGCATTGGCAGGCATTTGTGTGGGAGACAACTGTGCTCAGCATCCCAGCTGATGCCTCTAAGCAGCAGGCGGCAGACAGTGGCTGCCAGAGGAAGCTCTCGCTGAAGAGACACCATTCTGA
Source organism: Cephalopterus ornatus (assembly GCA_013396775.1). Taxonomy (NCBI): domain Eukaryota; kingdom Metazoa; phylum Chordata; class Aves; order Passeriformes; family Cotingidae; genus Cephalopterus; species Cephalopterus ornatus. The sequence goes on from VZRE01011024.1 coordinate 22,883, forward strand.
GACCAAACCCAACAAAGTTCTGTCATTAAGCAGAGCTAAAAGAAAATGCTAAGCCGAGGAGACAGCTTCTGACTTTTCCCATTTATTTTATGAGGGCTCCTCGGCCTCTAGGGCCAAAGGCAAGGTGATTGCAGCATGCTGTGAAGCTAGACACCCTGGGAAGCATGAAATCATTAAAACACTCACTTAGACAGAAGGAGAAAAGATGAGTGAGTACAAATTCTAAGCTGGAAAAAAAAAAATCCTCTTTGTATAACATCTTGATTACTGTAACACCTAGTCACCTTTCAAAAGTCAATTCAGTAACACGTTTAAGATTCTTCCTCTTTTGATTCACATTTTCTCTTTTCTCCCCAGACATTACGTGGTTTTAACTATATTTTTTAAGACCAGTGTGTTTCTCGTACTCCTCCCCGCCACTTCCATTACAAAAGAAAGAAATATACCTTCCAGTTAAAACAGAGAATGGAGATGTTCGTTTTTGCTGCTCTCATCTGAGATTCTGCTTCATGGCCTTTGGTAAGCACCAGAGAAAAGCCTGATCCTTCCAGTAGACACTGTGTCAAAGCAACAGTTATTGACCACCCACATCATCTCTAAACTTCGGGTGACAAGCTAGGTATGCTGAGCTCATTCCGTCTGCCATCTTCAAGTTGTTAAAGACCCTTTTATTTGAAGATTTGTATAGAGAATAGACTGAAAAGAATGACTGACCTTCACAGCCTTCACTGCATTACTAAAATTCTTTAAAGCAAACTTTCTTAAGGGTTTATGTCCAACTTGCTCAGGCATTATTAATGCAGAGTTATTATTTAGCTGAAAGGTAAGAATTCTACAAAAGGCACATTCCTGGTTTCCAGGACTGAGCAGTTTTCTTACGTGGTTTGAAATGTTGCCTCTGTACCGTCTGAAGAGCAGAAGTAGTCACATTTTACTAGGACTTTAAATTCACCAAAGCTTTCAGAAGCGCAAGTTCTCAAAAACAGTTTAGAAAACGTAAGACAGGAAATAGTTACTGCTTGCCTGGGTGAATGTACAAGTAATGAATGAAATGCATCTCTCCTTCAGCTAGATGCCTACAGACTGGTCTAAGGATCAGACACTAAAATAAAATAAATCGGGTGAGCCACATCACACAGTCAGTGACCTGGTACTCTTTGTTTTGGACTAAGTTGCCAAACTTGCAGAGAAGTTTTGTTCAAATCTGGATAAAGTTAAAATAATACGTATACCTGGCAGACAGGACTGAAGTTACTGCATTTGTTCTCATCTGTATCTCAGTAGCAGCAAGGGAAAGTCACTCTAAAAGGCCAACAGAGGCTTTTTCATCCTCTTATCAACAAATCTCCAATCCACTGCAAAATTAAAACTCAAACTACATTAGAACTATCTAGTTGCACCAAGATTTTCACTTGGAAAACTATCACTGGGTCTTTTCCCTGTACTTATCCCCACTCAGAATAGATTATCCATCCTCTTGCCCATGCCAAGACACTGTGATGGGAGCCCTGTGGAAGACACCGTGCTTGAGGATTTAGGGATCTTGAACTGGCAATGCACACTCAGTTGGGCCTTGTACTTAGTTAAGTCTCTAGAAGGCCATATGTCAACATGAGCAGTGCTGTAAGGGAACCTGCTGGCACGCCCCAGGTGGTACTGGTGGATGATATGACAGAGATGCCATGCCAGGCTCTCAGGAGAAATGACTATTTGTTACGCAAAATAAAAGGCACTGTGAGAGGGAAGAGGAATCTCTCCACAGAGAGCATCTGCATAGCATGGGAAAATCCACGCAGGGTCCACCTGAGGCTGCATAATCAGCAGAGACATAAGATTTAATCACTATGTTCCTCTTTTTATTCTTCCTTATTAATCTGGCTATTTTATCATGCTGTTCACTGGCCGGTCTTTCTTAGTGAGATTCAGAAAGAACTCTGCACCATCTCCCTTCCCTCCCCCGGCAAAGAATTAATGCAAAAAGAGAACAAAAAAAAAAAAAAAAANAAAAAAAAAAAAGCTGAGCTACATGGCCTCCATGTCATCTGTTTCAATATTTTCATTACCTTTTTTCCCCACTCTGCACTTGCTTTACAGTTTCTGGGCTCTCATATTTATATACAGCTATCAATACAATTTTAGATATGCTATATAATCTTTATATAAGCTATACAGTTTAATATGTATACACACAGTTTAATATATCATTGGCTGGATTCTCTTGTATTATGGGAAAATGTTTTTTTTTAATTCTACCAATGAACATAATGAAATCTAAAACAGCAACTCAATCACTCCAATCACTCAAAATTAATATTGATTTAAATTAGTATTGATTTAAATGTTCTCTAAAACCATAAAAAATAAAACATTACAATAAAACTGTGTTTTGCTAATAGAGAGACTTGCAATGATATTCAACTCTCAATTAAATCTAAGTCCAAAGTCATCATGTAACCCAACAATTCACAAAGAGTATACATTCTGCCAAGACATCCAGACTATGATCAATGAAAGGGTAAATTCAAGACAACACTGTAGCACTTCACAGCCAAAATTCCAACACTCTGTTCTCCTCCTGTAAAGCCAAATATTGCAAACAACTTCTCTCAAGATCATATGTAAACAAATTTTTGAGAGTAATCTGAAATCAAGATGTTTATTCAATGTTCTGCAGCTAATTTGAGACAACTGGTGATTACAAACAAATTTAGTTTTCTTAACTTAAGAATGCTCATCAGAAGATCCAAAACACCTACCATTATAGCAAAACATCAAAAATATTGAGGAAGTGACGAATCAGCGCTTGTGTTTAATTATTACAAAAAAACCTGGACACACCACAAAAGACAAATAAATACCAGCAGAACCACAGTTATAAAAGTAAAGGACACATCTCAGAATAAAAGAGGTTTCAGGATTTATAAGCTCTTCAAATATTAAGCTGTTAAAGCTAACACTGCACATTCAAACCTCACAGAAGTGAAATCTGCAACTAGAACTATAGTTACAACCTGTGTCATGAAAAGTAATGGAACACAATTTCCAGGAAAATAAGGAATACTTATACATCCTATAATCTGGTTTAAAAAAAAAAAAAAGGCAGTAAGCAAGTAAAAAAAAAAAAAAACACCAGTAAGAAAAGATGGAGGTAGAGCAAAGGCAGGAAAAAGAAGTAAAAAGTGGATAAATCAACATTAGAGGCTGTTTTTGCAGAGAAATCTCTCCCTTTTAAGCTCCTCATCTTAAAATAACATCAGAGCTGTTTTTATCACGTATACCGTATATGAATGGCAACACTTACAATCTTCATTTACAAGAACTGCCCCTCTGAAGCCAATGGTAACTGCTCGACTTCACTCTGTAATATGACTCACAAAACCTGGTATTATTAAAGGTGGATATTTATGATTACTCAAAAAGAGACTAAGGATTCACACAGACACACTTTCACCAATGCTCTAGAAATGAACAAGTCCCACCTCCACAGTATATTTCTCTTCTAATTTTACAGTCTTCATTTCTTAGAACTTGGTAGGAAAAAAGGGGTAGACGTTTCCAGTCTCTCGTTTAGTTACGATCAGTGTACACATCCACAGTCATACTGCTGCATGACCACTCAGTCTGCTCCCCCCCAGGCATTAGGTATTGTCCTCAACTAAAAATCCTGAACAGAACAGCTCTAGAGCATTCAGGAAGAGCCTGAAATAATGGTAACAACACATAATTTTTCTTAAAGTATGACTAAAATAACATGATTGATTCAGAAGCAGAAGTTAACTTGATTTAAAGTGTAAATGTAACAGAATTATGGTTAAATCATGAGGAAAGAAGGATTCTTCTGACTGCATTGACAGTCATCACGTAAAGCTTGAATATAGTACAAAGTAAGTTACTGGTGTGCAGTAATGCTAGGCAAAAACTCCAATAAATACTGCAGGCAAAGTCAATCCTGCCTATTTGTTCTGAAAAAAACCAAAAAGCTTCTTCCAGGAATTCCATTCCTTCCTTGTTCCCCACCCACCTATTGTTAATTGCTTCTATTTCTGGTACTTTCCCGCCTAAGAGAGATCATGAAGAGGACAAAGGAATGAGTATATTTGGACTCAGCCCCCAAATAAACAGTTACAATCCTGACTGCGACACTAAGGTTGCCTGCTTCCGAGGACTGCATAACAGCCCAACAGTAATCCCAGCAGACACAAGCCCAGTGATGCAGCCCCTCAGCACTTAATTATTCAAACCTGCCACTCTTCATCCTCTTTCGTTTGTTAATTACAAATACTAACATTGCCTTGGAGTTTGAGCTCTTTGGGCTTTATATTTTCATTTTTTTATTCATAATACTAATAACTAGAAATACTGCAACTTAACAGATCCCTCTGTAATAACACAGCTCCAGACTTAGGTAGTTAGAGAAGAAAATTTCCGTATCTCAACAGTTTATTGCATGGAGTGTAATATCCGATGTCCAGCATTCAGTGTAGTAAGACAACCAAAAAGTAAACTAAATCAATCCAAAATTTAATAAACTTATTATGCTCCTTTAATTTAAAATTATTCCGTATCTGTCTTACTGTTTTTAATCTTTTCATATAAGCCCCAATAACTAAACAATCAGGAAAGCAATTTATCAGACCCAGATATTGGCCCACATTGCATCATCTCCAAATCACAGTGAAATCAATGTCTCTACACCAAACAGAATGCAAAGAAAGCATATGTGCAATTGTTTTAGCTGCACTGTAGTTTTCAGTATTTCATAATGAAAATGTTTTCATTTTTAGCCTTCAGTCTGCGTATTCATACGCTCGTAAAAGTCTGCCTTGATTTTGTCTTTGAAAAGAGAACAATAGCAAACTTTAGTTAAAACTACAATCTTTTGACTAGTGGTACTAACTCCTTAAAAATTAAGATCACCTGACAAGTTATTAAGAGGTAAGCCAAGAGTAACAGTTATTAAAGTTAACAGATACATCAGACTATCTCCAGCGGTCTGATAAAGTTATTCACGTAGCATAAAAAACAAGTAGTCTACAAACCAAACTAATAAAAACACGGTTACTGCTCAAAGAAAATTAATTATTCCAGATGTATTGTAAATACGGTTTAGGAAGTACATCTTTCTAATACATCAATTGGAAACAATACATACAATTTTGTTGGCAATACAAATTTTTTTCCAGTTTCAGTATTTGGAATATATCTTTGTTACTAAAACTGAATGCTATTCCTAGCAGAGTGTTTGTAAGGACTGGCACAAATTCTCTGCAAGAATGAGAGAAGAAGCAAGCAGCAGAGTTTGACTTAGAGAATTCATACATGAACAGGAGATAAGAATTATTTTCAATCATGGCAACAGCTAAGTTTATGGTGCACTGTTTAGTGGTGTTAAAAAACATGCCTGTTTATCATAACTTCATCCATAATGAGGTATCTGATGATTCCACATATTTACTTTAAACTCAGATTTAAAGAAAAAAATAATCTAAAAAATAACACTTTCATACAAGAGTCTTAAAAAATTTTAGCAGATAGGCAAAGATCACATAAGAATGGAGGTTCAGTGCAGAAATACATCATAGAAAAAAAAACGCTCCAACATACAGCTTTTTCAGTTCCCATTATAGGATAATCATAAACTTTGAGCAATAGAAATATGCATTATGGGGAAAGGAAATCCAAGAGCAACAGAAGTTCAAAACATTTGTTTGTTTCAATGGTAGTGGTAGATAATTGTCACTGCAAGTCCTTTACTCACAAGCTTATCTACATCACTGTGAGTTCAAGCACTTCAGTTTCCTGAGTACTTAGTGAAACACTGTAATAAACAGAACTGATTTTGATTAAGCTAACAATTTTTTCCAAGCTTTGACATAATTCATCTTTTTGATTTACACTAAGGTACAGACCTTTAAAAAATAAGGAGCCTGTTGTGAAGTATTTTGAAAAAACCTTCTGCAAAAGCAAGACATCTCTGTCTCTCTTACCACAAAAACCACTTCACTATACATGGCAGTGATTTTGCAAGAAATAACAAGGGAAAATTTTCTCAGGTATGTATTCTACATCCGGAAATCATTCCAGAAGAGATCATACAGTAATGAGAGCTATATTAGGAAAGTAAAAATGAGGGGTTCTTCCTGACCTTAAAATACAAAATGTTCCTACAGTTTAACAGGCTTGATGGACAAAGTTCACATCTTCCAGTTACTCGTCTCAGTCTTCATCCTAATCTTTGCTTGCCACAAATTATTTTGTATACATAGCAGTAGCCATAGCATGCTAGCATTTTCCAGCCATTCAAAAAAGGGATCGTCCATGCTCCAGGGAGCTCACACTCTGAAGACAGGCAGGCAGGTAGACAGAAGTCAAGAAAAACAAAATTAAAAAGTCAAACAGAACAACTACATTCACTATTGGTATCACAACAAAATTGACCTGTAAGCTGAGAAGGTGACAAGCTGAAATGGTGATGGCTGGAGGGGAAGAACCAGCAGAAGAATTCTTCTAGATTGTGCAATGCACTGATGCTGCAGAGCAGAAAGCAAAATTGAGTCTGAAGAAAGCTGACAAACAAGCAACTAGGAAGCTTGACAAGAGAAGTGTAAGCAGAAAGTGATAGTTATATATTGTCTTTCATGTTCTAGTTTAACTTCTGTCACTTCTTAGCTTGTAAGTAATTCCTTTAATAAAGCCCTAGAAGCATAATAAATCAAAATCACTTGGGTTCTGTCAACATTCTTGAAACATTAGTTTCCTATATCTCACCCACACAAAAATGGTTATTTCAACAGAAAGGCCATTCTGTTACCTTCATTGAGGATATCCATTGAAGAATGTGCTAGACTTTAAATGCAGGCTTTGCTGTAAGACTGGAAATCCAAATCAAATTTGTATCTTATTTTTCTGAACCTTTTTTTCAAATTTAATAGGTTGAGTGTACAAGCATTGTTATAATTCTGCATAGTGAATGACATAACACATCAGGTTTTCACAAAGCAAACCAACTGTCCAAGATTCTCAGAGAACTAGCAGAAGGGAGTTGCATGAATACCAGGTTTGTGTCACAAGTATAGACTCCCTGTTTCTGTCCTTAATTTTTCCTCCTTACTTGCCAATGAATCATGACTAAAGTCTGCTAACACTTTTTTTTAAGTTTGCTTTTAAAAAAATTAAATATTTAGCACTATGATCAAGGCTCTGATCCAAAAATCTCTAAAAGCTGTTCAAATTTCCACAGTATTAAAAACATTGTCGTAAGAACTTCCTGTTTGAATGAAATGAATTACAGAAGATATTAATTATATGATAGAATCACAGAATGTCTGAGGCTGGAAGGCATCCCTGGGCCACCCTGCCTTGCCTCAAGTTGGGCCACCTAGAGCCCAGGACCATGTCCAGACTGCTTTTGATTCTCTCCAAGGATGGAGACTCCAAAACCTGCCAGGGCAATCTGTGCCAGTGCTCAGTTTCCGGATGTTCAGAGGGAACCTCTTGCATTACACTTTACGCCCATTGCCTCTGGTCCCATCGCTGGGCACCAGCGAGAGAAGTCAGGTTTGGACTTCTTTGCACAGTTCCTTCAGATACTATATACTTTGAGCCTTCTCTTCTCCAGGCTATACAGTCCCAGCTCTCAGCCTTTCCTCCTATAAGACATGCTCAAGTTCTGTACTCACCTTTTCAAACTTTGTTGGACATTCTCCAGTATGTTCATGTCTCTCTTCTACTGCAGAGCCCAGGACTGAAAACTGCACACCAGGTTTGGCCTCAGCAGTGTTGAGTAGAGGGGAAGGATGACCTTTTACAGCCTGCTGGCAATTCTTTGCCCAATACAGCCAAGGCATTACTTATCATCTTTGTCACAAGGGTACACTGCTGGCGTATTTCAACTTGGTGCCCACCAGGATCTTCATGTTCTTTCTGCAAAGCTGTTTTCCAATTGACTGTGGTTGTTCCTCCCCAGCTGCAGGACTTTGCAGTTTGTGAGGTTCCTGTGGGCTCCTTTCTCCAGCCAAGGTCCTTCTAGATGACAGCACTCCTCCCAGTTTTGTGTCATCTGCAAACTTCCTGAGGGTATACTCTGCCCCATCCTCCAGATTAATGAAGATATTAAACAAGGCTCAACCCAGTACTGACTCCTGCAGTACACTGCCAGACTTTGTGCCACTGATCACTGGCTGTTCTACCAGTTTTCAATCCAGCCATTTAATCACAGAAGTTTATTACTGGTCAAGTATTACTTCCCCTTGGTGAATCCATCTTGACTACTCCTGATGACCTTCTTGTCTTTCATGTGCCTGGAAATTTCAACTACACCCTCTTTAAAGACCCCCTTTCCAGGAAGTCAATGCAGTTGGAATACTAATGTACACTATACACCTGTGAAGCTCTCTTTAGAGCAACCAAGTGAAAGAAGCATTGAGATGCAGTGAGCAATCCTAATGCCATGCTCTGAATTTCAAAGGATAACATTCGACAACAGGTAGCTGGGCTGCAGTATTTGTTCAAATTTGACCAACATGTTAGGATTACAGACTTCTAACCAAGATTATAAATAAGCAGGTATGTTCATATTAAAAAAATCTGTTTTCCAAAGGCAGTAAGCTAACAAGAGCTGCTGTTCGGAAAAAACATGTTTCTACGTAAAAAGGAAGTTAGACCCTTTATGGAGACTTAGGTCTCTTGCTGGCTGTACCTCAGGGTCTCCCGTAGTGACTAGTAAGACATCTCCCTGTTCTCTGCCTTGGCTTCCCACACCCTACTACTAACATTTGATCTATTTTCAATGTAAGCTCTTCCATCAGAGATCATGTGCCATGAAAAGTTCATTCCTGATCTTAATTTGAACCACTAGGTGCTGCTGCAACACAGACAATAAATAATTGCAGCATAAACTGTCCCATAAAATTATCTGGGATCTATACTCCATGTGACAAAACTGACCTTAGGACACTACACGAGAACTCAAACTAATGTCATCCTTTTGACGCGCTGCAACAGAAAATGAGCAGTTTCCAGCCTGGGGACTGATCTTCTGTTTTTCTTGAACTACAAGCTTTACTCACTGATCTGAATCTTTATTCACTGATTCAAAAGCCAGACATGAAAAACCAGCATAGATCAGTCTGTCTGCCATTGTGCTCTCCTTCTAAGCCAAGTATATGATGACCAAAAACATGCCAAAGCTCACTCTGAAGTGAAGTTTCCAGCAGAGTATGTAGCAAGCAGTATGCTGAATATTGCTAGTCAAGGTAAAACACTGGCAGCCTGGCCATCACACAGGACCTTTCCCTTGGACTTTCAATCTCTGAGAAACCCTAGTTACCCAACTCTTACCTAACAGAATATTTACCAGTGTTACTAGCTTATCACAGCTCCCAGGACAAGGAGTCCCAGGATTAAGAGTTCTTCTATTTGCATTCCCTCAAGCCATATCAGATCTATCTGTTAGTTAGCAAGTTGAAAAATTTAACAAATTGAGAATGGGCTGCCACTACCAGAATGGTCTTTCCAAGAAATTAGTTATGACACTAATATAACAGGTATGTAAACATGATTTGTGAACAACAAATATAGTTGTAACTATAAGACTTTGCTCAAATAGACAATGCAAACTACTAGTTTTTAATTTCTGCTTCTATTTTTGCCAGGATTTTAATTCCAAATAGAATTTGAAATAAAACCGATGTCTTGCGTGGGATACAAATTACAGGTTTTAAGTTGACTCTTTCAGTTCCATGATGCATTGTGCTGACACTTTCCAGAGGTCTTTTCTTCTCCAAATAAAAAATCCAAGAAAGGGAAAATACAGACTTCCATTCTACATTCTTTTTAGAATGACAAATACAATGCCACCAACTAACTGTAAGAGCTGTGGCCTTCACAATCACAGATATTTCTAATGTTCTAAGTAGTTATCTGTGAGCACATAAACAGTGTATACAAAAAGTCCATCATAATCTAGCTGACAGTTACCAGTGTTAATTCTTCCTATTCCAGTGAAAAAGCGCACAGTCACATAATCACACTGTCAAAACCCCTGCCAGTCTCCCTACAGGAAAGGGGAGGTAGGAAAACCATTAGTAAGAGGCAGTTGATTGACTACACTCAGGTGCAGCATACAGCTTTCGGGTTAGTAGCCCTGCCAAGAAGGACTCCAGGGATGAGAAGCTCGACATGAGCAGTCAGCACATGCTTGCAGCCCAGAAGCCAACAGTGTCCCGGGCTGCATCAAAAGCAGCATGACCAGCAGGTGGATTCTGATGATTCAGGTGGATTCAGGCCTCTCTACTCTGCTCTGATGAGACGCTGGAGCACTGTGTACAGTCCTGGGACTTTCAACATAAGAAAGACACCAACCTGCTGGAGCAAGTCCCGAGGAGGGCCGTGAAGATGACCCAAGGGCTGGAGCACCTCTCCTATAAGAACAGGCAGAGAGTTGGGGTTGTTCAGCCTGTAGAACAGAAGACTGACTAGTCCGAAGAATCTGGTGCAAAGCTTTCTTTCCAGAACAGACAGGGAACAGTTGTTTTAACAGTGATAAATGTAGCCTGAAAAAAATTAAAATTTTCTCCTGCATCCTCAGTCTGGCCCTTATGGTTGCTGAGGGACCATGCTTTCAGTGAAGATACCTACCCTCAGGAGTCCTGACAACATTTTTTCCAACTGCCAATTACCCCAAGTCTTCTGCATCTCATTCTTGAAACAGATTTGTCTGGAATTTGTTTATATAGACTCCTGATCCACAGTTTATCTCTTCTAAAGGAATCCTGGAAATGAATCTGGAAATACTGATCCAGGAGGACCTGACTACCATGCTCAAGTGTAACTGCCAACTATCTAGTTTTGGGTTTGGAGTTGGGCTTTTTTCCTTCCAAGATCATGGGACAAAATAAACAGTGGTGACCAGAAGCAGAGACTTTTCCTCAAGGGTTTAAAAAAATGTTTACCACAACCTATTATTTTAAGTTTCTTTTTCCTAGTTACATCACACTGACAGTCTACAATTATCTCACAATTAACACATACTCAGTTCTCAAACTCACTCTTCTCTGCCATTTTCAGCTGATAGAAGAAACTCACTGCAACATTTTTCTACATATCAAGTACATAACTGTGCATTGTGTGTCACCTTAACTTCTTATGACAGTCCTGGAGGACTTACTTTCTTCTACATAGTATTTTGCCCTATATCAGTGATGTTTTCCAGCTATTACTGTCCCAGTGACAACACTGTTATCAGGCAGAACTAGAAGTATTATGTCCCAATCTCTTCTATTTTGTGTAATGTTTAAATACTTTTCCACAGAACAAGATAAACCCTACAAACACATTCAAGTCATCATATAAACTTTAAAGACACTGTAACCAAGGAATTCTGCAGGGTAAGTAGCAGTGGTCTAAACCTGACCAATTTAACTAAGTTCCCATGTACTACCATTACTGCTTGTTCGACTGAAGATCAGCCAAATTAAATCTAGGTTTACTTTGCAGGACAAAGAAAATCCAGAAAACTTAACAAAAGAAAATCTTCATAAAATCTACTTGTCAATGCTGAATTTCACACTCCTTTCTGTTTGCCTATTTTGAATTATTCTGTCATTATTATTTGAATATGACTGCCCTTCAGTCAAACTAAAATGCCTCATAATTCCATCCCTAGCTAAAGGCAGGCATAAAAATTTATTATTTTGTAGTTATATGGCTATATGCCCAACTTATTTAAAATCCCTGCTACCTATGTACAAGATTGGACTATGCAGAAAAAAAACTTCTTTCTCTACTCCACTTCAAATGAAACTCCTGAGATAAAATTCATACGCTTATGCTGCAGACCGCAATCAACATTTGGGTCTTAAGTGTCTCCATTGTCTTCTTTATTTTTGTCTAAAATAGTAAGCTTCTATATGCAAATCAACAACATTCCAATGTGCAGAAGAGCTCTCCTGGATCAGAGAAGGATTTGCCTCCTCAGAGCATTCATTTCTATTTGTGCCACCAACTTGTTATGAATCACTAGGCCAAGTGCCTTCCACATGTGGTGCCTGACACGGGCATCCTTGTAAACCAGTCCTAAATGGCCATGCCTTTCCAACAGCTACAGTCATCAAGGCACACTGGAGAAAGTAAATACGCTACTACCATGAAGAATTTCGAAAACTAGGAGGTCTCAAAGCAAACAAAATAATATGACACTTTTGACCACACAAACTTTAAATTTTCACTTCTCCATTTGCCATTTGTGGAAAGGAGCAATACTTCCCTACATCAGAGAAGACCAATAAATTCCATTTTCAGACAAACTGATATGCTGAGATGACAAATCATAGAAAACTTGCTAGCAAAAGTCATTTCTTTTTATCACTATACTCCTGGAATGGCGAAGAAGGCTTATTGCTCACAAAAAATGACGATGTTACAAAGAAATGCACAGCTATGCATTCACAGCACTGAGGAATGAAGTTCACCGTAGAATGGAAAAAAATTGATGATTACAGACTAACATGATGTTCAAGCTTAAGAAGATGGGCATTTTAAATCCAGACGCTTACTGAATTTGATGTGCTGAGGTTTATAATTACAACATTTAACATAGCTTTTAAATGCATAATTAAAGTCTGAATAAGGTTCCTAGATTCAGTAATACTTGGTGGAATTGCATGCACATTAAGTTTTATAGCTTTCTTTTTTCTGTAATTAAGAAAATATACTTCGCATTATATTTTGACATTATAAACACAAAGTAATCCAAAGAAGCCTCACTGGGTTTGACTAACATTCTTCTAGGTAAATATATTTCTGGCACTTACCATAAATTTTACTTCTACGGATACTCCTTGTAATATGTTCAATAGCAACAGTTACATTCATGTTGTCCTGATAAAAATTTTAATCTAATATTCAATTTCACATTATCTGTAAGAACTGTATTCTGCTTTATAAATCAATTAACATGACTTTTGGAGAGGTAGGAAAACAAGACTGGGTAGCCTTAGTACAAAAATTCCTGTTTGCAGTTTACAAAAGACAGCTGAATGAATAGCAAATGGAAAAAAAAAAAAAAAGACTAAATTAAAAGTATTTGCTAAACACCTGTTAGCTATCACCATACTATTATTTTCCCCGTATGTCTACACATCTCTTAGAATATTAGAAATTAATATTTCCTGAAGCACAAATTTTCCTAGTACCTACCCACATCTTAAAGGAGATCTTCATATCAAAAGAACAATAATTAAAAGCTATTGTTATGAACTGGCAAAAACATATTCCCTATTATCTTCCTAAATCCCTAAGAGTTTCCCTTTTTCCCTAAGAGAAACCACCAGAATCTTTTGTTCCAAGAGAACTCTACTTATCAGCTCCATCACTGTCACTAGCAACTTTGTGCAGCTCTACTTTTATCTCTTGCCTACATCCCTGGAGAACAGTACTGCAAAGGCAAACACTCCAAGAGCTGCGCAGTATTTTTGTTTTAAGGACTACTGCATCAGGATTTCCCAAAAAAACCCATACTGTCCTGTCTGAAAACAGTGTAAATACAAGTCAAACATTTACTTGCAATATTCCAAATAAAAACACTCCCAATCCCATGGGTTACAAAGAAAGATTAATGGAAATTTTAGAAAGATGTTCACATTTATGAGGTCTGTGAGGTCGCATTTAAGACTCTTCTTAAAGTAAATATCATTCTTTCCATAATGAAATCAGATGTCAAGACATTTCCCATCCATGGAACCCATGAGCCTTTCCTGTGCAAGACTTGCACCCTTACATTAGTTGAAGATTTGAGGGATTGTGCTAAACACTCACAAGTTTGCCTTCTTTTTATTTGAATTTAAACCCTTATTCTCCTTTTCCCCCTCAAAATTACTGATCTCCAGCTTTTTTAGAAAGCAGTTTCAAGATGCCTCTCTGGGATTACTCAGTGACTCAACCATTCTGGAAAGAATAATCACCTTTTGGAAGTCTAGATTCAATTGCCTCCTGTCACAACAGCTACCAGAACCTTTTAATATATATCTTGACATCCAACTAGATGAAGATATCAGCAAACAGTGGGTTTGCACTGAAAGTAAACAGTTTTCTTATATACTATGGCAATATTCAAAACTCAGTGCAAAGTTTTTCCATGTTACAATTCCTAAAATTTGATATATTTCATGTCTCTATTTCATATAAAACTTTGCACCTTAAATTAAGAACCACACTTTATTCAACCTACAGTTGAGATTAATGTATGCAGTTTACCACCAGATTTTAATTTGGGCCAATTACCAGGAAAATCCGTAACTTTTAGTTAGTAAAGCAGAAATAGGCTCAAAATGATGTAACAGACATGAATATCTACCTTTGAAAGAAGGAGGAAGAGCTCAAAATGTCTTTTAACTGTATGTTTTCAAAATGCTTTACTAAAAGTAAATAAATAATCACAGGCCCGCATAAAACACACATTGGGAATTTAAAATTCTATTCATCAATACTGAACAATCTCAGATATAAAACTTGCTATGACCAGTTACTGAGCCTTCAAAAAAACGCATGAGTGTAACATCTCAGTCAGCTGAGACATCTCCTTTGGTTTAAAGATCAAACATTCTTCTAATGTAGAATATGTGCTCTACATTAACAAAATTCTAAGAAAGTATTGTTTTTTATTATGTATTGTGGTATTACTGTGGAAGAACACAAACGTCAACCTCTATTATTCAAAATAACATAATTCAAAATATTATTTCAAATGTTTTCCCTCTGCAAGCTGTTATTCCAAAACACAAGGGGTATTGAAAGACTGACTCTTTGAGACGGTAAACAGATTTTTTTCAGTCAGAAAAGAGGCCAGCACCTACAAAAGTCTTGCCTTTTTAAAAATCCTGTTCACTTCAAATGGAGCTGTTTTCAGAATATTAATAAAAGTCAATTGTAAAAGCAAGGTATCAGTTTCAAAAGACCACACATGCTACTCCAAAAAACAGTCTTGGCAACATCAGAATTCTCTGAAGGAGATGGCTGAGAATAGAGAGCCCTTGGAAAGGAAGAATTACAAATAAACAATAACCTTCTCTAAGGGAACACAACCACAAAGTCACTCATCCGGAATAAAACTTTGCAAAGTTTCTTCAGCTAAGAGAGGTATGAAAAGCAAGACATTATTTCCATTTTCTTTGCATAGGTTTGCTTCCATGGTACAATGCTTATGAATCAAACCCTCACTGAACTGCAGAGAGCACATGCGTAACACTGTCCTCCTCAATCCATGAAACACAAAGAAATGACTGTATCCTGTTAAGTGAAAACCATCAGTTAGGAGAAAACACTAACTTTTTCCCTCCTATATACTTACACACTAGTTTAATTTACACCAAGAGGAACTTTGTGAATCAAATATCCTATCAGCTATGAGACTATCACTCAGTATGGTGAAAGAAATACAGCTTTCTAGTTATGGGGTAGCTAAAGCCCTGGCAAAACGTTCCATCCTAAATTCCAACCCTAAATTCTGAGCACCTGTACACAGTAAGGCAGACATGAACAAATACAAATACAAATTTTCTCTTAAATCATGTAAAAAAAGTGTTGTGAACATTAAGGGAAAAAATATCACCCTAATAGTTTTAAGTATGTAACAGAGATAAAGGAATGGCAAGGCTACCCTGAATTATCTCTGCAGATGGTCAGAGATAATCTACTATTAACTAATACTACTATTATTAATATACTATTAAAAAATGGTAGATGACTCCACCACCCACCTCCTCATCAATACTTTTAACACTGAATGAGGATGTTCGAGTGGGGTCTGCCACACTGTGCATACGCTGTGTTTTCTGACTAGAAGAAACAGAAGGAAGGTCATTGCCTTTTGATCTTTCTTATACAATAAGAGTACTTCAGAACAATGGAAGTAAGACTTGTTTGCAAAGGGTTCAGCTATGTTCACAATACATTTTATTTCTCTTTGACACATGAACAAAAAGAAAATGGCAGAGTTGTTAAACTACTATCAGAAATTTTAACGTGGATTTAGTCCTTCCACAATCTGACTAGTGCTCCTCCTACCTAGGGAAAAAATACTGAAAATTAAATCAAAGAAAATTAATTTTTAAACTACTAGATTTAGGGTGTGATCCCACTCTTGAAATCACCCAAGCAGAGTTAGACAGTAAATCTCTTTCCAAGTTTACATTTACATAAATGACATGTGAACTATATGCAAGTGTTTCTTCTGGGTAGGTCAAGCCTTAAAGGACAAAACAGAAAAAGTGAAAGCATGGATTTCAAATGAAAAACTATGTTGTTGGAAGTATATTTCAAGAACATTCAAGTTCCACTTCAAATGGAACTGTACCTTCACCGGCAGGTTGACTGAAAATTTTATCTCTCCTTTTCACATTTATCTTCTTTATTATGGCTTTTTCTTGCTTTTCAAGTGTTTGGCCATGTAAACCAGACATTATTTGTAGGAGCACAGCAAAAGCTACAAATGTTTAATTCTGATGGAGACCAAGTATCTTGAAACAAGTGCTGCCTCATTTGTGCCTTGTTCTTTTACCTGTTATTCCAGACAAAAAATAGTTTAGTAATACTTTACTTTAAAATTTAAAATTGCAAGATTTCTACCACTGCATGGATAGAAAACCTTGTGGAAAAAAGCACTGGGGAAAAAAAAAATTCCCATAAGCGATCAGGAAGAATGTGAAGTGGCTCCCTAGCCAATTCTGCATGTCATCTCTTGATTTGCTGTCACAGTGTTGTAACTGAACAGAATGAAAGATCATTACCTACTAGATGCAGGGGGGGAAATCAATTGCTGTTGCTAAATGATCTGTACTGAGAATAGTATGATAATGATAGTGATAACTTTTTTCTTCTCTAACATCAGATCAAGAGCATTCCATAACATCAATGCTATTGGTCTTCCCCACGTATTTAAGTAACCTTACATTAAGAACAAAAGAATGATTGTGCTGGGTCAGACAAATATGTGTTGAGCTTGAGCTCTCTAACAGTGGCAAAGAGAAGACACGTAAGAAGCATTTAGCCCAGCATGCAGTGATAGTGCTACAGACAGCTCTGTCAGGTCCCAACTTGACAGAGACTCCAAAGACCTGAAGCAGTATTTATACTTATTTGCTCCAGTGAATGTTTCTTTCATCAAGTTCTTGAACACAAAACATTTAATATCCACAACATTGTACAGCAAGAAGCTACATACTACACTGGATGCTGAGAACCATCTCACTTTGTTTGGGCATGCTAAATACTCCTTTCATTTGATGGTCCCTACTTCTTGAAGTGAAAGTCAGGCAGTGCAATGACCTCTCCAACCAGGGCACAATCCCATCACACCCAAGTCAGAACAGAGCATGTCCAGGTCAGCACAACCAGGGGCAGTTGCAATCCAGCAATGTGTAACCAGCCCAGCCGGCCTTGACCACAGGCAGCCACGCCTGGAGTGTCGCCATTTGCATGTGCTTCCCATGATGCTGATGCAAGAAAATCTTTAATAGACAATTATGAAAAACACTGGAGATCAAAAGATTTCTGTGGAGCTAGTACTGACTACTTCTTGAGCAGAGGAATTTTTTTCAATTTATTTTAATGCTGTATGAACAATCATGTAATTTGCAGAAGGGATTGAAGAACCCATTCTTAAAGCCGGGGCTCCGGCACTAGAAGTGGAAGCAGATCATTTTCCTGCATTACTGAGAAATCATCAGGAAACAGTATAGCAAATTGGCAGCCTGAAATAAAATGATTATAGTCCAAAGGAGCCAGGAGAACATAATTAGTATGCATGGGGTTTAATGCTGAACTAAAAGAATAATTATTTAAACGCCATAAATTACAATTCCTTTTATTGATTTATTTAAAATAAAACTTGTATATTCTGTGTGTTAAGAGGGGAAATTCTCACCTACAGGACCCAAATATGCTTTCCAAATGCTACAAATATAGAGACCTGATACATCAGGTGAAAGACTGTCTTCTGGGAAAAACAGAGGATAATTAATCCTCAAAACTCATAATATGAAAAAGCAGAAACTCCTTGAGACCCCAAATAGGTAGAGAGCTAGGCACCATTGTTAGGGTCCCTGCTGAAAACTTCAAGACAAAGCAACAAGCATCACAGATGGAGAGGCATGCCTTAAACACATTCTCCTTTGACTGACCTACACCATGTTACTCCTGCTAATGGCATTATTCAGGAAAGAACTTCAGGTGAGAAACCACCAGGTAAATAAACTCCAATACAAGATTGCATTCATTCAGTCCACATGTTTTATAATCAGTTTCACCACACCATTTCCAAGCAGCAATGCTAAAGCAAGCGTATGAAGCAAACACATGATATGAAGCTTTTTTGTTCCCCAGAAGGAAATCACTTCATTGCATAGAATATTCCAAAGCCATTAGCATTTTTCTTAGTCCTTCCAATACTCATCTCTATACAGTAAGCAATGCTAGTCTACAGAGACAGGGAAAATAAAGCCAAAAATGTCCTGTTTGAATTGTAAAGTCAGGAAGAAAACCACCCAACACAATCAGAAGTTTTCACTTCAACCAAAGCAGTACCCTGAGCTTCAGATATTTAAGCAATTTTTGAGGAGGAATTTTAAAAAGTAAAAGCAGTGACTAGATTTTCTTTCCACGCATAATTTGTCAGCAGATAAAATATAATACAGGGTTTGAGCAAGAATCTGACAGTTGAATAGTAAAAACCAGTAAGGTGGCACAAATAACACGGGAATATCAGAGTAAACTGCAATAGAAGGAGACATGAACCTCAAATTCGTTATGAAAATTATGTACATGAGATGATTTTGCTTATACAGTGATATGTTTCAGAAATGTTTGTTTTCCTCAGCATAATACTTTTGAAAATCTGATTTTCTTTTCTGGCTATATATTATGAAAAGTATAACAATTAGCTAGAAATAGTCTGCTTTTATTTTGTTTTTTGCTTACATAACTTGTGACTTCTTGTAAAAATTTTAGTGAGACTGGTCATCAGTCAAGTGTAGCAACAGTTACATGTTAATTAATATTATCTAACCTCTCTCTTATCTGTCAAGACCTTAAGCATGTTTAAAATTATGACTAGAGATATTACAGGCACTGGGTTTGGCTTAGATGAAGGAGTCAGTTCATCACTGATGAAGTATTTTAAAAACGGGCATCACAAAGATAATTGTCACAGATATTTATTTCAGTGTCCTCCCTGCCATTGTCTAAGATCAGACCCTGTGAAGCAGAAAAAAAATAAAGGAAAAATACATGAAGTAAAAGCACCAACAAATCACCTACAAGGATTTTAAGTAGAATTACAAAAGTAAATGAAAGGCAATAGTTCAGAAAGCAGAAAAATATCACAAGATACAGAGAACTCATGGACAAGAAGGGGATTGGAATTTCACAGAAAAGAGGCCAGAGTTTTTGAGCAAATTGTTAGCAGAATTGCTTTCACAATTTCCAGTGCCTAAGCAATTGCTAATGAAATTTTGCAGGATAACTGACTGATTTTTGACTAGTTAAAAAGCTAAAGGAATTAAGTAAATTCCTCTTTCATATAAAGAAGTGGAACAGTACATTTGGGAATTTTTTTTTCTGCTTTAAGTGTTTTACAAAGACTGCTTTTTCAGTCAAGAGCCACTAAATGCATATGAAAGACTTCTGCCTTTACTAACAAGGCAGAGCATCTGCTGCTACTGCTTTCCCTGCAGTGATATTTTAAAGATTTCTTCTTCCAAAACAGCAAGATGATTAATTAGGAAACTTTTCAGTACAAATGCTAAACAGAAAATGTTAACACTGTTATGTAAACACTGTTACAATGGTTAACACTTCACTCCCAATAGGGTGTTAAAAAAAAACCAAAAAACAACACCCCACAAAAACAAAACCCAACCAAAAATTGGTTTAACAGATGCAAGATGGATCTTCTCTGCTTACGACACAGCTGCGACTTTTAGCAACTAATTTACACAACAAATGTATACTGGAGTTTTGTTCCAGCCCTGAACAGAACATCGCTTGAGAGAGGCAGCTGTTCACCATGACAGCTACCACATCATCCAAAGAAACGCAAGGAGCTAAAGTAAGATACACAACAAGGAGACATATGATACTCACTGAAAACACATGCAAAAAACTTGGATAGCGACTAGATTCCAAGTATAGAAATCTAGTTGAGATTAAATCCACTTTAAAAATAGACAGGAATACACAATTTGAGAGTTTCAACATTTGTTACTCTAAGGAATCTGATGAAAAAAAGCCTCTGAACTGCAACAGCAGGACCAAAAGTCAGTCAACATTTTGAGATAAAACTTTCAGAATTTTCTCTCTGAAATGAGAATAGCAAAACCACAGCAAGAGATCTGCATCTATACAGCTTTCTTTTTCTAAGAAAATAAGACTGTAACAAGGAAGCTTTGAAGTAACGAATCTCAGATCTGCTGGATAAAACATAATAAAAGCAAAGGGTTTGAAAACAAAATCATAACCTGCGCCTTTGAGAGGATGGGATCTTCCTTTCAGATGTCCTCTCAGTTTGGCAATTTTCTGGATTGAAACAAATACCACATGGTTCTCTGAGATGCTCTGGAAATTTATCACACCTTAGCAGCCAAGCTAAGATTTGAGGTATTTTCTGAGCCACACCAGCCATCACTCATTAGTTTGCAACTATTCACTGCAATAAATAAATTGGTAGTGGCATTCTCAGATCTCCTGCAGCAAGCAAGTAAGCAAGCATCTCACATGTTGCTGGATTCTGAGCTGCACATTTATGAGGTTATCCCTTCAATTTAGCACAGCAAGACCCACTTCAATTCCATGACTATCCAGATGGAGCACTTAAGGACTTGAAAACAAACTATTTCAATAATAAATACAAACATACACACAGCATCTCCCCACTATCAGCAAATTTCATCTAGGCATGAGGGGAGTCAAAATAAATGAGAGTACAATTATTCCTTAACTTTTTATAAGCTACTATTAACAAAATAATGCATTACAATGGAGATCATAAAATTTAATGAGGCATAAACACTGTTGACATAATACGCAGAATAGCAATATTTACTTCATCATTATTCTTTTCAGGAAATGTTGGTAACTTAACACTGGTGCCCTAACCTTGTTATTCAGTATCAGTTGTTCTTTCCACCACAAAACCAATTTATTAGCAGAACTCCAATACTACAAAAAGCTTTCTGCAGGTGCTGACAAGGTTCAAAATAAATAAAGAAAAAATCCTTTTGATCTCTACTGTTGTTTCCTTCTTAAATGTCATCATAACTAAAACTGCTCCAGTTAACAGATACTACAACTGTTACAATTCTCAATGAAACATTGAACTGTTTTCCAAATGTCAGTTTTGACTAGTGAAAAAGAGAAAAAACCACAAGGAATTTCCTTTTCTCTTCATGGGAATGAGTTTTTTACCCATACTCAATAAGCAATAAAATAGAAAAGCACAAACTCAATTATTTCAGCTACAAGCTCCTTGTGGTAAGTCCTATCCTTGCTGAAAACTCAAAAAAAAAAAAAAAATTGAGCCTAAAATCCAATGCGCCTTGAGAACATGATTGAAACAGCTGTATTCCACAAATGAACACTGTATGATGCGCAATTTGCATTTTGAACACAAAAAACATACCTGTTAAATTGAATAAGTCTGCAAACCAGCAGCTTCCTTTCCAAATCCTGACAGAATATTAAATTTTTAGAATTCATGTACCATTTGTGGCATGGGAGGGCAAATGATACAGCCAAAGGAAAGATTTTTTTCTTCTTTAAATATCAGCCTGTACTAGGAGTAAAAGTCAGTTCATATTTTGGCTATCATCATCCCTTCACAAATATCTGAATTGCACAACTCACTAGTCTTCCTGAAATTTAAAGAACTACATCAGGCATTTTTCTGGACAAAAACTTTGATGAAATGTCATTCATAAGTGATACTTATTATCCAAATTATCATCATTCTTACTAGAATCCCCTACTGTTGGTGTAGATGATTGAGAAGTCTGCCTTCCTGCACTTTTCCCTACAAAGTACATAAAAGCCAGGGGAAAGAGAGAGCTTATCTGGAAGGCACATTCACTGAAAGTATGGTGTTCTGAATGAAATGTTGAAATATGGGGTACAGTGGAAACATTTATAGTACTGTCTAGTCCTTAACTCTCACAACTACACTTCATCTTAAAATTATTTTCTTTGGTCACAATTTACTCCAGGTCTCTACACTGTATATTTTGTTTAAAATACTGCACAGCCAAGAGGAAGGCTGTATGTTTATTGTGTCTTGCTTGCTGTACTCTGGCTCAATTCCAGCCTCTCCAAGAAGAACTGGGCCTGGTAAGCTCCTCAGGAGCTTCTCAGCAGGGGAGGAGAGCTGCAAGGCAGCTAAAGGGAGGGTCTGCATGCCTGCGAGGAGCCAAGCAGGGTGCCTGCAGCAGGTACACAGACTGGAAGGCTTGCAAGAGGAGAAGGCTGTTCAGCAATGGCCCAGAAGCATACTGAATTACAGTGCTCATGCAGCCATAGCCTCCAGCCTCTATCACAGCATGATTTCTTTATTAAGAATAGCTGTAGTGGGCAGAGCAAAGGCTTGTCTGTGATTCTGTGTTATTATATGGCTCCTCAGACCCTCACCAATAACAAACACCTAGGAAGCTGTGAATACCAAGACCACTCAGACCTTTCCAAGAGTACTCCTGTACTTCCTGTCAGGGCTGCAGGAAAACTGCCAGGCTGCCAACCAGGCCCAGGCCGGAGCTTAAGCTGACTGCGCAGGACACAAGAAACTTCTGGGTGTCAGAGTTAACAATGTGAGAAACAACAGAAATCAGAGACGGCGCCATGAGGAACTGCTGGATTTCACAGCCAGTCACATGAGAAACAGCCAAGATTCTCAGCTAACTGAAGCAGAGAACTGGGCACCTTTTGAGGAGCAGCATCTTGCCAGGACAGCAGTTGCTGCCTAAAAGTAATACCATACAAACATGAACGTCCCTTGGCAACAGTATCAAGGCCCATGTGAAAAAAACAATGAGAAGACAGTAATTAGGGGTGAGCTGTTGACTTGGAAGAAGCCTGGATTAGACAAAGAGGTAATAAAGAAGTGAAATGAAGGGTCAGAAAACTGGAAAATCTGTATCAAGGCATGTAAATTATATGATTACTGCTGTCCAGGAATATATACTGGATGGCTCTGCATTTGAACACCACAGTCTCAACTGGGACAAACCAAACCTGTTGTCCTGACTATTCCATGTTTCATGAAACCTGCTTCTGTAATCAGGAAGGAGGGAACAGGAGTTTTCCCTGTTAGGCAGGGTGGATCAAGCATCTCAGTGGCAGTCTTCATAACATACCTCCGAAAGTGTCTACCCACCACATCCAAACACTTCCAGGACCACTCTCCCAGCTTCCCAACCTTCTGCTTTAAGGATGTCCTGAGCAAAGAGCAACACCTGTGTATTTAACTGCACTCATGGATCTTTCTTCCATTCATTTGTCTAATAACGTCTCAGTGTAGGAGACGTAACATCCTATGGCAAAAAACCATCAGGCACTGAATCACAAGATCTACAAAAGCATCCTTAAACCTCTAAGCAACCAAGGTGAAACCAACACGAGTGCTGATGAGTGCAATGCATTATCCATAGAGCAGATAGACTGAAAGAATAGTTTGTCCTTCTAATCTGTACAAATGCCAAGCCTACTTAAGAAACGTTTTACAGGATTCTGTGTATATGGTGTTGACAACCATCTGTGGAAACTGACAACGAGTCTCCTGGGAACACCAGTCCCCTAGTGCTGGAAACACAAATCCTCCTTATCTGTTTTACATTCCACCTCTGCTAAACTCTTCCTCCACAGAAAAACGGATATAAGTATAACCTGTTAAAAATTATTCCTCCTAAAAATAGTTATATTTATCTACAGACTGGCGAAATGGCTCTGCTGTACAGTCCAGCTTCTAAAAATAACTTCTGATATGGCTTGAAAGATATTGACTAGTAGGTGAAAATATAAGTATGATATTCAGAAACCAATTCTAGTATTCTGAGCAGTATAGACTAATTTCAGGTTTTAGAAATTGCATATATGGATAACTTAGAAATTTAGAAATTGCTAGACATCCAGCTAAGGCCGGAAAACTGTGCTTAATCTGGATAACTGGAAAACACATGAAGAAAAGAGGATGGTAGTCCTTGTTTTTAACAAGTGTTAAAGCTAGGGTGGCTAAACATCAAAAGAAGACTTGAAATTGCCCTATTAGTTTTCCTCCCTAGCCCCTCAGCTCCTCTCACAGTGAATTAGTGACAGTACCAATACAAGCTTCACGCTCAATAACCCAGCCACTTGCAGGGCCAACAAATTTACACTGAGTATTGTGGGTCAGGTTTTAGTCACACCAGCAAGAACGAAAACAGGCAAATGTCAGGGAAGAATGAGAGAACTCTACCAATCATTCAAATGTTTTAACACAATGCCATTAAGATTCATGATTTCAGAGTCCCATTAATCATGCCAATCAACAAAACATAAAAGTGAGTGCTCTCCCTCTAAACTCACCACAAATTTCCCATTTCGTTTTCTGAGTACTGTCACTATACATCACCATGGAAACAGCTGTAATAGGAAAAACTCACTGGTATATTGTATCACCAAGTGAATCAGACAAGACTAATTAAAGATAACTCTTTCTAAATATACACATAGTCTGCAAGCCAGGAATACTAAGAAAATATTATCAAAATGGTCTTATAGGCAGAGTTTTACTAATACTAGTAAGACAGTTTCATGGACAGATGCACAGAGTTACAGTACAGGGTACAGCCTTCAAGCCTGCGCAGTGGATTTTTTAGGTGAGGCACAGTGTGCGCAGAACTGTTCCCACCCTTTACTCCTAAGGTTCATCTGCCAGGGCCTAGCAAGTTTGGACGGTGACAGCGAAGCCCTTAAGACATAGGTTTAATTAGAGTGACCTTCTCTTGGATGGATGACCTTACAGGGCTAAGCGAGCTCCATCTGCCCAGGTTTGGAGTTAGAGTTGTCCTTCTCCTAGGATGACTGCCAGAAGGCTAAACGAGCCCATCCTGCCCATGGACACATTTTATTTGTTCCCTCAGTGTTGACCTGTCTGGCATGGGAGTCCCTGCCAGAGGTATATACTACCACCAGCACAGCTTGCAACCTCATAGGGGCAAATGCGCTTCTCCCCCTCTAAAGGGAGAGGGCAAGCCTTACACTCTCTATTTTTTTTTTCTTCCTTTTTCTTTTTTTTTTTTTTACCCCCCCTCCAGCCTCCTGCACTCAAATCCAGGGACATACCCTTGCCCTACAGACCCTTTCAGGACATTGTAATTCTGAAGCAAACCGTTCCTGGGCAGTAGCCTCAGGCGAGCTAATCAGATTGTACAGTACAGGGTACACCTATCAAAAACCTCCTTTATTTAAATCAAAACAGTTCAAAAACTCTTGCTGATACAATATCTATATATATAATCTTTTTAAAAGACAGCTGGCAATTAATACCTATTAACCACTGCAAACTTGTGAATAATTATACATACAACGTACTTTGCAAACTTTCCACATACAATGAGAGTCCTACATTTTTTCCAATGCTTGAAGACACCCCATGACATTTATCACTAACAGAAATTGCAATTATACTGTAGAAACACACTTACAAACAGGAAACAGGCCCTGGGTGCACCTTTTTGTGATTACAAGAGAGAGCTGCCATGAAGTGCCGTCCATACAGCCATCCTAGTTTTTCTCTTGGATATTTTGACAGCTACCTGTTCTTTAAGCCACCCACCATTTCCAGTGGTATTCATATACATTCATAAAACTCAGCAAATACGAAAAGGCATGAACTAAATCCAAAAAACCACTGTGGAATTCTCCTATTGCAGTATCTCATTTTCAGTTGAAGGAGTCACTCAACATATTAAGGGTCAAAGACATTCCAAAATTTCAAGCTAACAACCAATTCCCAAACAGCTCCACAAGCTTTCAGCTCCTGTTTTTGTTTCCATATTAATTAGGCCCAATTAAGAAAAATATAAATTACAAATTTTATTTTTTCTTTAATGAATACAAGCATTAATGTAGAGCAAGAAAAAAATCTTTATTTAAATTGAAAAAATTACATCAACGTTACGTGACATTTCAAGGTCCAAAAAGTAAAGTATGAAGTTAGGAGAGAGAGAAGGTGTCTTACACAAAGAACCTTTATTAATGTGGCCTATTTCTTGAATGCAGCAGGACTTTGACAAGAGTCTCTTCAAACACAACCTGATATCTCTTTGGGAAAGGGCTTCTTACGTCAGGCACAGACTCACTCCAACCCAGCTGTACAGTTCCCATGCCCTGTGCTATCGCAGACCCACCTCTTCTGCCACCTCCCACGCCACATTTCATTGTACAACACAAATATGTCCTTACACAGCTGTAGAAATTTTTAGACATGCTCTAAGAAAACCAAGTATTTTACATTAATGCATTCATAGTAGCAATATCAAATGCCACCTCCAATTCAAATTACGTGCTAACAAAATGCATTTTTGTGCTTCATATTACTAAAGATGATACCACAGGATACAGTATTTATTGACAAATTTATAGTATTTGGAATCTTGATGTATTAGTTTGATGCAAGACATTAAATTTTCATATGTACAGCTGCATGTCACAAATTTCATGTAAATGTAAGCACGTTGTTCAAGTAATAAGAGTGTTTAAAATTTGACAACCAAAAGAAAAGAATACTGATTTTTTCATGCGACCATGTCAGATGGGATTTAAACCTTTTCTGCATGACTTACTGTCTTCTCCATTCAACATTTTTAACTCCATTAATTTAAATGGCTTTTTATCAGCTCAAATGTATGCACTCTTTACAAATAATGCAACGTACATACATTTATGCAAAATAAAATAGCTGATTTCATAGCTGAAAAAAATGTCAAAGCAATTACCAGTGTAATTGTAAAGTGCAACTATTTTTGTTGCAACACCGGCATAAACTTGTTCTTTGCAGATGCTTCTTAAAAACTATGCATAGGTTATCTATGCAAAAATGAAGATACAGTTATTGAAAAGGAAATTAATAAACCTGGATGTGAACAAAAAGGTAACAGAATAACTGTCATCTCCGTGCTTCCTATTCAGTGCAAAACAAGACATAAGACATATTCAGGAAGACCGAAAATTCATAAGCACACAAAGGAAATATATCAGGATGAAGTGTGATGTAAATCACTATGCAAAATCTCACAGCCAGGCACCATTAACCAAAAAAGAAAAGTAATCAAAAAGTAGTTTGCTTTTGTTGTAACAGTTAGTATATAGATCTCAAAATTAACACAAGTAATTCTGCAAGATGATTGATACAGGACACTTCAAAATACATGCAAATGTCCTATAAAAAGATCAAGTTTGCAAGGAAGTAAACAATCGTCCAGCTTCAGAACACTTCTGCTGACTTCTCGAACACCTGTAATTAGTCACTGCCAGGATCAGAACAGTAAAGTAGAAGGATGTAAGATTTGATAAAATATGACAATTCTATGTTCTTATTTAACATCAAATTATCACCGACAGTACTTTCACATGAACTAACAAAATTAGCTCATTTAATTCTCATTTCTGTATTTTCTAACTTTTCTAACATTAAATATTATGCATATTTACTATGCATTACAATTTAACATGAATGCACGGCTCAAAAGAGTTGGCCTGTATTGTTAGAAACAAAGTTCTTGAAGATTATTCAATTTCACAATGAAATATGAGCACAAACCAAACTATTAACAAAACAAACCCTTAACATCAAACATGAACAGAAAGCTGTTTATGACTTTACTATCCTACCAGAAGGCATCTATTTTGGACGCTTATGCAAATGCATCATATTTCTAAGAAAACACATAAAACCACTAACAACCTAAGAGCCACCTTTTGCTTGACGGAAGTATGTATTCACATAAAAATCAAAGATCCTTCGCTTTACAACCCTAATATTTATTTTTCCACATACTTTAAGCATTTTGATGGGAAATTCTCCTTGCAAGAAAATTTTCAAATTTTTTATACACCTGAATTGCTAAGGCTCAGGAAAAGGAAAAAAAAAAAGAAAAATGGAACCAACTACATTAGAAGCCAGGCACAATACAAGGTAATGATGCATCACTGTATCTTTAATAATAAGACTCATCAACAATTGTGCTCATAAACTTTTTAGCTGTTCAACAGCATTTGTAAGGAGTTTCATTTTTGGTAAACACTCGTATAAATCAACAGATTGAAAATCAGAAGCTTAAGGAAGAAAAGTAACAAATTCTAATCAAATGTATCTGAACTGATTTTTAAAAAAAGTAATCATTTCCTGCAGGTTCAGAACTTAAAGATACATTACTATAACTGCAAAACCTAGGAGTTAATTTAGAACACACAACAATGATTTTCAAGGAAAATAACTGTGGCCAGCTAGTGAATTGTTTCCTTCCTGCTCCCTGAAAATCTTGAAGCAGTTTGCTCACATAAGAAGTAGGCCCTGTGAGATGAGCAGTTACAGTAGGCAGTGCAATGCCAAACAGTCCTGAAACACGCTTTGGTAAAACAATGCAAAAGCAAACCAAAACAAAACCACACCCAAACTTTTTGTAGTAATCTTATAGGTTGTGGCCCCTTCACCTCATTCAAAACTGATGCCAACATATGTATTGCTTTCTCAAAAAAAAATTCTACAGATTACAGGAAAGTAGAGATGGATGACCAAAAAGTTTAGCAATGAAATAAAAAATTATGACAGTAAATAAACTACATAGGAAATAAGGCTTATCTGTCATTTCCTTCAATTCCAGTTCTGAACTGGTTTAAGGGGGAGAAAACCATATTAACTTCCTCTTGAGACTGTCCACCCCAAAAAACCTGTCAATGAACCCCTATTATGGTCATAGAATGCAGAGAAAATGGTGCCCCGAATGGGTGGTTTTGGCAGTACTCAGGAGCAAAGGTTTCACTTCCCCAGTTCTTATAAAACAGGTGCTTACCAAAGTGAAAGCACCTTTTAGTTCTAGGGATCAGACAGGTTCAGGAAAACAAAGCAATGATGAAAACTAGATGTACACTGGAAAGAAGTAACAATATAATGAAATACTTCTTCCTCTGAGGACTCCCTGAGCAAGGCAACAGATTAAAAAAAATGCCCTGGGGTTTTGTAGAGATGAACAAAGTGAAGAAGTCGTGAAGAATACAAACTTCAACTCGCAACATTTGGCCTTGCCATGAGTGGAAAGAAGGGAAGAAACCTGCCTGATCATGTGAACAAAGAGCTAAACCACTTTCTAAAATATCAGACTAAAGAGGCATATCTCAAAAGAGGATTTAGAAGAGTAGAAGGGAAATGTCTTAATATCAAAAAGCTTCCATGGGATGCAGAAACAGACATGGGCAGCTATCTTTTTCTTTGGCAGATGTTCTCAAACATCAAGGTATCTACAAATAAAGTATTTAGTGTTTTGTGCAAAACCTGTTGAAGACAAATTTCTGTCATCAACCATGAGGCAAAACTTAATTAATTTGCAATTTTTTATTATAGTTTGTTTCTGCTCTGCTTCAAAATAATTTGTTCCTGATAAAAAGCCTCGAGATCCAGCATGCTGATTCATGTGAATATATATCCTTGAAAAAATTACCGAGTATCCAGAGCTTACAGATAGCAACTACCTACACTTGTATCCAACAGAACAGAACTGTTTACATACATATTTTTCCCATTTACAGCTCAAAGATGGTTTACCTTTGGCGGGCAGCACATCTGCCACTTCAGGACATTTTCTGAATGTAAAAAAAGGGAGAGGATTGCAAGTGCTATTTTAATAAAGACAAAATTTGTCA
Source organism: Cephalopterus ornatus (assembly GCA_013396775.1). NCBI lineage: Eukaryota > Metazoa > Chordata > Aves > Passeriformes > Cotingidae > Cephalopterus > Cephalopterus ornatus. The sequence goes on from VZRE01011024.1 coordinate 52,817, forward strand.
CACACTGTGAGATCCTTACATACCAAAAATGTTCCCAGGATTTACCATCACTAATAAATTAGTGAACATTATTCCACAGTGGAGGTTTTCAGAATTATCTCAAGAGAGAGACTTCACTTGTCTTTATTTCAGATCTAAGAGAGAGACAAGGCACCATATATTTAGACTAAGTTTTACAAGGTACATTTCTAAAATAAACTTCTCAAGGTGTAATTGAGTTTTTTTAATAATCTCAGTTCAACTTTCAAGCTTGATACTATTGGCCTATGACTAATTATTTAGCCATACCATTTGCTACTCACTTTTCTATTTACTTCTATTTTCTATTATCTTGAAACTTACAACTTGAAATAAAGGTGTAAAAGTGTTTCCCCAAAGGGAAACCTTCAAAAACTATATTAGCTTCTGAATAAGCAGTTTGTTTTAAACATATTTTTATTACTGTACTTCTACCTATTGTAAGCAGCCCTGATTAACTGGCAGATGCCTACAGGTGTCCAGACTGCACCTGTTCCACATGAAAAGGGAAGAAAATAGTGGGGAAAAAAATCCATTATACATCCAGACAGGCAACAGCCACTACAGATCTTGTACCAAGTCACATAATGAAGCATCAGTTCTTAGCACAACTCAAGAAGCAATTTTGATGCATCCTGGGACTGACATGTACTTTCAGCAGCTAGGCACTGCTAGGACACAGTAATCTCAGGTATATTCCTCAAATGCAGAGAGAAAAGTAGGAAATAGAAGACACTAGAGACTTTTTAGGACAGAATTTCCTACAAGGAGATTATCTCTTCCTGTCAGATAATGCAGATTCTAACAGTTTTGTTAAGATATCCGCCCGGAAGGGTGGAAGGGACACCAGCATTCCAAATACAGAGACACTCTTCTTGACGTGCTTTTCATGTCTGCATTAACAAACAAGATTCAGGTAACAGATTACGGGATTCATGATGGTCAGGCACACACCAGACTGATGTGAAACTTCATGCCATATCGTATACGTACCACAGAACTTAAACAATTTTCTCTCAGGATAAGTGTAGAATAAAAAGTCTTTAAAAACTTGACCAGATGCAGGAAGTTCTGCAGAGCTCTGGGGTTTCCGGAGCCAGTTTTTTTGTCTGTTAGTTTGAAGTAACAGCTTTCAAAGCCAAAGAATAAAGTCCTAAGTGCACTACGTAGCTTAACTTTAGCAGAAAAGTCAGCTTAGAGCTTCAAATTCTTGCCTCTTGCTCCCACCCTGACCGTCCCTTTGGCTGTGCCAGCAGAACAATTTATGCAGCAATTTTATAAACAATTGATAAGCCAAACACACTCATTAAACAGTCAAAAAAAAAATCAGAAAAGATACAGTAATCCAACTTACACTGCAGCTCCACAAACTGCTGTGCTGGCACAAACAGGGAGGTGGCCTGGGTATGGTAACAAATATCCAATAAAGGAGGGGGAGAACAACAATTGCTACAGAAGGAAACAAATTTCATAGTTTCATGTTTAATCATTGTGATTTTAATGCTGCTTATCTTCTGAGACAACTCCTTATCAAATTGCAAGCAAGAAAGAATATATTTTAATGAAGTAAGTAATACAGGATACAGACAATAGTCCATAATTCTTGTAATTAGAAAAAAATAACATGAAGTTCTAAAGCTGACTTATACACTGTGGGATGCAAGAAGTAGGGTGTAATATTAAAATATAACTCACTAACCCAGGGGATATTCTGTATAAGGTGTGTCATGTATGCTTGGCAATTCAGAGCAGAAATACTAATCTCTATACTAACATTAAGCATGCTTGGTTCATAATCCTGTTGTATTATTTCTAGAAGCAATGCCATTAAAAAATTAAGTCATGTCTTTGGAACAGTTTTGCAGGTTGTGAAGACTAATTTACTATCTGTAATTAGCGCTTTGCCCATGTTACCAAGAAGTAAAAGCAGGCACAGGAAAATGATCTGGAATTGAAATCTTTACGACCTCTGGAATGAAAAGACCCACCTAGAATATTACATATGAGAAAGCAGCATCTGTAAAAACCATATTTACTTCAGAAAAAAGCCAATTTGAACAAGTTGAAGAATGCAGCAAAGGCTGCTGTGGACTCCCAACAGCTCCCTTGAGAGTCTAATGTTCAATAGCCACTCCTGTCTCTGCTCCAGCCAAAGTAATGCTCCACAAATCAGAAGTCCTTTTCTGTCCTTGCCAACAATTTAGTGAATGAAAAATCAAAATATTTGGACTCATTACATTTTTCTTAACATTAGAAATTGAGAGACAGACCTAAAGGAGTCTTTCTGCTACAGAAGGCATGTCTGGGAATTGCAATGTTTGAAGTATATCAAGAATGGTGCAAGAGACAGGCAAAACATAGCAACAATAAAGATGATAGAAACATGTCAGAAATAAAAGTTATTTGACAGGAGGGGAAAAGTCCTTATTCAAAAATTATTTGTATCATGAAGGCAAATGCATATGTAAATGCAAAGCATCCAATGACATACTACTAAAACTAAGACTTTATCAGTAGGAAATTCAGTTGCCTGGCCATAAGTGTCATTAAATAGCTACTCAGCATAACAAACTCATTTCACAGGGGATTTAAGAACTTCATTACAGCAAACTAGCTCCCTGAAAATAACTTCTTCTTTCACTTAGTGCAATTGAAACTAAAACTCTCTCAAACCTTGCCCCTTGAGGGCTACACATATGACAGTCTTTCATAAATACATGGAAGAACTTGTCAACTCAACAAGTCGATATTTTATTTTTCTCTCACAAAAAGGTATATAGGTATCACTAGTGGGACTTAAGCAGTAGAGGATACTAAAGCAGGCAAAATTCAACATAAATTCTATGTTGAGAAAAAAAGAACTACTATCGGTGCTGATAACTGTAAAGTTATCTTTAAATAAACTCTCTAACAGAAAGAAGATCAAAGTATTTGTGTTGTTAGTGTTGTTTTTGAAAGACAGCACACTTTTAGCACTCTTAATTTTCTTCTATATAATGTATTTTCTGGACACGTAAATACCATGGCTCCTTGGGACGCTGTTCAATTTCTGGCTGGGCAGATCTTTTTATCTACCTAGCAAATATCAATTCCCCCGAGACTTCCTTGTCCATTGCTGTCAGACAGCACAAAACAAATAGAAGAGCTTCAGTTTGGTCCAAAGAAAGTTTCTAGTGCTCTCATCACATCCAAAGTATGCTTGTTCTAGGGGTACTTGAGGCTTGGACATATAGTAGGCAACAGTCATAACAGGAACACAAAGTCCACTTTGGAAAACAAAGATCTAGCTGCCTACTGTCATGTCATAGAAAGACAATTCAATAGTAAGTATTCTGGTTTCTCTAAAGGATAGGTAACAGCCATGTATAGGGGTAGGATTTATACTTTAAGGTCACACCTTTCCATTCTCAGAAAGATTGAATACTGAAGCCCTTGATACTGAAACAGAATTCAACAAACAAAGAATATTTAGATTTTATTAAGAGGCATTAATACATTCCCACTTAAAGCTGAAACTTCTTCTATAATTGATTTTTCTCAACTACCATGTTTTAAAGTCTAATTCAGCTCAAATAATAAATTCAGATTTCTCCTAGTTAGCAGAGGTAAAATGATGTTCATGACAGACTAGAAACACAAGTGTAAAAAGCTGCTTAAAACATACTTTGCAAGCCTTGCACATTGACAAGAGTTACATGCTTTACTGGAGATAGTTTTCTGAATCCCTTTTATTTTGGCACATTTTGTTTAATTATAGACAAGCAATACAAAAACTGTGTCCGAAGAGTTCCATTAACAAAGCAAATGGTGAAAATATTCTCCCCTCTGCTCCTTACAGAGGTTTGAAAACTGCTTGTCCATATAGTTAGGGATAGGGTGCTCTGCTTCTACAAGAAGATGACAAGAGTGGAACATACAAGTAGAAACAAGAACAAGCAACAAAGCAGGAGAATAAAAGCATCACTCAGTGACAAGAATTGGGAACATTTTTGTTTTGCTGAACATAAACAAAAACAAGAAAATATCCTATGGGTATTGTTAGTAAAAAAGGAAGTTCAAGAAAACAAGAGTCTTCTGGTGGATGGGTACAGACAACCAAGTGACAGATGACATAGAAAAGACTGAAATACTCTATGCTTTCTTTTGTCCTGTTCGCTACAGACAAGGCATGCTCCCAGATGACTGTAGGTACCAACATGGTTTGGGAAAGAGCAGGGAAAGAGCAGAAAAACCAACAGTTTTGGAATACTTAGTGTGGCTGTATTCAAACCCTTGGGCCTAGATGGCATTCACCTAAGGGAGCTAAAAAGGTTGGCCAATGTGATTATGAGATTGCTAGCAGCTACCAAAAATTCTAACAGCTGAGGTATTAGAGAGGTCCTAAGGATTAAAAAAGGCTAATCTCTAGGAAAGGCAGATAAGAGACCCATAGAACAAGAGGCCAGGCAACCTGAACTTGTGTCCTCCTAGAGTCCATTTCCAAACACAAGATGGACAAGAAAGTAACCAGAAACAGCCAACATTGTTTTACCAAGGTCCAATTACACTTGACCAACCTGACTGCCTACATTAATGATATGACTACTTAAGTAGCTAAGGGGAAAGCTACAGGTTTCATGTAACCAAATCTCTGTGAGATTTTTGGTACCATCTCACACAGCACTGTTTGGAAGCTGAGAAGCACAGGGTAAAGGAGCATACTGTTAGCTAGATTGAGAATTAGGCAGACTGCCTAGATCAAAAAGTAACAATAAATGACTCAACATTCACAGAGCAGCTTGTAAAGACCAGGATACCAAAGCGCTTAATAATGGGCCCAAATGGTTAATTTTTAATTGTTATGGGTTCTTTTGTTTGGCCTTTTTTTTCCCCCCTTGAATCAGCACCCTGAATGATGAGACAGCCTAACTCCGAGAAATTTGCAAGAGAGCAACCCGAGAAACTTTAGAACTAGGCAAAATAGGAAGGGTGGCCAGCAGATCTAGGCAAGTTACTGTTCCTTTCTGCTCTGTGCTTGTGACCCTGCATCTGGAACAGTGTGCTCAGTTTTGGATCCCTAGCTTAAGAGCAATGTTGAAAAATTAGAGAGAGCATGACCAATAGAGAGCACCAAGAAGGTCAGGGACTCAGAGGACATGCACAGAGAAGACAGATTGTGGGTGTTGAGCTTATTCAGTCTGACAAAGAGGAAGCTGTTACCCAGTAGCAACTTAAAACTACCCAAAATGGAATTACAAATTTGATTGGGCAATGACAATAAAAATGTGGCTTGGCTGTTCAGATTGAACATAGATTGAACCAGAGGTTCTATCCAAACAATTTCTATTATTCCATATAGTGGCCTATCGTTCTACAAACTCTAGAGACAATAGTGACTCATTTTTAAAGACATATAGTTGTATATAAGTTACTTATAAAATGCTCCCACTGTTAAAGAACTCAGTCTTCCTAGGTAAATATCTTCACAAGACTTGAGTTCAAGAGACTGCAAAGAAATTTTTTTAAAAGCAAAGAAAGATGTTTGTTACATTTATCTTGTTAAGAGTCATTATATATCTCCTGGTTTCATCTGGAATAGAGTTAATTTTCTTCTTAGTAACTGGTACAGTGCTGTGTTTTGGATTTAGTACAAAAATAATGCTGACAACACACTGATGTTTTAGATGTTGCTAAGTAGTGCTTACTCTAAGTCAAGAATTTTTCAGTTTCCTATGCTCTGCCAGTGAGGAGATGCACAAAAGCTGGGAGGGAGCCTATAACCAAGACAGCTGACCCAAACTGGCCAAAGGAATATTCCATACCATAGAAGGTCATGCCTGCAAAGCATATGAAGAGGGGGGAGTCATCTGGGAGGGGCTGATCACTGCTAGGGAACAGGATGGGCATCAGTGTGGTGAGCAAAAAAGTACTGTGCAACACTTGCTTCTCTTGGGTTTTCTTCCTCTTGGAATAAATAGGAATTTACTCCTATTGGGCCGAATAATACAGGAGGGTTGATGGTTTTTTGGGGGTTCCTGTAATTGAGATTTAACAACGGTTTTTCAGGCCACAGGTCTTAGATAGAGGCCAAATAGGAATTATTATGGCATATTTTGTGCTTTTCTTGTCTTGGTGGGTTTTGTTTACTCTGTCTCTTTAGCAGTAGAGCCCTTTCCTGAGATTTGGGGGATTGACGGGTTATCTCTCTCTCTCTCTTTCATTACTATTACTATCATCGTTATAATTAATACTATTATATTTTATTTTGCTTCAGTTATCAACCTGTTCTTATCCCAACTTTTTTTTTTAAGATTCTCCTCCCCATAGAAGGGAGGGTGAAGAGAGGGGAAGTGAGTGAGCAGATGCATGGCTACTTAGTTGCTGGCGGGGGTTAAACCACAACAATGATGCACTTCATTAGATAGCCAAGCCTGAGATCTGCAAGAAGCATATGTTGTGCTACAGCATGATCAAATTCCACGGAAACCTTTTCATAACCATTGACCTTAAAATGACTTTCGAACATGCAAAACCATGTTACAGCAAAAAAATATAACTTCATTAACAACACTCAGCACATTTAGAGAGGCTTTTCCATAATTTATAGCAATCAACTGTTGCATTTTAGAAGAATTTACTTACAGTCAAATTACTGGTGAGCATTGTATCAATTGGTCAGAGGGACAACAATCAAGAGGTTTGAGCAAGAAGCGAGCACTACTGCATTCCTGGAGCAACAAGATATCCTCCTTTGCCCAGAAGAGCTACTGAAAACAACATGCAGTTCTACATTCCTAAGCCTAAGAAAGGTGAAGAAATAAAGTAACAGAAATGTACAACTGTAACCTGTTCTTTCTTATGGACAGTATTCTACCTTTGTGTCTTGTCATCTTTAAACTGTTTTGATATGTGCCTCTATATATAGAATTTTTATTTCAAAAATTACCACTTCAAAAATCTAAAACCTGCCAAAGGCATGCTTAGTATTGTAAGAAAAAGTTTCACATTTCACACATGCACATCTCTCAAAACTGTCTTTTGATATCATCTCTCAGACTAACTCTAAAATTCTAAGCAGAAACCGAGCAGAAAAACAGGCTGTGTTTTTTAAACCAATGCCCTTCATCATCTGTAGAGCACAGACCCAAATTCTCACAAAAAGCAACACAAGCAAGTTACAGTGTCCAAACTGCCTTTCATGAAATATGAATACATTTTTGAGGTCAAGAAAGCATAGGTATTTCTCTGACTGTACATAATCTAGACCTGTTCTTTGTATCCAAGTTGTCCATGGCAGCACTACCCCACAATGGTAAGAAAAAACCAAGGAAAATAAACCCAAACCTTTAAAACAGACTGTAAAGCAAAATGAACATTATTAACTCAGTCAGTCGCTTGCACAGAACTGTCTTGAAAAACATCAGCTTCCTTTTCACAAAACTACCCACAGCCTGCCAAATCTATGATGGCAAAATTTCTTACAAAATAAGAACCAGATGAAGTTTGTTATTTCAGAGGGGAAAAGCATACCTTGACAAGCAAGCTGAATTGACGGGATTCTGGAGAGCGATGTCCAAGTAAAAAATGGAAGTTTTTTTATAAAATGTTTATTTTGAAAATACTTAAACCTGCTGCCCATTGAATAATTGCTATCTACTATAAGAATTTTTTTCCCATGCCTGGAGACCAAAACTGTAGTAGAATGATGGCTATGCACAGCACAGGAAGCTTAAATTGCCAAAATCTCAAGGCCAAGATTGGAAGCAGGGGAATGGGCATCAAGAATACTGCCAAGCCTTCTATCCATCTATTAATTTCTACTACTTGAAGAAAATAAAACTGAACACTTTTACCTTCTTGCCAAAACTAGGGTGAAGTCTGTAGCAGAAGGCAAGAAGCCTGTGTTTACAGATGGCCAACATGCTGTGCAACCCTGTTTTGGTTAAGACATGCATCTTCCTGCACAACCCCATGAAAGAATGATGTTACACAGAAGGACTGCATGAGCCAAGGACTACCCTAGAGTTCTGAAACACACAGCTAAAACAAATATAGTAGTTCAGGTTATTATTTATTTACCAGTATTTCAGATCGCATGAAACCTATAATGGGTTTGAGACTGCTGAATACACACTATGCACACATCAGCCTATACCACAGGTCTCTCACCAGACCCAACTGAGTCAAATGCCTTATCAGCATTTCACATTTAGGCCAGTTACGGCACAGATTCTACCTTCATCTCAGAAGGCAAAAGCATTTGTGGGAGATACAGGTGGTACTTTTTTTGTATCCATCATTGTCACACTCCATTCTCACATGGATTGTGCTTTTTTCCCCACCTCTATTGAAAAGAATTTAATATTCAAATCAAGTATTTTGTTTGTGAAACACGGTAGCCAGGTTCAAAGCTCTTCTGCAGCTAGGAATGCTTTCTGTTTGCTACTCCTGTTTTGACTCTGATATATGACTCTGGTATACACATGCATACTTATAAATCATAAATATTACTGAATATAAATGCTATCGATACCAATCATAAGCAAGTAGCGCATAGTATGACAGCAAAGTAACACTCCATGAAAAATTACCATACTAAGTAAATGAAACAAAAGAGTTTACAAATTTCTAATCTGGAAACAGCTCGCTGCTGTAATAATTTCAGACTTGTATGTAATTCTCAGTAGGTTTTAAAACATCAAAAAAATCTTAGTATAAGTGATTTGCAGCTAATGTAACACATTTGTCTTTGTACTGGATTCAGAAGATGTCTGTTATAATCTGAAGCTAAACTCTATTTACCATTTAAGGTGCAAAGACGCTGGCTGTTTGCTCTGTTGGTCCTGCAATGCAGACAGATTACTTGCATGCTCTCACCACCGACAATTATAGCGGCCAACATGTGCTGTTACTTTGTGCTCTGCCAACTGTGTCTACTTGTTCCCTCACCACTTACAGCACAATCCTGTGAACACTTAGATATTCATTTCCCCTGAAAGCACCAACATGTTTAATTGAAGTTAATGGGAAAATTCACAACAAAATGCTAAATACATACGAGTACTAAGTCTTCACAAAGCTCTTCCACTCCTAAATTTAGAACATTTAAGCAGCATTTTTTCTAGTGTAAATACAGTTATAACTGTATTTAGGCATCTTTAAAACAAATTAGACTGTGATAGTGCTTCCAAATTGTAAATACAACAGCAGTTGGTTGTCTCAAGTTAGATTAGGATCTGTACTCTAAAAAACCAGACAAGACATTAGACAGACAATTAAGCAAAAAGGGTTATATTACATAAATAACACTGAATAAAGAGTGTGATGTTTTGCATTCATATCAACTCCAATTTGGGGACAGTAACAGTTGGCGTTTATTATGAGATTCTTTTGCAAGGAGCTTAGAAATTAACATAATAACATTCACCATTTATTTCCTCCCAAGTCCTTGCATTCTATTTCTGTCTTTGACTGGCACCAAGTGTGCAGCCTATTCTTATATAGAAACACACGCAGTGATTCAGACAATCCCAGGAAAGCGAACCACATTCACAAATAAAGACAGAAAAAGTACAACTGTTTCCAATCTAAACAATTCCTATCTAACACTGAAGCAATAACCCTGAGTTTAAAACTAGGACTACTAGTAAGACCATAGAGCTTTTGAAATCATTAAGAACAATGAGAAATTCTCAGTTTTAGTGGCAATCAATAGGATATGTATTTTACAGAGTAAAAAATTGTTTTCAGGATTTCAAAAAGAAGCCAGCAGAACCCGTAAATATACTTGCCATTTGCTGATTTCTTTTTTTTAATACTCTGGCCAATACAGGTGCTCATTTCTATAAAATTGTGTAAACATCAAAAAAGGGATATGCTACTCTGATTCTAAAAATGGCAAGCAAAGTCTTTTGACAGCTACTGTAAAAATTAATTGATCACTACTACATACTATTACTATAGAGACTAAAAGTACAAATTTTATCCGAGTACAGGTTAACTTTGAAGCCGTTGCAATTATATGTATAATTAAAACTACTAACCCATCATTTCATTTATGCCTTCTACTTGCAATACAAGAAGCAGTAAGCAGTACAGAAGCTGTTTTGTGTTATCTTCTGTTAACCATGACAGCCTGCAGAGCTCATCTCTACATAATTCTGTCTGTAAATGCCTCTACTGAGGAGTCTGACAATTTATTCCTATACTTTTCTAATTATTAACTGACTATTAAGAAGTGGAAGGACTTCGCTTCTTATTGCAGGACACTTCAATTTCTTTAAGAGCTGTTTGAAGCATTTTGAAAATGCAAATTTATAATAACACATTCCTCACGTTGAAGGCATCATGAGACATTTAAAAAACCCTCCAGCAGACTGAGTAGAATTAACCTCAGGGAAAGCTGTAGCAACCCTTACCCAATGTACTAGCAAATATGCTGAAAACTTATTAGCTTCTTCTATAGCTTCTGAAGTGTGCTAAATGCAGAATTCAGATTTCCTGGTCTGAAATTGTTACAATGACCAGAAGTATTCCCTTAAAAAAAAGACCAAACGCTTCCTTTCAGAGTTCTATTACTTCAGAATCAGTAACTTTCGTGAAAAACCTTCAAGGTGAGATCAACATCATATTAAAAAAATAAAAACAAAAAAACCCCACACATTTTAGTAAGCTCCTCTCTGTACATAGGACTAGTGCAAAGAATACATTGAACTTTTACATGATGGTTTTATTTCCCTCAACTGCTACTTTTAGGTCTTGATCACTACTGATCCCACCAACACTGATGAACTTCCAGCTCCCTGATATACATAAACAATAGTTATCATTAGGCGTTATGCTTTAGCAAGTTGATTCACAATAGTCTTTTTTGGACTTGTCTTCTTATTTTTGTATTTAACTTCATAGTCTCTCTGATCTATTTTTCTCCTTTGCATTACATCTTTTTATTACTAACTTCCTTTCTCCTGAAGTTTCAACATGTCACTTTTTATTTTCTGGTCGTCTGATACTGTATCAAAGCCCAGGGAAACAGAGGAGTACTTTGTAGTTCTTGAAGAGTGGCTCTTATGATGGCTACTTACCAGTTCCATACTGGGGGAAAGGGGACCGTGGCACACCTTCACAGCTTGGCTTCCACAGAATGCAAATAAAGGTATACAGGCTAAATGGGTGATGCAGGGCACAGTAATGGCCTTCTGATCTAGATAAAACTCAGACTAATACATTGTGCCATTCAAAGTAGTTGGAGGTCAGCTCACTGAAGCCTTTCCTTTTGCAGCCCATGTTCCAGTTCTGAGTTTCATACAATGACTTTAAACAGACTGCACAGTATCACAAACCATTCAGCCACTCTTTCTGACTTCCCTTTAGCTAGCTGCCTCACTTCTATATTGCTCACTCTGATTTTTTTGGGTTTTCCCCTTTTATGCAAGCTGAACTTGACTAAAAATTACAGAGCACACCTTCTGTAGTTAGTAGACACTAAGTGAAATGTTATTTCTCCTCCTACAGATCATCAAACTACTTTTTCCTAGAAGCATTCACTACAGCATCTAGAATTTTGGTCTTTTCATTCTGCACCAATGTAATCTTAACTTAGATTCCATGGGAGTAATCCATTTTTCCTTTACAACTACTTTTTCTGCATTTTTTCCCCAAGAGTAACTGCAGTGGGTGAGGAAGAGGATGTGAGTGAAATGGCACTCACAATTGCTGGGGTTGGGTTAGGGACAGAATAACAGACGTGAGCATGGGAGTGACTGGAAGAAGGAATTACAATGAAGAAAGAAGAAAAGCATGATAAAAGCCTGATGTTGACATAACTTAACAAAAGAGAAAATATTATCACTCTTGTTTAATGTTATGAAACTTCTATAACAGTTTTTAGAATACAGAGGGTTTTTTAGAAGACCACCTACAGAGAATATGACATTATGAATGGCATATTAAGCAGCTCTCTGACATCTGCCAGCTGCTATTCAGTCTTCACTTAATTTTTGACCATGGATATTATAAGGAAAATGAAAGTTAAGAAGAGTTAGTGACAAAAATAAAATATGTTTGTCATAGTAACAAGAACAGTAAATTAAGAAAGACAAACCTTGAGTCATTACTCAGAGTTTTTAAAGTGCAGTATATTGGGAGAAGAAAAGCATCAGTTCCCTATTTTGGCAACTCGAAGAAAAACACATACATAACTTGTGCAAGGAGAGACAAGAGCTAGAACACAAAGTATAATCCTGTGTTTGCTCATTATGTTTCCTTAAAATAAGAAAAATAAATAAAAAAAATAAAAACCCTCTTTTTTTTTAAATTTAAGTTTCACAACTTGTGTAGAGACCTTGTTACCTCTTCCTTCATGGTGCAATGTCATCTCAGTTACAACCCATTTTTCTTTCTCATTCCGCAAACTGATGAGATGCATTCAGTTTCAGTCACGTATCTTTTGACAGCACAGTGTCCTGCAACTCTACCTCCTATTACAAAATAACAATTGACAGAATGTGCCACAGAGATCAAGAGCTTAGTAGGACTGAAATAGGCAAGCCATTACTATGTATAAAGGGAGCAAAACTATATAAAATACTGAATGCACACACTTACACCCTGCACCAATTTACCGTACTTCAGAAGAATATTTTTTCTGGAGGTGAATTGGCAGTAACTTTGAAACATTTCGTACTGGCCACTGTCAACAAGTAAATTATACAAAATATTTATATAGCTTTACATGAGGTCCCAACAAGAAGCAAGCAAATACATGTTTGAATCATCTGTGTTTCACTCAGTTCAGTTAATTCACTAAAAAGAATTTCCATGGGTGATGGAATAAACGAAGTGTCATTTGCCTTCATGGGGCAAGTAGGAAAGAACTCACACAGAAATCCACTGCTTGCTGGATATTCCTTCTACCAAGTAAGATAGGTAGAAGGAATAGGTGCCTAAAATTTTCAATACTGCTATTCCTCTATCAAATTTGATTGAAAATAACCAAAGAGCTCAAAAATAAGGTAACAGTTCCTGATTGCAAAACTCTTCCATAGGAAACACAAACTGAAAAAGGGGAAGACATGCTGTGAAGCAGACACTTAGCAAAATATTTTTTTTAAAATATATACATTTGAGTTCTCCTAATTGATCAAAACATTACCTTCAAAACACCATTGAATGAAATTATGGCTATAAAAGTGTTAAAATTACACAGAGCTATAAATGCAAGATTTAAACTCTAATCCATAAATATTTGTGCAGTTTTATCAGAACAAAAGCCTTCAATGAAAGAGCACACATAACAGAATATCTGTTCATAGGAATTTGTTCATAATAAGCTGAAGGGTTTCAAAATAACTTCTAGGTTAAACCCTATAGAAAAAAAATGCTACTTCTGGTATTGTTACAAATACCACTTTACATGCAATTTTCTAATGAAAGGTGATCAAGAAACATCCATGTAAGGGCAATAACTACTGAATTTGACTAAAAAAAAAAATCCTGAAAATAAATGTCTTGTTTGTGTTTCAATAAGAATTTAAGCTGACATGCAAGAAAGAGAAAAATAAAAATATTAAGTAACTAACCCTAATGTCTATTATAACGTGGTTTTACACCATATGGATTCTAGTCTGAGACAGAACTGTAATTACATTTTCCTACAGAACAGAGGAAGATAGGAACAAATAAGTATTATCTGACCCTGGATATTAGCTTCATTTTTCCAGTCTAAGTAGAGTAACAGAAAACTTGTCACATGCATGTTAAACCATGCCAAGACCACCTGATGAGAAGATTACTTTTATTATTCACTTTAGAAATGGCAGGTTGGAAAATAGGAATTTATCCTATTAATGGAAACTGAAATAGCAAGTTGAAATGCATGCTCGATTTTTTTTTTAAATGAAAAGTGAGACTTGTCAAAAGGTAGTATTCTCTTTCACATTAAAAAACTGTAAATAGAAGATCACTGACTAATTGCCATTTGATATGAGTACAGAAATTATGCTAAAAGATGTTTATATTCTTCATACAAACTAATGAGCCAGTATTTACCTTTTAACCCCTCAAGTGAGTCCTAACCCAGATATTCACCCGTAAAAAAAAAAAAAAAAAAACAACAAACAACGAAAAAACTCACAGGAAAACAAAACCCAAAACAAACCAAAACGGAAAACAAACAAATAAAACAAACAAATAAAAATCAAAAACAAACCACCTCTGTTATGCAACTATTTTTCAAGAAAATAATATAATGGATTCAGGATATATTAGACAAAAATCAAATTTTTGTCCCCATCTGTCATTTCAGGAAGCTGCACACACCTATCCAAGCAGAAACCACTAGGGGCTCTGCAGGCACAGCTATCCCAGCCAGGCAACTGTGGCACACTTAGTGGCTTTTTACCAATCCACTTTCTCCTTGAAGAGAGCAGATCCTTCATTACTTCAATTCAGTCATTACTTTACAGTTGAGACCTTTACATGATTTTATTAACTCTAAGAAAAAAAAATCATAAAAACTCAGCAGACTACAGAAAATGCTGATAAAATGATTAAATAAATCTTGTAAAAGATTGAATTCCCAGTATCCCAAGCTTCAAAAGCTAGAAGTTAAGAAAAACATTAAAAAACCAACCAAACAAAAAAACCACCCCAAAACACCAACAACTTAATGTATCTATGGAGACATGTAACTCACATAGACCTATTGTTGATTTGGGTTTTTTTCTGGCATACCAGCAAAGCAGCCAATATTGCAACCACAATACAGCTGATTTAGCTCTTCTGAATCAGATGAACAATTTCAAAAAATATCTTAGATCATTTTTCTAAACAAATTAAAAATTACTTTAAAAATGAAACAGTTCTGGAATACTGCGCTATGATTTCTAAAGCCAATAGCACACATTTTAACTGACTGAAATTCACCTCCACGATTTTTAAACTTACATCTCCTAAGCCAATAGTTAATTTCAAAAAAATAATTAAACTATTTTCTATATACAACAGTTACAGAACAGTGAAAGCAATACAACCACCACAAAACAAATTCAGAAACACAGATGAATATAAGTGACTCTGAAATAGGGTGAACTAAACAGGGCACGGCTTGACTGAGATCCACAGAATCAAGCAAACAGTATTGTTAACTCACATTTCAGGCTACCAATTCAACAGGCACAAGGTAACAAGCTGATCTCAGAAGGATTCACCAGCTCCTGATAGGTCCCATTTTACACTGCAGTCCATCGCCAATACTCAGATTTATCTGAAACTGAGCTTCAGAAATGTACCTCCACAAACAGTGTCAGCAAACAAGTGAAGTTCCTCAAGCTACACTGGTACTGAAAATCAAAACAAGGACATATCCATCCCTCAAGTAAACCTTGACGGATTAACTGCTTCACAGAACAAAAAACAATATCAAGCACATTAAAGAAAGCAAGTTATTGCACTTACTTCATGTTTTCTTCAAAAACATTACCTCCAATATGCTTTAATTTATGTTCTGCTCACATGAAATGCCCTATTAGTCATGCAGGAAATGTTCCTCTTCATCTTTTTTTGAGTTTTTGGGGGTTTTTGCTCCTTTGAACCTGTGAAGTGAGTGCGTGTACAATGCATCTTTCAACAGAAACACAAGAATTAGCCTACAGGGTACCTGTTCACAAAAAAATAGCATGACCAAACACTATACTGTTTGGAAAAACTGCATCTACTGAGTAATTTATAATTTCTTGATTGAATTTGAATCAGTAGACTACCTCCACCAGAATTATTCTTAACATGTTAAGCCTGCTGCTAGGAAGGACCTTGCCACAAAAATATTCCTTTGCTGTAAAATGTAGCATTCCAGTACTTACAGAGAGATGATTATATTACATGTATAGAACAGAATGCTTTGCAAAACTGTTACATCTACTTCCAAGGAAAGACCTCCTTTTCACTCACAGCAGATCCCCACTAATTAAATCTTAAAAATGTAACATTGCTTTAGGAAGTTTCTATGTTCCGCAAAATCAGTTATTTTCATGTGTCAAAGGCTCAAAGCCTCTGATACTCTGTGGTGATAGCCTTTTAAACTTATCATAGCAAATCATTTAATCATGCAATTCTGGCCACACACATATTCACTGCACTCATTCATTAAATACAGTGTCCTAATTTTGTAACAGAAGACTGCAGAGACTTAAAGATTTCTTACCTACATTTTGTTAATGTAAAAATAAGCAAGCTAGGTGAAGTCAGTCCCCTCTGTGCTCCATTTTCCAAGTTTTGATTATTCCCACAGGCCACTTAAGAAATAGTGATGTGTTCATAGCACACTAGAATTAATTATATTCAGGTATCAGGAAGCGTGTAGGAAAGCAGCATAGAAAGACGGTAAAAATACCCTAGTCCACCAGAAGATGTTATGGCTCGTGACTCAAAATACTTAGCTTAGCACTAGGCTTTTCTTCTTGTACTAGTACTAATCTGTATTATGGTAGTACACAGCTGTCCTGTTTTCTAAGTGCAATATAAAGCTAGAACAAAATGTTTTTTACACTCAAATAACTTATATTGTATGTAGATGAGTGTTAAAGATCCTGAGTTCAAATACAGCTAATCTGAACTAACAGTTGTATGAAAACCTGTGCTCACCTTATTGTGGTCCAGTCAACACACATTAATTGTACAGAGTATTCTCAAACACTTTCAGGACCTTTACATTCTGGGAAAATACAGAGTTGTCCAAGAGTGGGTCAGTATTTGCAGCACTCTAAAGAGTTTTCATCTTAAAACTTGCCCCTTACAACTATTGTGCTCAAATGAAATACATTTTCTTGACAAACTGAAACCAGTGTCAAAATAGGAATGTTTAGCAAAGCAATCACATGCTCTGCTACTCAGAAGATTTGATCATAAATTTCCAAAACGTGTGCTGCAATTTCTAACAGCCACTACAGCATTAAACTCTGAATAGTCTTTGAAAGTTCTGCCTAATTAGGTGGGCCACAAGTTGCTTTGAGGAATTCTTGAGTGTTTCTTCTGTTGTATGAACC
Organism: Cephalopterus ornatus; assembly: GCA_013396775.1. Classification (NCBI taxonomy): domain Eukaryota; kingdom Metazoa; phylum Chordata; class Aves; order Passeriformes; family Cotingidae; genus Cephalopterus; species Cephalopterus ornatus. The sequence goes on from VZRE01011024.1 coordinate 69,856, forward strand.
TGTTATGTGGACAAATGCATAGACAAATATGAAAAAGTGAGATTATGCTATTGGGGTTTTTTTTCTGCTAATGTTTTTTCTTCCTACTATACAGATTAAATAATTACTTTTTCATTAGTTCTCTTTTGATCTCCAGAACGTCATTACTTTGTAGACTTTCTTCACTCCAATCCAGTATTTTTGAGTACAAGATTAATTATAAGAAAGTGCTTCTGTCCTTTCTTAAAATAGATTCTGAGTGGGAGCACATGCCATCATGATGCTGTAACTCATCAGGAAATTAGGATGCAGTATCATCTTATTCTAAAGGCACCTGCTAGCTTAAATACGGACAAGGTCACGTCAGCACTTCTTATGTTTTTCAGGACTATTTTCCTTACCAGATTAAAAGAAGTCCAGCAAGCAAGAAAAGACACGGTGCATTTTTTCAAGAATAAACAAACAAACAAACAAAAAGTGCAACCAAAAAACCAAAACCTTGACACCAATCACTTTGAGTAACTGCAATTCCGATTTTGCATAGAAGCTCCACTACCAAAAAAAAATAATAACTGCAAAAACACTAAGTGTATATAATTAAAAAATACAATTAACTACACCAATGATTTATTTATCTAGGAAAGCAACAAACTGAGGGGAGTAGAACAGATTTCAAATTTTATTTTTTTTCTTCTTTTTTTAATCGTATGGCATGTAAATAAGGCTTTGGGGAAGAGTGCTAGGGAGAGCTCCCCTCAAATTTTTTTCCTGCTTCTGACAATCTTCTTAAGGCACACACAAATCATTTGTGTTAAGGGAAGACACTGGACAAGACTGTATCAGAGAAACCATGAAAGAAAAACCTTCTTAAGAGAAACAGGCAGTTATTTTTCTTTTCTTTAAAAAAAGTATTTCTTATTATTTAACTTAAACAACTGAAGGGAAAATCTGATTGTCCAGCAACTTAATTCCTTCAGGTGTGTTAATAAAGCATACAGGCTGGGTGATGCCAGAACTTTCTGACTGCTAAGATGTTTTTATTTAAATGGCAACAAAAAACAGTGCTCCTACTATTACCATATTCAAATATTTCATAAACATTCTTGATGTTTTCTCATCATCTGCACGGCTTCTGAATCCATGGTAGCACATAATAAGTGTGGTTTTGCATATAAGTAAAACTCAGGCCCTCAAGTCCTATGCAAAGCAATCCAACAAACACCATGGAATTTCCCTACACATAGAGATAATATATGCACTTAATTTTTCTGCTGGAAACTTTACAGAAGGCTAAAGTCCACCAAGACATATGCCAAGAGGCTCATATGCAAGGTAACACAGAGGTTACACCTGAGGCAGCATACACACACTCTGTGAAAGGATGGTAGCAGGTGCCGTGTAAAAGCACTGCACAAGGGTCTACAAATGGCTTGTGCCTACCAACCCAGGACTTTTTGCTGTAGATCCATACTGGATTACAGCAAATACCAAAGAGGCAAGGAACTTGGGTTTAATTCCCTGCTAATATATGGGGATCCAAAACCACTCATTTATTTCCCAAAAGAGTGCTTTAATTAAGAAACTAAAAGGCTGGATGGTAACAAGCTTCTTATCTGCTAAAGCTAGGTAACTACCCAGCTAAAAATTAAAATGCTATGGCATCTGGACAATTAACAAGAATCACACCATAGCCTAACAGCTGGGGTGCTCAACTGGGAGAGAAGATCTAGATTCTAGTCCCTGCTCCATGTACTAATTCTGTTTTGTTACTTGCCTCGAACAGAAAAAGAAAATGCAACAATAGTTTAAAATGCAAATATTTGAACCCTGTCCTCTTCCCCTCCCAACTGTGTCATCCAAACTGTTAAGTTTAAGACACTGAAGCATCACTGCATCTATGTCTCTCTTTGGAACTGGCCTACTAAGTCTTACAGATACTTGTTTTTGATTGACTACTTATCTCTCTCTTTAGAAATCCAAGATTTCTTAGAATTTGGGCATGTCTTCAGCCATGAAGCCTTTTTAATTTCACAAGTGTGTGGCTAGGGATGCAGCTCTTAATAGCACTGCTCCACAGAGAGAATAAAGGCAATGCATTCCACTTTAAGGAATATTTAAAGCTGCTTCTACTTTTAATACAGCATTCACTGGAGCAATGAAAATATCCCCAAATCAGTATTTGTAGAACTGGATCAACACAATATTCTCTGCTCAAGGAGCATACAAACTCTAGTAAATTCACCTCACAAGTTTAAAACAATGACTTCACACCCTCCTCTGCCCCCAACATCCATCATCACGCTGTATGTTAACGCTAACCACCTTCTTGTGTCAACTGCAGCTTTTCATTCTCTTTTTTTTTTTCCAACTTGCATCTGGTGGATCATGTACTATTTTTTATTTGTCTTCATTCAAAAATCTTCAATCCACCCTTAAGACACAGAAGAAAGGTAATGTTCACATAGATTAATCAATATGACAAATTAATTGTGAAATGTTTGTTCAGTCTTTTAAAATAGTTACATACTTTTAAATAGTACACTAAGTTAAAACTTCCGGTGCTTCTTCAACTTCTCATCTCAAATTCTTATTCCCTGGAGCAAGGAGGGTTGCAGTCAGAAGTAAAAGCTCAGATGTAAAAGGAAGGCAAAATGTATCATTCCATGTATGTCATTTCCAGTAGACTAGTAGTGCCTCAGTAAATTAAGAGGTTTGTAAACCTTAATTATTAAAGAAATATATAGTTATTACTCTCAGAATACTATTTTTTTATTTCAAGTCTTCCCTTTAGTTTAATGACTGCACTTTAGGTCTCATCCAGAAAAGGTAAAAAATTCGTAATATTGATTACAACAGACTATGAGGAAAAATCCAATGCTTCTTGACTCTGTTAGAGCAAAGTATACAACAAAAATACACATTACGTAATTCTAATATACAGAATTATACTTCTCTGGCTAGTTAATATGAACAGACTAGAGAGTTCATACGGGTATTTCTTTAATACAGAGAAGACAAACTATTTCTACAGAATTTTAGCTATTCAGCTAACAAATTCTATACTAAAGTATTCTGCTAAAAAAATGAGGAACTAAAGAGAATGAGACCAAGGACAAAGCTGTGTCCATGTAATGCTTTCAAGACATCTGATCCTGTTTACTTGATGTGAAAAGGCTTAGTAAGAAACAATATTCAAGTACAGAAAAATCCTAAAAAACCACTCTCTTTCAAAACAGAAAAACTGAAGTGAAATAAAATTATTATGTATCTTCTAAGACATCTCTCAACTGCTAAATTTTGTTTTTGTAAATGAGCTGTAGGCCCTTGATGCAGGGACTGTTATACAGATATTTGATAAATGATATCTCATTTAATACTCAAATTGACTGTGGCCTCTAGGGATGTCCTAACTTACATATTACATTATACTGGTTCTCTCAGAAATTCTTAAATACCTAATAAGCGTGTTTTACTAGTAAACCATATATTAAAAGTCAGGCTAGAGTAGCCAAAGTCAACTAGCCAAAGTTAATTATGAGAGTGAATCCAAGCTAACACAAAAATCAAAGTTTATTCAAGGACCTCTCATATCAGTTTAGTACTGGGTCTTGTCCTCCAAGACTTAAAAAAAACTTTTTTTTTTTTAGCAAGTAGTCTATCTGGCATGTAAGATTCAGGACTTCCTTTTTACCTGGGAATTTGGAAAGTACTTATGTAAATAAAAGACATTTACAAAAGGCATAAATAATAAATAATGTATTTTGACAGAAAGAACTTCATACACAGAGAACAATGCTATCAGTCACAATCCAGTATCTGAAATCACATCGAATACAGAATAAATCACAGAACACTGTCAAGTTGTGCAGTGCTGTGAGCTTTAAACAGCTTTAAACCCATCCTTATTCAAATGATCTCATCTGAGCACCCAATGAAATTACATTCATACATATTCACATATATAGTTTAAAAAAAATAGTCTGTACCTTAAGATTCATCATCAATGCAGTAATGGACATTAGACAGTTGTGTAGCAGCCCAGGGGAACTTTACAAATGGATTACATTGACTCAAATGGAACTAACAGTTACAACGTACACTTTTCATTCTCCTTACGAAGGAAATCCCTTGAAAGTATGGAAGCTGAATTTTCATTTCTGATTCCCATGAAGGGACAAGAAAAAGAGATGAATTTCCAAATGTTTTTCAACAGCGAAAAAAAATAAGTAAAAATGCTACACACCAATTGTAGAAAACCGATTAGCCAACAATGCAAACAGACAAAAGATGTTCATAAAAGTCTTTACAGGGTGTGTACCAGATGGCAAAGCCATACAGTGGACAATTCAATTGTCTTGCTTCCTTGCACTGACCTCTAAACTCCCTGTATTCATGAAGAAGGGGGGCAGATCAATTAGTAGAATAAGCTATAAAATTTCTTATAGGTGCTTTCCATCTGGCAGAAGGCCACATAAGAAGAACTAGACTTTTCTACCTGTCTGACTAACAGGTAGATAAAAAATGCAGCAGAACACAGAGCTCAGCCTAAAAAAAATCTACTTTCTACAAGGAAATGACTGGCTTGGTAGACAGAGAGCAGTGGATATTGTCTACCTTGATATCAGTAAGGTACACACCTTTCCTTCACTTACTAAACTATCTCAGCCAACAAGTATCCTCAGTTTTGCTTTTCAGATTCTGTCCCTCATCCTGCTTGGGGGCACTGAGTAAGCCTCTGAGTGGTGGCTCAGCTGCTGAATGGGGTCAACCCACACAATCACCTTCAGTGATTTCTTTCAATTACTTCCTCTGTACCACATTGAAGAAATACATTCTGCAGATATATCCTCCTGGACAACAGACTAGTAGAAAACTCACTGGCTGCAAAATGAAACAAACACAGGAAAAAAATTTAAGTCTTGAAAGAATCAACATTAACACTATGGTCAAAAGTGGTAATATTTACAAGCAGTTTTATACTGGAAAACATATTCTTCTCAGAGCTATGCTAATACAAGAAAGATGGAGTGTGGGAAATAGAAGTATTTCATTGAGTTGCCTCAAGACATTAAAGAACATGAGGTAAAGTGGGAGATATGCCTTGTCATCTCTTAGATTAAAAAAAAAAAAAAAGAAACAATAAAATGAGAAAACAATTATTACTATGGACCTGCTAACCTGATAATGAGATCCTGAGGAGATTCCAGGAGATATCAATTCAAAGCAGTTAGGAACAAAAAAGTTCCAGGAAAAGAAGCACTTCACATTTAGTAGAAATTCTATAAGAAAACCTTCAATCTAGTTGCATTCAAGGGGTTGACTTTTTCTTCTAACACCAAAAATAATGTCAATCAGATATATGATGTATTTGATCAACAAACACACCCAAATAAAAATAAAATTAAACAAAAAAACCCCAACAGTGCTAAGAAAGACTTCAATATAACTTACAGGCACAAAAGATATTAGTCAGTCCCAAAGGAAGTATGCCTTTGTCAATTCACAAAAGAATAAGGCTTACACAAGAATAGAAATAACAGTAACTGAAGAGTATTTTCAATGCAAAAATAGCAGAAAAGCACTGAAAAGCCATTTCCAGAATTTAGCCACCACAATTTAAATCAAATCCAAAGATTAAAAGTCAGACATGGAAGAAAATGACAGCAAAGGAATCCGTTGGCCTTATTTTTTTATCTTCCATTGTTTTTAAACAAGAGCTAAGGTTTTTAATGCTTTATTATTTTGCAATCATTAAGAGTAGCAGTATGCTCAAGCATTTTGCTCCATAGTGAGAAGATAAAACAGAAAAAAGAACTGCTGAAAATCTTGGGAGTACTTCCCCATGCCCTGCCTTTTTTATATCAGTTGTAATAGGAGTCATAATTAAATTCTGAAACCTCCGCAAACACTTTATATATAGTTCTACACAGGTTAATAAAGAAAAGTAATTAAAATAAACAGAATCTAATGTTCTCTTGAAGGAAAACATTAGTAAAGTAGGAGCAGATTCACAGATCACCCAGACATCACCAGAAGTACCACAATTACATCCAAACCAGGAAGCCAAACATTTTGTATCCAAAAAAGAGAGAAATATCCCACAAACTCAAAACCAGCATATGCTTCTGTGAGCACGATCAAGGGAATGACACATAATTGAGTTCTGGACCACTACAGGCAGCCTCAGGTCACCCACTGAAACTGCAATCAGTGGCCAATGGGTGGTGCACAGGGCTACCAGATGTAACGGTATCCATTCAACCTTTTTGAAGAATGTAACTTCTGATTTTGGTAAAAGTGCACTACAGTAATAATACAAGTTGTGAAGGCCTGGCAAGAGTATATTCCCCAAGAACATGCACCACTAATGTCTTGGTCAAAGACCAATTTTTCTCATGCATTATTAGCACAAGAAAAAACCCCCACCTTCTTTCTACTGGCAGCAACTTGTTCCCATCTCTGCTGTGTGGGCACAAGCATTTACTCATAGTAAACTGAAAGAAATTCAGTAAAAACTAGCTTGGCAAAATATTATCATCTGCATCAGTTCACATTTCGTTCACCATATATAGGAACAATTTTGCTGTGATAAATGAGAGCTCATGGACAGATGAGAGCTCTAAATGGGATTAATTTCACAATTAATAAAAAGGAGTAAAAGACGAATTTATAAAGAATTGCTAAAAGATTCAACACTTGTCAGCTTCAAGTAAGGCTCAGTAAGGAATTTTTAAGGAGAGATGATTGGGATTACACGCATCTGGTTGATATGGTTTATTACTCTATTCTTTTTATAAAAACAATTTCCTAATTTTGCCCTTCTTAAACTTTTCTAGTGAATGGGACGCTTGTAGATACCTATGGAGGCATAATACTTAAGCAAACAAATCTTTTCCCCCTGTTAGCTGGTCTGCTGTCCATTAACAGCCTTTACACCTCATTTGTATAACCTCGGTTTCTACAATCTTTGCTAGAGGCTATTATTGATGATATGGTTTTGATTTATTAAATGTGGCTGTCAATTCCTTTTCTCACACGTCCCATAAAATTCCAATTTTTTTTTATTAATCTGTAACTTTTTTTTAGACAAAGTGTTTTCTTATGTTATGACTGCTTTTTCAGTGACTACGGCATTTTAGTATTTTCTGCTATTTTTAAAATCACACTTCCACTATAGATGCACCTTAATGCTGAAGATGCTGCTTAGATTGCAACTCAGTTTAGCTAGCTGCCTTTATCTCCAAACGCTGCCTTTCGATACCAAAACCATAGTCTGTACACAACAGCCATGGAGACAATGGACAAATGCACAGACCAGCAGGCTTCTGAGCTGCAGTGAAATAAGGCCTTAAATAAATGCACATGGTCCACAGATCACAGTTATACAACTAAACTATCCTCCTCCTTCATCCCAATCCCTCCCCCTTTTTAAGGAAATATCAAGAATCCCAAAGTCTAACTTACCCACCTAGCAGATGCCTGTGACTGGCTGTTCCAGTTACCTCCATCACATGGATAACAACCCCCTCAAAAGAGAGGTAATGATTCTGTTCAGGTCAGCAAGAAGAAGGCATGCAGGACAAAAGTGAAATTAGAGGATGATCTTGCATGCAGATAGTTGGTGTACAGACAGACGTCCAACAAAAAAATAAGTCAATAGCATATCAATTGCCATTTAGTACATATCAGGTTAGCAGCCTCAAAGTTTGCATAGTAGCTAATTTGATTCGTAAAGATATGCTTAGAAAAACTATACTGAGTGCTAGTAAGATGACAGACTGATCGGTGGCAAAGAAGTCCCTCAAGCAGAAGGCAAATTAGATCTGGTAAAGATGGGTAATGTTTCTTTTTTTTAAATTATTGATACATACTATAATGAATGTTTATGTGCATATCTATACTAATTACATGTATATAGTCTTTAAATTTGTTCTGTCAGCAGAACTATAGTCAAGATAATAAGTTCAGAAAACTAAATGTTAGAAGTTTTGACTATTAAAAATTAACACATTCATAAAAAGAGACCCTACTTGCCTGTAAATGTGTAACACAGTGTTCACCTTTTCCCAAATTTAACACTGCAGAAGTCTAATGTTCAGCTTTTCTAGTTACCTAATATATGCAAGTTCCCAGATGTCCAGCTCTTCCTTAAGCACAAATGCCTAGCACAGCTTTCATACTCACCTAGGTACTACTCACAGGGATCAAAGATGTTTACATACAAAACAGGAAAAAACATCTTGACTACACTCTCCTCAAAAAAATTTCTGTAATGTGCAAAGCCCATGGTCTTCATAAGCTTTGAGTTCCTTTCCAGCCCAGGCCATTCCATGATTCTATGATGCATCTATCTGATGCTCCTAGTCCTGACAAGTAGATGGGAAAATCTAGACCAGGGGAAGCCGATCACGTGCCCAAGGTGCTTCCTGGGGTGATAATGGCAGAACAGAGCACTAAACACACCCTCCCAGCTCCAGAAGCCCACTTTGGTTAAGGCTGAACTCAATCTTGGAGGTCTTTTCCAACTTCAATCATTCTGGGAAATCCTTCCCTTCCTTCACTGGTTTTTTTTTAACTGCTTATTATTCAGCAGAGGCAGTGTGTTTGATCACAGTAAGCTAGTAAATATCACCAAGAGAACACCTGGCCTGACAAAGCAATACTTGCAAGAAAGGAGACAACACAGCCAGATAAAGGAGTATCAAGACTTCCTTCAAAATTGATGCAAGTGAACTACACAAAACAGATTACATCTGTTTGAGCTGTGTTCAGAAAGCAGAATTCCTATCTCCCACATTTACCTACCCCACCTGTGCAAGCCAGCTCCTCCCTCAAACTGGCACTCCTGAGGTCCCTCACCGAGTTGATTCAGTTTGTTCACACTGCAGAAAACTAATCTCTCAAAGAGTAGATTTCCACTAGGTTAGCCAGTTAAATTTGTTTTGCATAGAGGGAAAAATGGCAGGATAGAAGAGTACTAAAATGAAAAAGATTGACAATAGAGGTAAAAAATTGCCAGCCTTGCTCACCATTCACTACTGGAGCAGAAGACTGCAGAGCTCAGTGCTGAACCAGATCACGCAGCTGACTCAGCTCAAAAGGATCTTTTTTTTTCTGGCAGGTTAAGTTTTAGCTGTTTCAGTTCCCTGCCTGTAAAGCCACACAACAGGTTATGCCAGCACAGCACAGCATGGCAGTGAACAAGCAGCACCGATGATACAACCACTGACAAAATTCCATATGGCATAAGATTAAACCCTGGATTAAACCCTGTTGGGCTCTAAAGCAGGGACCATAGTAGACCTGAAGAAAATTATCTCTGAATAACTCACCTTGAGATGTAGTGAATGCAGGAAGATAAAATCCCTGACAAGGTGCTGCATGTATTTCCCTAACAGACGAGGCAGGGAGGACCTGTTCAAACTAAGTATTAGCGTAAACATGCTTCTTCTGTTATTTCTTCATCTATAGCTTTGATAATAATTTGTAATTCTACAGCTAATTTTGGACATTTGAAATACTTTTACATACTACTGAACTTTATTTCAGGCTAGCTTAAGTTAAGAGTAATTTCAAGGCTAGTTAAAAAAAGGCATGTCTCACTTTCTCTAGATTATCCAAAGGTTATGCCCTTATCCACATGACTTTCACAAAGAACAGTTCAAGAGTCAGTATCTTTCTGCTCACTTTCCACCTTTAGGAGAGTCTCCTCAGTGCTACCCACTGGGAGATGTCTCTGGCATGCACAAGAATTCTAAGAGGTACACACAATCCCATGGAGGCAAACAGTAGCAAATAGTGTGTGGGTATTAGCTCTTGTGCTTGTGGTTCAAGAGTGTGGCTTTCGAGCCACTCCGGACAGTCCCCAGTCAGCACACTCTGATTCACAGTGCAGAGAAGAATCAAAGTAAAAACACTGAATTCATTTTGGACAAAACTAAATGAGAGGTACTCCAAGAGTGCACCTAATGCACTCCAACGACTGATGTCACTCCATCGTTTTTGAGCTAGTGTGAGGCACAACACCCTGAACAGTGGGAAGGTGAATCCCTCAGTACAAAGATCTGCTTCTCTAAGGCAGCGCTACTTGCTAACATAGACTTTACTTAAATTGAACAAAATCACAAAATTAACTTAGTGAATTACAGTCAAAACATTTATGTAGGTACAGCACAAAATATTTTTTTTTTAATTGCCTACTTAGCATTGCAGTATTGAGAGAGTACCTAATTATCCAAATATAAAGAATTTCTGCATCTGCCTGGGCTTTTTTTTTCCTGCAATGGCTGCTACTTGGAATGTCAGTATCTAGGGGGTGTTAAGTTTAAATTTATACTTTGAAGGAATTACAATATGTATTTTACTATTGCCTCAAATGGCTCCAGGCTGATGTTCTCACAACATCTTAAACATCGAAAAAGCTCCTGAATGTGCCCTAATCATTCCATACTTTCTAGATGCTAATAAGATCTCAACCATTCATTTTAAAGTAATTTTTGTCCACATATTTTTTCATACACACAGCTGAATTTACTTTCTGGAGGCTGTAGCACAGGTAAAACATTTTGTTTGTCCAGTGCAGAAAAAGTATCGTGGGAATAACCTGAATATGAAGACGTGCTAAAATTATTCTGGAGTGTACTAGAAGCTGCTACTATTCCGGTAAGAAATACTGAACATTATTACTATTTCACATCTAAAATCTCCCTTATGATTTGATGAGTCCTCACAGCAACTGAGACATCACAATAATGAAATACAAGACACGCTATCAAGGAATTAAGAGATTTTTCTAATATTAAAGATAATCCATGATGTCCCAGTTTAATGCTATACAGAAATTTGCCTCAGAATGCCTTTTCCAGAAAGATATTCTGTTCATCAAAGGACTCAAAAAAAGTCTACTTGAACCCTTTTCTGACAAAACAATGGCGAAGTGACAACTAGTATTTTCACTAATTCTCTCTGATCAACTGCCAAGCCAAAGAGAAAGTCATGTACTGAAACCATTGTGCATGAACTAGAGTTATAGCCTTCAGAATAAAGAAATAGGAACAGGCAGGTGAGCTTCCTTGAAGCTTAACGATCACAGGAAATTCTTCATCAGTTGCTTTTTTCAGCAGTTGCTTTTAACATGAACTTCAGAATTTCCATTTTGATCTTTGATGCTTAGGAAAAAAGCCTGAGTCTCACTCAGAAAAGAAGGTCCTGCACACTGGAGACACCAGTAATAGCTTTAATTCTTACCATGCTGGAATTCAACTGGCAAGATCAGACTAAAGGTTTGACAGCTTACCTAGGAACAGGGCACATTTCTAAAAAATAGATGTCAGAATAGCATTAGATTCTGAAACATTTTAAATATACCCAACTTGAACCACATCCACGTTACTAACATGACCATTCCCAACTTTTTGAAGCTTTGTGCCTTGCCTTCTGTCCAAAGAATTATGTCATACAGCACTACCCTATAATCCCATTACTTAAAAAACTTCTAAGATTTCTCTCAAAAAATACCAACACGCCTCCTAAGACTCCTGGTTTATTCTATGTATTCTGCTCATTTGTTGTTTTCTTTATTTTGTTAAATAAATGTCAGAACAAATGTCTGGATGACCAGAATGGGAATGGCTCGGAATCCCTCACAATGGGAGGTTAGAAGGGAAAGCAATTCCCCCTGCAGACTTTTCAGTCTCTTTGATTACAGTGATCACCAAAAAAGCCTATCATCAAGTATATTTTACAATAACTAGAAGTATTTTGATTTAGATGTAGCTAAAGCTAGTAGCTCGGGAATTATACCTCACTGATCTACTACATCTATCAAGGCAAAGGAACACCATTAGAGTAACTATCTAAGAAAGAATTCCTTCAGGACCGCATAAAGACAGCAGGAGAAAAACTTGGAGATTACAAAAACACTCCTCCAAAACTCCACTTTATATACTATTTGTCTCATAATCTTCTCTTGAATTTTTTCAAAGTGTTAAATCAGAGTGTACCAGCCATAATGAAGTTTTAATGAGCAGGAGTTACACACATAAGAACACCTGTTGCAACTTTATCTCAGCATCCCTGGAGTTTTCTGAGTATTATCTACAGAAACACTTTGTCCCTGCACTATCTTTTAAAGATACGTTTTGCAACTTTTTTCCCTCAGTATGCTTAATTTACAGCTTATTTCTCCTAGGAAGCTGATTTTGAGAATCCTTGATTTGCTGTAGGCTTATTTAATGCCTCCCCTTGAGTATTCACACAACCAAAAAGGGAAATTAGGCTAAAAAAAGAGGAAATGAGAAGTACGTATTCCCTTTAATCTTACGGGGGTTTTTTTCCTTTTTTTTTTTTTTTTTCTGGAAACAAGCATTTTTCTCAACAGATATGTACTTACTTTAGGCATTTTGCTGCTTTCTCCCAGTTTTTTTTCTGAGGTGAAGTTTCTGACAGGAAGCACATAGCAAGCCTTTGGCTTATCATTGTCCACATTGCTATGCCACCACTCCACAGCATACGAAAGGACCACGTGCATAGGAAACTACCCAATACCTGTCTGAATACCTGGAAACCTTCTTCCAGAAACATACTGCCACCCCACACCTTCCTAGGACAAGATTTGCAAGTACCTAGGTAAAAAGACACATACCTGCCCAACAATAATGTCTCCTCTTCTGCAGTCTGCTTTGTCTTTCTAATCCCACGAGAATTGTCTCAAGAAGGGGTAAGAAACAGCAGAGTAGAAGTCTATTGGTTTGCAGAACTCCTAACTAGTGCCACATTCAATGTTTCTTCAACAATTATTGACTGAAGACTTTACAGACCTCATCTCAGGTCTTGCTATCAAGTCCTTCCTAAGTGGCTTATCTGGGGCATTAAAAGCAGCTTGCTAAGAGAAAAGGGGATTTTTTCTTTTTAATGGCAAGCATCATTTGCAGAGGTCCTAGAAACCTTTCCCTTCTGATGCAGATCTGCAGGACACTTTACTGCAGTTCATTTTAATTCCTGAAGTATGCATATTATTTTTCATTCATGCAACTTCCCATGAGATGATTCTGAATAAACAGTTCACTTCCTAGATTTCAGTATGGATAAAAAAAGAAAAAGGCCACCAATAATCTCATCTCCCCAAAAAAAAAAAAAAAACCCCACACCAAACTAAAACACCAGGAGAAAAAACAACAAAAAACCCCAACCCCCACACCATACACTTTAACATATACTTCCCACTTTTAACTCTCAAAAGTCATATATGATAGCAAGGAAAACCAAAAAAAGACATGCAAGAAAGATTTTTCAAAGGAAAAATATTCCACGTAGATTTTAAATTCCCTAGAATAGGCAGGACAATGAAGAAAACTAACAATTTCATAACCAGACAGTAAGTACTAAAAAGCCCCAGAAGTATTATAGTTCAAAGCCCACATGTATTCTGTTTCTTCACTTTATTACATAACAAGTGATGTAATTTAATCAGAAAACGTATTTCTGAGAAACATGTATTTCTACAGCTGTGATCCTAAATACATAAGTAATACTTAATATATTTATTATATTGGTCTAAATATACAGTTTGTATGTTGAATACATAATAAAGTGTCATAATACATATAAAATTATTAAAGATTACTGCTCTAGGTAACTCGTATGGAGCTAAATTCATGTTGAGTCAGTTATTTCAGGTCTCGGTAGATATCAAAAAGCACTTTACTGCTCAAAATGGATTTTCTTATACACAGCTATTCCCTAATCATTGAAGACAGACACCGGACGTCTTGTTTATCTCATAGTAGAAGGAACACACAATGCATTTTATTCCTTACAAAATATCATTCACCCACATTGTAACAGTGGGATAGAGCCCTGTTTTGCTGGATTTTGCAAAATGTACACAGAATATTATTCTTAAGGGACTATGCTATTTTTTTTCCACTTGACAAGTTAGGCATAAAATAGGCCTCAGTAAATTAGCATGAAAACAAAACAAGTAAACAAAACATCACATACAAATCTCTTACTTGCAAAATGAGATTTTCCAAGATAACTGCCTAATTAAGTCTATTTTTCCCAAGCACTTTTTCATGCAATTACTGTTCCTTTTAAATTTTTACTTATTTTTCTCAATTATTTTTCTTGAGATTTAACACACAAAAAACCCCCAAAATAATACCAAAAAACCCACACACACACAAAAAAAATAAACACCAAAAAAAAAAAAAAACCCCACCAAAAAACCCCCCACACCACACCCAACCACAAACCTGAAAGGCTGTGCTACTTTTTAATTAATTAAAAACATTCCACAGGCTGCTTTCTGATCATTTCCTTTGTGATTATTACCCTCCAATTCTCCAAGGACAGTTTTTTCAGGCATTTTGTTAAGCTTTCCAGAAGACTTCTGTAATACACAAGACTACTAACACAAAACCATTTCAATTTAAGCAGTAAAGAGTTGCACACTACATCTACATATAAGAACAGAATGTAAATTATTTCTTTTACTTAATCTACATTTCAAGATCTTATAAATATTCAATAAGAACTAAAATTTGTTCTCATTTTTATTAATCATGTCCTCCTGTTGCATAACAACCTCATAAATTGCAGACAACAAAATCTATACTTGGTTATCTACAAAAAAAAAAATTTAAATCCTCTCAGCAGAACGGTTTCAACCATCAGAATAAGAAAAGAGATTTTCCCACATACTGAAAATGAACTTTTTTAGCTGTTAAAGTTAAAAATAAAGCAAAGTTAAAATCTTAACTTTTACTTCACAAAGGCACTGCACAGCAAACTTCTTTGCTTTTAAAGCACAACAAATTTCAAGATAGACATTTTCAGAAAATCTGTGGGTGAAATCCTAATATGATATAAAAGTTCCTCTCAACAAAGATGCACTACTCTCTTACTTGAAAAACAAACAACTAAACAGACAGATACAACTAAGTCAACATTAAAGGTGGAATACTCTGTCTGCGTATCAGGCTTTTGTAGGCTAGACTCCCCAAAACTTGGCCTGATGATCACATATTCTGTTACTGTCCAGCTAACAAGGCCAGCAGACCAACTAAAGGTTATCCCAGACCTAAGCCAGTTATGAAATTCACAATCACTAACTTTTAAGGTAAATAACATGGAATGTTTTCCTGCAGTACCAGAAAAGGAGACAAATATAAACCTAGAAAAGTAAATGAAAACATAATGTAATGGGTATGCTCTGTGCTGCTAAATATGAACTACAGACATGGAGCGTGGGTGAAGATGGAAGTCTTTCAACTGTATTTGGATAAGCAAAGTCCAAATCAAGAAACACTGAGTACACAAGACTTCTTACCCTGTTCTATAAAAACACATAAACCTCCAAATTAATTGCCATTTCTTACATAAGTAGGTATCAATTATTTCCCAATTATACAGGGATGTTTTAATCTCTTGCTTTAGATGCTTTTAATTTCAGTGTTTCCAATTCTTCCCATTCAAAAGAAACAGTATTGTAGCAAGCACACTAAACGGTAAGTACAAGAGTTTGCTGTATCAATGGAATTTCAGTCATTTATTTTTGTTCCACACTGCACTTAAAAAAAACAGGGGGAAAAAGCCAAGACTGTCTTCCTCTTTTAGTTTAAAAGGTAAAGCACAGATAAACTATAAAATGGAAACTGGGCAATTTTATGGATCACATTCATGAGGCATTAAAGCTTATCATCATAGCCATACAAAAAATCAGAAAGAAATGCTTTTGTGAAGACATACGGCTACAAACGGCAAAGAGGGAGATCTCCTAGTGTCTATGGACAAACTCAACATTATGACAGCCTTATAGCTGAGAAAGGTGAAAATCAATGTTGCTCTGAATCCAGAATGTTTTACTCTTAATGGAAGCACAGCATTTCTTTATGTCCAGAATTTTCTTGCTGAACTAAGCTTTTGGAAGAAAACTACAGCTTCCAGGAAAAGCTGCTGCCTTTAATCTGTTTTGAAGATGAGTGCCCAACAAGGCACGATTTTGGAGGAAAGTCAGATTTCAAGCAAAAATCCAAGCAACTTCAATTTAGACAAACAGCATGTATATTTCTAAAACAGTCTGACCAACATAGTGACTCTCTCAGTACATTGTTCCCCATGTTTCTCAAAGATAATGTTTACAAAACATTCATATCAGTGAACTTCAGATCTGCCCAGGCAACTTCTTCGGGTGAGGTTGTCAAGTAGACACCACCCCCACCATCTGAGAAGAAAGTTTGCTTCAAAGTGATACATTCGGACACAATGTCCACACTGTGTCACTTCAACAAGCCAAGCGGTCTCAGACCCATGTCACCTTTCACATCACAGCATTAAGAGAACAAACAAGGTCTGAGGTTACACATTCAGAAACATTTGCTTTATTGCCTGGGCCTGTGGCAACAGCTACCATACAAAATATTCTAATCTTTACATAAAGGAAGAACGATATACCTTAAGAAGAAACCATTAGTGAAGGGTTGCATTTCGCCAAAACCCCTTACTCCCTTTATAAAATATTTTTACAATCAAAGGTGAAAGGCTGTACCACTGCTAAAACCATACTAAACAGAGTAAAACTATCTCGGAAAAAGAAAAAAAACCTTAGTCTGAGAGGTTTTTCCTAAACAAGCAAAAAATAATACTAAATGAGGAGCAAAGACAGGAAATGCTGTCCGTGTCTGGTGATGACTCTTTCTCACAGACCTGCCTCAAAGGCAGACAAACTGAATGAAGTGTTATTAGCCAACCCAAAATTTGACAAATTTTTTTCAGAAATATTTGGGGGGCGGGGGGAGGGAAACAAACATGTAACAAAACCTCAAGTTTTGACCAGCTATGTTAGATGCTTACTGGAAAGAAAACAAGAAGAGAGGTAAATAAAAAGAAAATCAGGATGGAGAGGAAAAAAAAAGACAAAATAAGAGCAACCAGAGAGAAACAGAGTATGTTTTTTTCCATCAGGCTAGTGGAGATGGCAACACCATTTGTATCTCTCTAGACGGTTCTAGTCAAGGATCTGCTTTAGTCTCTCAAAACAAGAAAGGTCACAGATTATGCAACTTTTACCAATGTCACCACCAGTGAAGGTGGACCTAATATTGATTCAACTCTGGGCACAGCACCTTTTCTCCCCTTTTCTAGCCAACTTCAGCATTACAAAATTCTGTACTTACTAATCCAGGTTCAATAACCTGACACCACTGGTAACTGATTAACAACTGTTCTGTTTGAGATATTCCTAACATGAAAGGCTTGCAAGGGGCAACCAGAATAATTCAGATTTGTATTTTACTAAGGAAGCACTGGTGCACAACAGTGCATACAGAGCATACATATAATCCAACCTTTACCATAAACACAGACATCTCTTTTTCATTTGTTTATCTACCCCACATTTCTTGTTACTCTGTGTGTGTTTTGTTTTGTTTTGTTTTTGAAGAAGATATCAAGAACATTCAAATGACAAAGCTTTGGCCATTGTTAGCCCAACTCTGTTACTCCATCACAAAAATCTCCCAATCTGACGTTTAGCATCGCAGCCCTTTTAAAATGTATTTTACCGTAAGGGTAACCTCATGACAACATAACACTGAAGCTCTATTATTCGCTCATGTGCCTGCATTACATATCAAAGGTACGAGACAGAAAACCTAGGTTTGGAACCTAAGTGAGCAGTATCTTTAATTTGAACACTTCATTAAACACTGGGGCCGAGTATGTCAGTTCCACAGTTGCACTCTTTTCACAAATTGCAAAAGTTCTTAAAACAATAGCACACAAATACAAGAATGCAATTTTCTACCCACAAACTAGTGAGACTTCCTATTCACATAAGACATAACCCTCTAGATTACAAGTTTCACAGTTTTGCAATCTGTCATTTTGATATTTCCTACTGTTTCAGTAAAGAAGCTTAACTCTACAATTTTCTGTACAGCCACTAAAAACTAAACATAAATGACATTTGCAAATCCATAGATGCTGTTTACACTAAAGTACTTTTCCTAATTTCAGGAAGACAGTTAATTCATGCTGAGAAAAATGTCCTCATTATGGACTCTATTCTTATCATTGACTCTTAACTAAGAGACCTTGACAGTTTGGATATAAGAGAAGTTAACAAGCAATATTTGTAAAAAAGCTCAAAGTGCTACATTCTACATAATTTTGCATTTGAACACAGTAAGTTACTTTGGGTAAACAATAAACAAAATTTCTATTTCTCTAGTCCCTTGTACTAGTCTTAATTTGTCACAAGTGAAAAAAGCATACGTTTGTTTCAAGATGGAAACTAGCAATACACACATAAACACAGAGGTCTACCAACCACAAAGAAATACAATAGCTTACTCAAAACAAAACTTAATGCAATGAAAGTAAGCTACATGGCAAACTTTACTCACTCTGTATTAATACAGTCTGGAGCCATGTGCATCAATCTCTACAACAGACAAGACTAACAATGTGCCCAAATAATTTTTTATATGTCCTCATTTAAAAATAAACACAGACATTTACTCCAAATTAATTCAACAGAGTTACTCCTAAGTAAATTTAAATTCCATCTGAATACGACCATAAGGTGCGGTAATGATTACCTTCTAAACTGTGTATACCAGGTCCAACAGGAACATAAATCTGTATGCCTGTGCTGGTAAGACCACAAGTATATACTGGTAAGCAAACAAACATATGGCTATGATCTTAATTCGAAAAGTTCCAAGAGTCATGTTATGTTATTTATCTAATTTCTGATCACTAAGCTATTCTAAATGATAAAACAAAAAAAACAGTTTGGGTACCTAACCTTTCCATTTCCACACCTATTCCTCCAGACACCAGCCAAGAAGCAATTATTAGTTCATCTCCATGAGAAAAATTCAGAAGAGTGAATTTTTTAATTTGCTGTCTTTCCAAAGCTGAAAAAGCACAAACAGCTAGGGGGTCCAAACCCTCCAAAGTACAAATATTCTCTTTTGGGGTTAAAGGAAATGCCAGAGTGAAAAATAATTGACGTAGTCCAATGTATGTTATTTTAAAAAAATTTTAATTTTATTTCATGTCTAAAATTTTATTTCATGTCTAAAAACATACATAGAAATAGGGCTAGGAAAATTGTTAGAAACCAAGGTGAGCCCTTTCAAAACAGCAAACTATCTCTGCAAAAATGTTTGGCCTGGAATTAAAAACAATTACATTAAGGGGAAAGGAGCTGAAACTGTTCTGTTTCATTATGCCTTCTGGTTTTCCTTTAAAAACAAAAAATTAAAATCAGGCCACAAGCTCTTCTCAATGGAATTGCAAATTATGATACAAAGTTGAAAGAGTTTAACAGTGATCAAACAGGATTTATAGTACAAAATTAAAACAACATATTCTGAAAGACTATCTGAATCTATTGCAAGACTTAATTGTTATTTAAATTATTATAACACCATATGTATCTGGTATTGCATTCTGGGAACAATTACATGTGAAAATTATTACAACTCACTGATCAAAAGAAAATATTAATCCAAGTTACAGAACATGATGTTGTACAAAACACGCAAAGAGCATTCTGTCAGCAGGTACCCCCTACTCACTTTAACTTTTACAGTAGTAGATAGTGGCATGCATGTCCTAGCCTTAGGGAACAAAGGGAACAAACCCTCCCCGTCTGACTTTTGCATCTGGTCCAACCCACTATGCCCTTATTCAGGACGTGATTGCCTGGAATTTGAAAGCAAGGTTAAGGATTTCCACTTGTATCATACCGTGCTTTTCCAGCAGTTTACCGTCAAAATCATCCTGCTGCCAAGCGCTTCTCAGGGAAGCGAAGGAGGGAAGGGCACAATGCCTCCAGCACCCCTCGCCTTCCCGGCGGCGGGATCAGCACCCGGCAGGGGAACAGCGCCGGGGACTCCCGCGGGCACGGGCGGTTCCGAACGTGCCGCTCGGGTTAAACACCGCCAGGGTAACAACTCTCGGGCTGAACCCAGGCCTCCTCTCCCATGAACGTACCCCCTTTTCATTCCGAACATCATCCGACTCCTAAGCGAGCTCACAACGCTGCTTTCCATGAACAGCCATGTCTTCCCAGGATGCCGGTGAAACCTTCTGAGCTTGACGCCCAAATATCTCGCTAAAATCTCTCGCCCCTTCCTTGCACAGGAACGCTATTTACGCCCTGATACCCTGGAACCCCGCGGGGCTCCACTTCGGAGCGCAACGCGCGCTCCCCGGAGCGCCGAGCGCTGCGGGGCACCGAGACACCTGCAAAGGCCCCCCAAAGAGACCCCCCGGCCTGCAACACACGCACCAGCTCCGGGAGCCCCTCTGTGCAGCCACCGCAGGTCATGTGCCAGTGGTTTATTAAAGGATCATCCGTGCGCTATGAGCGGCAGCATCATAAATGCTCTCCTCCCCCTCCCAACAGGGAGCACACAGGCATCCCCCCCACCCAAAGAAAAGGCCGGAGAGGGGGAGGGGAAGGAGCCATCCCAAAGGAGCTGTCGTGCGGAGCGTGCCGCGCTCGGGTATTCCCGCGGCCGGGAGCTCAGGCCGACTCCCGCCCGGAGAAGGCAGGCCCGGCACCTGTCGGCCCGCAGCCGGCGCCAGCCAAGGGCTCCGTTCTCCAGCGCTTTCGCACTCACGGCTACGCCGCGTTCGGAGGCAGCACTGCCCCCCGGCACTCGCCCACCAGCGCGCCCCGTCCCCTCGGCGCGGTTATCCCGGAGCATTCCCGGGGCTGC
>VZRE01011024.1:91008-102559 GCA_013396775.1 Cephalopterus ornatus
GGGCGAGGGGAGCGCGAGATCCGCGCGCGGCGGGCGGCGCAGGCAGCAGCAATCTAGTGCCGAGAGCGCCGGCCCCCAGAGCCGCCGTCTGGTTACGCGGAGCTGACAGTTAAATTCCTCAGAGCTGGGATGGTGGGAAAAGATCGGCGGCAAGGATGGTCATCGTCCCGGCTTTTGGCTAGCATGAAATCACAGAGTCACGGAATCAGGCTGGAAAAGACCTCTGAGATCATCGAGTCCAACCTATGAGCGGAGACCACCCTGACAAGTACGCCATGGCACTGAGTGCCACATCCAGTCGTTTCTTGAACAAGCCCAGGGATGCTGACTCCACCACCTCCCTGCGCAGTCCGTTCCAATGTCTAATCGCCCTTTTTGTGAAGAAATTCCTCCTGATGTCCCATCTAAACCTCCCCTGGTGCAGCTTGGGGCCATTTCTTCTTGTCCCTCCGCTTGTTACCTGGGCGAAGAGACCGACCACCACCTGGCCACAGGCTCTTTTCAGGGAGTTGTAGAGAGTGGGAAGGTCTCCCATGAGCCTCCTTTTCTCCGGGCGAGAAATACAGAGATACAAGGTTTTCCCACCAACTTTTGAGTCCCCTTGGGCTCAGCAAGTTGTTTTTGGAATCTTCTCAGGCCTCTTCCCTTCCCTCACCTTTGAGACCTTCCCCTTTCCTCAGATTAAAGCTAAAGCAACAGCTGTTTAGATAAAGCAACTTATTGTCATAGCAAGTATCTTTTTTTGTCTTTACTGTATGACAGTGGAAACTCTCAAGAAGCAAATATTTAAACTCATTTTGGATGTGTAGGCAAATGTCTTCCACATTTAACAGCAACATCATCAACTGCAAATGACAACCCACTGTCAAAATTCAAGCCCCCTTACTTCAGCAGGTGTTTACATGTTTGGATATTCCAGTTGAGTTTTCAATGCTCCCTTGCTCATAGCAGACTCCATATTAGTCTCCTTTTGACTGCAATTCACAAGCAATTGACTGCAATTGACAAGCAGTTATTGAAAGAATTTGTAATTTGCGTAGGCATAAATTAACCATTTCAGGAGTTTTCTCTTTAGCATATAATTTTCTTAGATGGACAACTAGCACAAAGAAAAAACAAAGGGCTGAAGAAATATATCTCAGGGAAAGTCACACTAGTAGCACTTCGATGGGGTGGTGCACTAGCACACGCTATCAGTATTTCTATATTGGCACAGCAGCTACAGTGTGTGCAGCCATAGAGACTGAGAATTCAGGCTCCAGGGATCTCTGGTTATGCAATGGTATAATACAACATATGTGGGTGGGTGTAAGCCTGAACCCAAAACAGCATGGCTACTGAAGATACACTGCATCGCTGGTGCTCATACTGCTGTTCCCTCACGGGTTCAGTCACTATGTGTTGAATATTCTGCCTTAGACAAGGCAAAAAGATTTTTTTTTTTTTGCAAGCGTATCTGAAATTATCTAAAGTACAAGCAAATAGCTTGACATTTTGTAGCTTCCTGCAGAGGATTCTCACACCCTACACTAAAAACAGTATTGTTTATTCAGAGCATCTCACAGTCTCCCCGTGTAGCCTGTTGATTTGTTGCTCTTGTGGATGGTAAGAAGGAGGGGCAGAATTCAGATTTCACTGACAACACTAGGTTTATTACTTTCTGGCTTATAAATGCCTACTAGTGGGATTTGCATGAGATTTTTTTGTATAGAAATGTAGTAGATGATTGTATTAATGTAACAAAATAAATTTACGAATTTTTTGAAGACTGAATAAAGAAGAAGCTGAAACTGATACTAGGAGGTTTGTTACTGTGACGTGAAAAGATGGTTAATATAATGGATACATAATAGCTCAAGAGAATGGGATGATGTCCTGCAGTCAGGTTTGTGACAGAGTAAGGAAACAAGTGTGTGTGATGCAGAAACCTTTTACTGCAGGAAGACATTCTAGGAAATATGCTGCCAATCCAAAACAGAGGTCGTGTTGACTGTCCAGAGAAAATCAACTTTTCATCATCAAAGTCAATATACAGCTGATACATTTTATCCTGGCTATGTCAGTGTTAAAGTATAACTCAACTTAGTAACATTTCAGCAAAGTTTTTACATTACTTTACCTGCAGCTGTTAATTATCAATACCTCTCCATTAACTAAACCACCACCCTTTCATTAAGCTGGCTATGCCAGACATGTTTGTTCCATGCAGTCTTAGTGTACTGGCCAACACAGAGGGCTTTCTTATTTTATGAGCACTACAGAATGACATATTTTAATTACTCATTTAGCTGTAACAGTTTTGGCGTACAGGAAGCACTTCCTTAGTTACCTGTAGAAATCTTAATTTAAAAAAAAATATATAGAGACTTCAGTAGGATTACAAGAAGATACCAGTTAATTCTTTTGATTACAGTGTGGGCAAGGATGATTTAAAAACTCATCGACAGTCCATATTTAGAATAGGTGTTCAATATAATTTCCATAGTTTTGTTGTCACATAGGTTCGATTTTTTTTTTTCCCAGTGGCTCCTTAAATGTAATTTATTAACTCTATTTTTTTTTATTTTCAGCTGGTTGGCTATCTGGATCAGCAGAGGAACATGGTTCTTCAACTGTGTGCCATTGGTACAGATCCTACTGAAGTCATGAAATAGCTGGCTTAATGAATCATTAATCAAATTCAAACCATTTCATTTCTGTGTCATTTTATTTCTGGTGCAAATCCAAGTAAGATCAAGAGACTAGCTAGCTCGGTGGTTAAGTAATAGGCAACAGAGTACTAGGAAACCCCCGGCTTATTCATGTGAGTCTATAAAGGGTCAGAAAACTAAGTTTTGAGAGATTAAAATACAAAGAGTTTCCAATGCAGCCATTGTTTTAAAGTAGTCTACTATAGGTTATTAGTTTCTGATACATTTAAATAGTCCATATTTTTCTATGAATTTTGGAAAAGAATAGTATAAACATTTTATGTGAAGCCACTGATACAGCACAATATTCATCACTCTAAAAGAAGGTACAAGAGGTGATTTCTCCAAACAGTCCCTTCCCTTGGGAAAGCATCTAGGGAATATACAGAACATGCACAACATTTTAGCTATGTGAGGTTAAAAAAATCATCTGAATGTCCTAGTGGCCCATACCATAGTCTATCCTTGCCACCTCACTTTTGCCAGAGGCCTCCTGAGAACCCTCTCTGGGTTTACACTTCCAGTCACGAGTAGGAACCCAAATTCAGTGATTGCCTTAACTACTATAGGAGGGAAATGTGTTTTGTTTATGGTAAAACTGCATCATTGCTTGCACTGCACCAACATTTGCAAGGTCAAATTTGTCTGTTAAGCAAATAGCTTATGTCTGTGAGATTACAAAATGAGAGAAGCTGTTAACTCTTCCACTTGCTAACAAACTACATCACAATTTAGCTTAATAATTTGCAATATGGGCGTTTTCAGCAATGACAGGCATGTGGAAAACTCTGAAGGAAGGGTGGCCTTGACAGACACACAGCTTCTTTCCCTCCCTGCCTCTTCCTACTCGGCTGCCTACTGTGGTGTAACTTTTGAAATGGTACCATATGCTCAAGGATACAACCTCACATATATTCTCAGAAAAAAAAATATCTGGAAGAGTGAAGCTTACTGAGCTTGTATGGCATGACTTTGGTGCCTCTGTGGTAGTGACAACCATTTGAGTTGCCTCCAATCCAAATACATTGCAGCCTTTGGGTTTTTTACTCTTATACCTGTTCAGAGCAAAATAACAAAAGCTCTTCCTTCCCCATCATCCTTCCCATGGTAAAAGTAATAGTAAAACCAAATCTTTTCATTATTTTATGCACAAAGTAGGTCTATCCAGCTTGTCTTTTCTTCATCTGAGGTTTCAGATGTTGTTGTTTTGCTTCTCAGTTGAGGAAATGTTTCTGTTTCCATGAGTCTTTGGAAAACAATGTTCTGTAGATATGTGTCCAGGGCATGTTGGACCATTGTGGTTTTTAGCATTGTGCAAATATACAAATTTCTGTCCACACTTTCCTTGACAGAATTCAGGAAGTGCCAGGCAGGGAAGTTCCAAATTGAAGTATACCCTCAGCTTGGTAACAAAGGCTTGAATCCATCACTAAGGAGCAGTGGAGATTCAGCGATAAGGATTATCTGTTGATTCACCATCATTACCATTTTGTCCATCATTCATTGAGCTGGTCCTACAACAAGTCTTCTTTCTTGGTCCCACCTTAAAGAAGATACACCAGATATTTTGCTGTAGTTATTCTAATCTGTTCTAGGCTTTTCTTGAAAAAAAGTACACTAAAAAAGGGTTTCCTTTCTTTCAGAATAATTTGGAAACGGGGCCAGCCAAAGGCAATCTTGATGCTCCCAAGTGCCAGTTCTTCTGGGTCACTGCAGCCCTTACTGCAGTGTACAACCCATCTGAGAGCAGAACCAAGGTCTTTGAGATAGGTATGGAATATGTGTGACATCTGTCTACAAATGCAGTGCCGTCGATTCACTACTAGTACGGGTGCCTGACAAAAATAAAAAGTAAATGAATCTTAGCGTGACTCCACATGAGTGGTGTTGACACATTGAATTGTCTGTGCTTCGTTTGCTGCAAAACAGTAGCTATTTTAGAAAAGCAGTTGATGAGTTTAGCATACACAAAGAGTAGACAGATTTAAAAGACATCTTACTGGAACATTCTATTTTTGAGATTTCACTTTGACAAAACTGCCTCATTAAGGATTTGGATATGAAAAGCAGGAAAATGCTTTTGTATCTCATGTAAACTAAATTCAGAATTCTGATGAGCTGAATCAGTTCTTTCCATACATTATTTTCCTTTATCTGTATTTCCCCTTGTTTCCTTGTAAGAGATGATATAAAACTTAAAGGAATCTTGATCTTGTTTAATAAGGAAGACAACTCCAAACTGTATGAAATAAGGCAGAAAGAGAAAAGAGAAGGTAAGTATTTTGAACCCAAATTAAATTATAATATTTTGGAATGAACAAGCCACAGGTGATCATCACGTACTGTGGCCAAAAGTGAAAAAATGTCAGCTTGCTCCTGCAGGAAACCATGCCATGTTGTTTGCTTTGACTTAATAGAAGCATTAAAACTACTAGAATAGATCCACTAAGGAAGGGAAAGATTCCATATGGTGAAGGACAGCTGCAGACTCCTGTCAGCTTGACTGGAGACAAATTTGCCAACATTCATTGTCCAATATTGTGTTTCAGGTCTGAACTATGTGACAGTGACTTTCGAAGGGTTTGTCCACCTTCAGACATGTGTAACTGTTTCAACAAATAACATTCAGGCAAAAAGCAAGTAGCCATGGCTTCTCCAATGTTGTCAACCCTGATTTAGGACATTAATGTCATATTTATGGTATGGAATGGTTGGCTTGTAGTGAAATTGCATACAATGGGACGCAAGAGACTCCTTGTACCCACAACTTCCTTTGTTCCTTGATAAATGAGTCTTGGAAAAGACATCCATTATTCATGTGCATACACATGGTCTGTGTTCCAAGCTCATGTACATCATGCTCACTGGGTCACTCTGCTCCTTTGTGGGTTTGTTTTCTAGAGGAGTTCTTGGCCCAGCTATGGCTCAGGCCTTTACATTCTTTGGAGCCTGTACCAAACTACATCCATCACACCCAGAAATATTTTTTTGTTGTGATACATAGACTATATCTATAAAACTAGTAGTGTGCACTGTCTTTAATGCCTAGTCAATGATGGTGTGAGAAGATTTGGTGCCTGTTCCTTTTCTATGAGTTTTCTTGGTTTTCTGCTTTTCAAGATCTTGATCAGTACCTTATTTGCTCTTTCTGCTTGTACATATTTGCGTAGTAAACCAGTAGAAGAGGCTTGCCACCTGTGTGACTACAGAATTACCAAATGACACAAATGACATGGCACATTTACAATGTAGTCACATTTTATGTAGTCACATTAAATGCAAGAAGATTTTAATACACATCCTGTGTGTACTATTAGGGTTTCATATATTTTTGATTTAGACGGGGCTAAAAATTGTTGGATACACTTTGTAGTAGTTTATTTAGTCTTGTTCCAGAACTCTTTCTTACCTCAGCTTCATCTCAGATACTTCTTAAATTTCCAATATAATCAGGCTGTTGGTATCAGTAATCTTCCTCTTCCACAGTTAATCAAAGTTCAAGCAGAAAACCACAGAAAAATAAGCTTTCCAGTAACAAACCTTCCTTCGTGTCTTTGCATTTCCATGACACACTTAAGTCCTCTATGGCCTTACCTGTCCTTCTTCACCGTTTATTTGAAATGCTGATGTTAACAGTCATTGCTTGAGTGTCCAGGTATATCACAATCAATGTATTTATCCCAACGAAAGATTAGCCACTACTACTCCGGTTTTGTAGAGAGGAGGGTAACAGAGGTCCTGGCTGCATCACTATCAACTTGCTGATGGATGCTATGATGTTATGGTTTCCTGATTAACACACACTTGTGTTTCACCTTAATAGAAAGACAAACCTGGACAGGGCATTCAGCTGGTACCTGAAAGTTAAAAAGTATTTCATCTCTCCAGACAAATATTGGCTGAAATCTGGATTTAAATCTACACCTCCAATTGTTCTAGGGAGCAAGCTGTCAGCTGTTCTGGATGGGGTAAGACTTTCAGTCCTCCTTGTTTACAGGATTTGTACTTTGAGTAAGTAAATAATTATTCTTAAGCCAGAAGGTAGATAAATACCCAAGTGTGACTGACTATTTGAGATATTAAAGAACTCACCTGGGAAAAGGGAGACCTGGGTTCTAATCACAACTTTAATCAACTTCTAATCTAAAACTGGAACAGAAACTGGAAGTGAGGTGTTTCTGTTTCTAGATCCTTGCTTCTAAGAAAATCATATTCATGACCTAAATCAATTTTTCTCTCTCCCCTACTTAACTGAAATCCTTCTTGTCCCTTTTTACTCCACCTGTCAATACCAAAATTTTAAGTCCAACCTATATAAATTTATGCACATTAAATATTACTGTCATTAATTAAGACAGTTAAATAAATTAAGCTAACCATTCTCACAGAATCAATCCCATCTGCAAAAAAAAAATCCAGAAATGTTTTAATACATTATTGGACCAATGCAGAAGTTTCTGGGCAAAATAAGAAATATTAAAAAGTTATTTTGTACTGAATAGTCAGTTCAACCACAAATGAAATATTATTTTTCTCTTTGATTTTAATTTAGATCTTATTTGATTGACTTTTATTAAGCTGTACTGGCAATTTCCAAAGAGGAAATAAAATATGCTAAAAAGAAAGATTAAAATGTCTTTTGAAAATGTTAGCATTTCAGGTCCTAGTGTGGCTATACCTATTTAAAGTATATACCTATACTTTAAATACCTATTTAAAGTTGCAGGTGAATCACTGCATCATCCTATTCCACTCTTCTTGCCCCCCACACGCTCTCTCCACACCCGATCCTTACTCCTCTCTGGCACTGCACTCATCAGACTCCTCCATCAGCCAATGCATTTCACTCCTATGGCAGAAATCTGTGCAGGATTTAACATGGTCTGGCAGGAAACTCACTCACAGATGGGTCTGAGGAGTGCCAGAGACAGCACAGCAATTAGTGTGAATGGGAGGCAGAGACTAGTTGAAACCTGGAAAGGGCACAGGACCTTCCTCTTTGGTTTCTTTCACTGGCTTGCCGCACTTCATGAAATGGCATCCCAAAAGACACTAACTATGGAAAAAAGGTAGCGTTTCTAACTATACCAGCAGTAAGTATGGTCAAATTCTTGTTCTTTTTAGCTAGTTTTATTAGAAAAATTGATATTTTACCACTTCATACAAACCTTGTCTCATATTTAATTGCAGTATTTCTAAATTTTTGTCTATTTTTCTGTGACTGTAACTGCTTATCAACTTTGAAACACAGGGATCACTTCAAATTATATTTTACAACAGGTAACTTATTCATCTAGAAACATGAATTACAAGAAGTTAGTTAACAATGTGCATATTTATTGCATAATTCTGACATATCAATCTTTGCTTGTATGCTTGGAATTACTTGGAAATCGAGATCTGTGACCTATCTTTCAAAGATTAAGAAACTTAATCAAAACTACACGTGTCCAGAAATCTTCAATTCCAGTTCAGTAGCTGCTTAGGCTGACTCTTATAAACCAGAATCATGTATACAATTGAATACAATTATAAGTTCACATAATTAAAGTATCTTACAGGTAAACAATTTTTAATAGTCAGTATTTTACCATCCTCTTGGGTACTACCATTCTACCATTAGATGTACCTAAATTTGTGAGTCTGAGTACTGCTCCATGCTCAGGCATGGGTTCACCTCTACACTATGTATAGAGCTGTCCATCTAAACAGTAGCATAGTGATTTAGTGTGTGTCCAGTAGTTGCTGCTCATTTTACGGAACTACCTGAGTGAGAAAACAAAGTAATTTTATTTCATCAGTTTTCCAGTAACTCCATTTAGAGTAGGTGACATTAAGGTATTTTTGAAGTAACTTTAGATCAGCGTTTATAATATGTAACTTAGCAGCACAAATACACTTTTTACTGAACTTGTTACTAGCAAAAATACCTTTGTATGATTTACATAATTTTTCTAGGATATTGGCTAGTCTGTTTGCCTCAGAAAAACATGCTAACCAGTGACAGAGCAGCAATGACAAACTGGTATTGGATAACACCATTTCTCATGTATTCTACTGTTCTCTGTTGTTAGCTTGATTTCTTCTTATTAAAATATAATTATTTTCAATGTATAGCTCATAAGTAGGCAATAGATTGGTACATATTTGTGTTATTCTCAAAGTAAATCCAAAATACAGCACTGTATCAACTACTAAGAGGAAAATTAACTCTATTCCAGCTGCAACCAGGACAATATTTTACAACCTTGTCTCTCTGAAATCAAAGAAACTGCAATGTCATTGTCAATTTCCATTTTGGCTAAAAATAATTTATTGGGAGACTTACATGCTGTCAAAATAAAACATTTTCTTAGTTCTCAACAGGAGAACAACTTTGTTGTTCTTACAACTTTGGTCCTGCAATTTCAAAATGTTTACTCTGCAGCAGTGTAGTTTGCTTCTGCCAAGTAGCTTCCTCTCTGATTACAGTATTAGCATCCCAACACCCATCAATCTAGCAGATTAGTCTCCTAGAGCAAGAAATCTTCACTTTATTTCTATCTTGGATATGGACCTTTTTATTCCATATAAGAGCTCTGCAGGGGCTCTGCTTAATTGGTTTGGCATTATTTCTTAACTGTTGCAGAACTTGAATTGTCATCACAAAACCCCCTTAGATTCCTATTCAGGCGAATTTACATTTTTAATGTTCATGGCTTACAACACAAGATCTTGGAAGTCCTAAATTTGGATTGCACAGACCAATATGCCACACCACTGGACAACTACTTAGAAAGCCCTTTTTTCACCTAGCTGACCTTTTGATGTTTGACATAGCTGACAAATAAACTTGTTGTGGGAGCATGATATCCTTTTACTTTCCATGCTGCTTTTAGGCTATATTCAGATTTCAAGTGTCATTAATTTCAAGGGTGACATACCTTGAGCAGTAATCCAGACATTTTTTCCCATATACTACAAAAAAATTGTATTACTTTTTTATATGACAATTTCATGAAATATGAAATACTATGTTGAGGGCACAAACCTCTTCTTCATTTGGGACAGTGTCTCTCTGTATATGTAGACATGTCTAAAAGCATGAATATGTATGTTCATGTGTGTGTATTCCAAAATTATTTTTCATTTCTTTTATTGTTGATTGTACAAATAATGAACCTGAGGAGTCAGGAACTGTGGTCAAAATGCCAGTAACTGTTACCAGTTTGATGACCCTAAAACATAAATGACTTTGCGAGATGCTGAGCATCCACCTTTCAGATGTCTAAATGCATTTTTGGCTTTGAGGATCCCATGATCTGCTAATGTATTTAGAAACTGTGAGCTGCTCTAAGATCACATGATACTTCAGAGCAGGAAGGAATATAAGCATTTTGATCTTCTGGTGTCCATGATTTGTTTCAGCCATTTACACAATAGTGTCTGTTTTAGTCGAACAAGATATTCCCAAGCTACATTTAGTAAAGAATTCTCCAGTTGTTTATATGAGATATATTCATTTCTCTTTGTAGATTAGTTGACTATTGGGTTTTCAGGAAGCCAACAGGAAAACTTTCTGATGATACATTGGAATTTTATTCTTGCCACTAGTAAGTAAAGCCAGTTGACCTATAACTTTGAATTCAGTATTTAAATATAGAGAGGTAGTATATATTTGTACTACATAGCATACGCATATGTGTGTCCCACCTCACTATTTGAAAATACACTTTTCTTAAATGTGACCTGAGTGCAACTCTTTCTTGAACTTTGTTTTGAAAGAGATTGTTTACCATTCATTTTCTGTGTACTTCAGGAAAATATCTTCATATCTCTGCAACTCCTTTTCTGTTTTCAGTGCTCAGGCTGCAGTATAACTTTTAAAAGCTGCTAAGTATAGAAAAATAGTTGTTTAGTAGGTGAAACCTCTGAAGGATTTTTATCTTTACTTTGTAGAAACAAACTGGTGGGTTTTTTGTTTTGTTCTTTTTCTTTTTTGCTGTTTCGATTACAGTACCAGGAATAAGGGACGTAGTCTTTCAAATAGAAAAACCCTGGTATTTCCTCACTGTAACATCAGTTAAACAAATAAGATGCCTTGAGAGATGCTCATATAAGAGATCTTCTAAAATGCGTTCCGTATATTGATACAAGGTGCAACTGATGTTAGATTGCAGGTAAAGTTGTATAAGCTGTTCTGGTGAGGACAAATGCTGCATGTGATCCTGAGTTTCAGATATCACTGATTGTTGGAGATACTGATAGTTTTCCATCATCAATTCATATAAATTCATTGATTGTGTTAAATTCATACAAAGCTGTTCTTGACATTTTTGTAATGGTGGATTGAAATTTGCAACAGTCTGGAAGTACTTTTGTGCCCTTCATTGCCTAGGTCTTTTAGAAAAGCTCTAAGTCCTGGTAGATATTGTCAGTGACCCTGTTGCACAGTGCAGGGTAGAGCATACTGCCTGCGGGTGCGTGGCTGTACTGCAGCCAAGCTGCCTGATTATAGCAATAACTCACATATAGTCTAGATTATGTAAAATAATGTCTTCTTTTTCATCTCTAATAAATTTCACTGGCATCCAATTGAGCATATGGTCAAACTGGATGTTCCTGCTTCTTTTACCTCTCATAGCTGTGTTTTCCCATCCCGTCTTTTGCACTGGCTGTAGCAACTACATTTACACAGAGGGTATCAAACTCACCAAATTGCACCAATGGACTAATCGTGTTTTTCTTTTGGTGGTTCAATATTCTGTTGTATCAATGAATTGGTCTAATTCAAGACTACAGTCATTAGAAAAGGAGTGGAAAAAGAGGGAGGGAGGGATGGCGGGAGAAAGAGAGGGAGGGAAGAAGGGAGGGAAGGAGGG
>VZRE01011025.1:0-27182 GCA_013396775.1 Cephalopterus ornatus
GGCTGAAAATGTAACTCTGTACCAACCTCACTAATTGCATGCCTATGTTAAATATCTCAATCTTTTCTTAAATGGTTCCACCAAATAGACTAGGTAAGATTTAAAATCATACCTTCTCTTAGAGAAAACAGTAATTTTCTTGGAAGCTTAGTAACATAGTTCATAAAAGCCTATGGAACTCTGTCTTGAATACTATCAGTGCTCTTTTGACATGATGATGTATTAAATTTCTCACAGTTTGAGCCACAGAGTGATACCCTCTGTCTCATAAAGGACATGACTAAACTAACTGCTGTTACTACATGAAGACAAGGAGCAATATTCATTGCTCTTCTAAGATTTGTTTAATTGAAAAAATACATGAAAATATATGAGTTATATACGTGAGTTATACTAACTCCATACAGGACTGACAAACTTTTCTACTTTTAAAAGCTTTAAAATTATTTTAAGTGTTGTTTCTTTTCATTAAAAAATAATCTAATGTTCTCTCATAAATATTCTCAACCAAATGATACACTTTCCAGACACTCTGCTCTCAGTCTGTAGCGCTGCATGGGGTGACTGTGTTTAAAATGTAGGACCCAGAATCCGGTCATGAGGTTCAACAAGATCAAATGCTGGGTCCTACATTTTGGCCATAAAAACCCTATATAGTGCTACAGGCTTGGGGAAGAGTGGCTGGAAAGCGGTCCAGCGGAAAAGGACATTGGGGTGCTCACCAACAGCCAGCCGAACATGAGCCAGCAGTGTGCCCAGGTGGCCAAGAAGACCAATGGCATCCTGGCCTGTATCAGAAATAGTGTGGCCAGCAGGACCAGGGAAGGGATTCTTCCCCCGTACTCCTCATTGGTAAGGCTGCACCTCGAGTCCTGTGTTCAGTTTTGGGCCCCTCAATTCAGGAAGGACATTAAGGTTCTGGAGTGGGTCCAGAGAAGGGCTGATGGTCCAGAACAAGGCTGATGAAGGGTCTGAAGAACATGTCCTATAAGGAGCAGCTAAGAGAGTTGTTTAGTGTGGAGAGGAGGAGGCTCAAGGGAGACATTGCTGTCTACAACTACCTGAAAGGAGGTTGTAGCCAGGTGTGGGTTGGCCTCTTCTCCCAGGTAACTAGTGACAGGACAAGAGGAAATGGCCTCAAGCTGCACCAGGGGAGAAGAAATTCTTCATAGAATGGGTGATTAGGTATTAGAATGAGGTGACCAGGGAAGTGGTGGAGTCATGGTCCCTGGAGGTCTTTAAGGAAAGACTGGACGTGGTGCTTAGTGCCATGGTCTAGTTGACAAGGTGTTTGGTCATAGGCTGGACTTGATCTCAGAGGTCTTTTCCAACCTAATTAATCCTGTGATTTTGTTTTACTGGGTCACATCATGAGGAACTTCATCAAGTATCAGCTCTCATTCACCTGGTTTACTGAACTTGTCTGTAAGGGCAACCATTTGGAGAATGGGAGATCTATTTAGTACTATACTGAGTGTCATAGGGCATTTTCCAAAAATTAGAATGGAATGTCTGCCTACTACCACCAGCACAGGTCAAAATGAACGTTATATGGGGACCTGCAGAAGAAAATCACTCTTATTTTTTTGTTTTCCAGAGAGAAATACAACTGCTGTCACTAAGTCATAGCTTTGCATTACTTTTTTTTCACCCATTTAACTACATTTTATTAAATATATGTAAATTACTTCATATGTATAAGATAGCTTGTTCAATAGCATGTGAATGTTTGGCAAAGTACTTTGGAGATACTTTGGTTTAATATTCTGCTGTCTTGAATTTACATTTATTTATTTTGAAAAAGTAGAAGGTCTTTAAATGCTATTAAATGGAGCTTTTAGTTTTGAGGTATCTCCCAGACAAACTGCTTCATACCTTTCAAAAAAATGCTACAACCATACAAACTCCCATTCAGTTAAACAAAAAGTAGGTTGTATCATTCTTCCCATGACCCCTTTAAAGAATCACAGAATCACAGAATATTCTGATTTTGAAGGGACCCACAAGAATCATCAAAGTCCAACTCCTGGCCCTGCACAGGACAACCTAAGAATCACATCATGTTCCTGAGAGCATTATCAAACCTTTCTTGAACTCTGTCAGGTTTGGTGCTATGACCACTTCCCTGGGGAGCCTGTTCCAGTGCCCAAACACCCTGTGGGTGAAGAACCTTTTTCTAATATCCAACCTAAACCTCCCCTGACACAACTTCAGGCCATTCCCTCTGGTCCTGTCACTGGTCGCCACAGAGAAGAGATCAGTGTCTGCCCCTCTTCTTCCCCTCACGAAGAAGTTGTAGATGGCTATGTCTTCCCACAATCTCCTTCTGAGGCTGAACAGACCAAGTGACCTCAGACACTCCTCACATGGGTTCCCCTCAAGGGCCTTCACCATCTTCGTTACCCTCTTTTGGACACTCTCTAAGTGCTTAATATCTTTCCTATATTGCGGTAACCAAAACTTCACACAATGTTCTAGGTGAGGCCGCACCAGTGCAGAGCAGAGCAGGACAATCACCTCCCTGGTGCCCCCTAGGACATGCTTGGCCCTCCTGGCTGCCAGGGAGCTGCTGACTCAACTTGCTGTCAACCAAGACCCCCAGATCTCTTTCCATGGTGCTGTTCTTCTGCATCTCAATCAGTCTGTATGTACATCCAGCATTACCCCATCCCAGGAGCAGAATCCATCATTTGTCTTTGCTAAACCTCATACAGTTGGTGATTGCCAGCCATCTAGTATGTCTAGGTCTCTCTGCAGGGCTTTTCTGACTTTTAGGAAGCCAACAGCCACTCCCAATTTAGTATCACTGGGAAACTTAGTATATTTTTGAGTCTTGTGTCCAGATTATTTATGAAGATGTTGAAGAGAACTGGCCCTAAAATGGAACCCTGCAGAACCCCTCCCTGAACATAAAGGGCCCCCTATGGAAGAAAAAAGATATTCTCTGTTTATAAAACCTCAGTTCTGAGCCTTCCTTTCCTGATCAAAAGAGAAAAACTAAGACGAATCATTAGATGTATTCCATATGTGATGTAAATCCTGTGCTGAGCACTGAGCAGATATCAAATTTAATTAGGGTCTTACTCAGTAGATTGGCTGTCAAATTGAAAAGGTGGAAGTGTGCTTGAAGTGCTCGAGCAGGCAGGTTACCCTGCTTTTGGAAGATCAGAATGTTGTTGCCTTTCTGTAGCCCATTAATAGTGACACTAGAAGACGAAGGAGCAGGAAGAGGATGTCACAAAACTCCTGATTAGAGAATGTTAATCCTCACTTTCTTTGTGCATGTTTAAAGAGTGCATTTTCTTTATTGGGTGATTAAGTAGATGACACCAAACAGAGAATAACATGAAATTTCATTTAACAGTAAAAATCCAGATTTTTCATAGTGCAACAGATTGCATTTATCTCTATGGTCTAATTAAAAAGTTAAACATTAGCATTGTGTTGCTACTTCAACCACAAAATTATGCAGCTTGAAAAACAATAGTTAAGGGGTATCCTAGTGGTTGATATTTCCAAGCGTGACATGAAACATATGCTCCCAGGATTTCAGTCTCCTTGAACCATCGTCTTCAGTATGAGCAAATACAGAAAGACACCTATAGATTCTGTAATGCTTGAATGTCCTTGTGTTCAGTAAACAGTTGGCAAAATACAGACTTGTCAAGAACTATCTTGACAACTTAGGCAGTTTTGTTCAGTGTGGATTATCTTTTATTGCTGCCAAATCAAGGTCTGCATAGTAGCTTCAAGTTTCTTCTCTGTTACCGTTTCCCTCTAACAAAGACAATAATTTTATAATTTTTCCTTTTTATTTTTCCCCCCATTTCTTAGTGTTTATATATGAACATGCATGCTTGTGCTGAGGGAAATTTTACTTTTACAGAGTATATTTCTACAATCAATTTACAATATGTTGTTGTGACGAGCTTTCCTGGACACATAGATCACTTAAAATCTTAATTTTACATTTCAAGAACAACAGAGTAGAGGACAACTTGAGTGAACTGTCTTTGAAAGTCAAGGGTGCAGAATGTCTCAGAATTGTCATATTGCATTGCCCAGCTAACCCAATACACTGTCTCTAATGATGGCCCAACTGGAATAATCAGAGACAGATGCAGAAAATTCTGAAATACACAAGGAAGTACCTGTCCAAGGGAAAAAAATTATTTCTACCTGCTGTAATATTGTGGTTAATTTATATCTTAGATTTTATAGGTATATAATAATTTTAAATTATTTTATCCTCCACTACATAACTATGAATTTTCTTGCATTCTGTATAAAATTCTTATATGTAACAGTATTCCTCTTGATGCAGTATTCTTGTCTGGCAATGAATTGCATTAGTCAATTTTGTGTCAAGTAAAATTAAATTATCTTTTTTCAGTTTTAAATGTATTGCCCTTGACTTCCATTGATTGCTCAGGTTCCCGGTTTACCTTGTCAGCAATATTATTATATAATGTAACATAAAAATAACAGCTGTATCATCTTAAAATATAGACCCCCCAATTCTTGTATTCTTTTTTTCCTATGCTCTAGTAGAGCTCTTGGTGATTACATCTGGTATCAGTGTTGTGGTTCTACTATGAAAAATGCCTTAAATAGTCCAAAATAGCTACAAGTCTGCCAAATATAGGCAAGGGATATAATAATATCTAATCCATTTTCCATTATCAAGTGAGGTGGCAGGTAAGTTGTAGAAATTACAAATTGAAGTTCTTCTTCATTTTTTTCTGCTCCATTTAAATGTAAATTTGTCTTGATTTTCCTTAAAATTCTAACTGGGAAGACAGTAGCTTCATCTTCAATCAAGTAACTTTTCTCTGAGACATTCTGAAATTCAAAAGTTATAGACCTTGATGTAACGCATCCAAAGAAGGTCTACATTTAGATGAAGGTAGAACATAATTACTAAAGATTTAAGAGTACAATAAGATTTTCTGCAGGAGATGGCAACCTAGCTACAATTTATTCTCTTATCTATCCTTCTTCCCTGCTGTTTAAATAGCATGGCAACAATGGAATTACAGTTGATATTTATGGAGTAGAAGTTTCATTTAGTTTCCTTATTATTCCTATCTTATTTTAGGATGCTACATATAATTCTTGGCACAGAGATAAAACTTGAACACCTATACCTCTTTTTTTTCTTTTTTTGTTTTTTAACAGACAAATAGAATTCTAAATAAACACAGTCTAGAAGGGTTTTTCTAGAAATATATTAGCTCTTGTGTTGGTGTTTTCTAGGCCGAGAAAGTAGGGTAGTTAGATTTGTATATTTAATCTAGGTGGAATCTATTTACTACTTCATTATTCTTATGGTAACTACTTATTGCTGAAAAGTAAAAAACCCGTGGATGTTGTCAAAAGAAGTAATGGCTTTTTTAGAAGACCATGATATTTTTGATTAGAATGTACTGTTAAACATGCGGATTGAATGAAGGTAAATCATTTTATTCATCCTGTTTCTTAATCCAAAGAAACAAAAAAGAATCAAAATATTAAGAACGGATTATAGCAATAACTGATTTCACAACAGAATCACAAAGTCATCGTTTGTCACCCAGACACACAGATGAATTTCAGCATATTTAATACAGACGTTGATTACAGTGCTCTCCAGAGAGTGAACAGAAAAAAACGCAAACATTCTATTGTTGAAGACACATTTAAAAATCTATTTGACTGCATCGCTTCTTTTATTTTCATTCCTTTCAGTGAAAGTTTCTTATAGTGTAAAATTAATACCTTCAATGGCTTAGTCCATTGGAAGACTCAGTCAGAATTACATAGCGGATGTCACCAAATAATAATAATAGCAACAAAGGCATATAGTTCTTAACTTAAAAGAAGGGTGTACGGAATCAATTACTCATTAAATATATTTTCTACAAAGTAGTTGATTTTAATTTTAACATAGTCTAGTCATACAAAAATGGAAATAAAGATGGCTGTATTTCCATCTACAGACTGAAATCATCAGTACCTATTGCTTTTTCTTTAGTATGTAAAACATGCTGCATTCAAAGGCAAAAAGCAATAGGACAATTATTTTTGTTTTAAAATACATGTGATACTCAACACCTGAGCATACTGTTTCTCTCCCTCTCAAATTTATTTTTTTTTCTTCTTTTGAACATCAAATGATTCTTTTACATATCAACATGGATTTTCTCAATCTCCGCCCTGACTGGTAGGATCACTGGTAATTTTCTGACATAACATGCTTTATTAAAAAAATAAATTCTCAATGTAAAACTAACGTCTTGACAATAGTGACCTCCTAAGCGTAATAATTTGTGGTCTAAAAGAAACAATTGAGCTATTAGAGAACTCATTTAGGATTGAAAGACAGCTTTACAGTCTGTTCATCCTTCTAGTCAAGAATTTGAGTGTCATATTTCTACACTTCCAAATAGTAGCCTAGCTTTCTAGCAGTTGCTATTCCATGACAACCTTTGATTTCATTGTCTCCCTGTAGAAGTGTTCTATTTTAGAAAAAACAAAACAAAACAAACAAACAAAAAAGACACTTAAAAAATTAAACCATGACTGAATTAAGGTCACAGACCTAGACTGTTTCCTATAGATAATTATCTATTTTAATACCAAATTCAGGAAAAAGAAAATTCTGACTCTTTCCCTCTTGGACCTTCTAAAAATATGCAAAGTTTTGTGGGGACATTTTTCAGATGTGAAAGGAACACAAACAAATTCAAACAAATTGCTATACAGTAGGAAAGACTCATACAGACACATACTTTCAACTCATTGCAAAAAAGAGATTGCTTGTTCTTTCAGTGAAAGGAAACAATAAACCTCTAATTTTTCTTATTTACAGAGGCACATGGTAATTACTATGGAGTAGTTGAAACAGTATAAATTGGCACTCTTATTCAGTGTGAGTTAATCATTTAGTGTGCCCTGAAACTAAGACTGGGCAGGTGGCTACAAAAATGTCAACACAGTATTGTATTTCATAAATATTGTCTAAATCAGTATGTTTCAAAATTGGGTACTATTATTACTGCAAGATTAGATGTTACTGAAACTAAAACACCCTGACCCTTGAATGAGAAATCAAAAGAAACTGCAAAATTGATATGCTGGAAGATATGGTGTTAACTAAAGCAAAAATAAAACTGACGGCTGCTAATTTGGTGCTCTTTGTAATAGACAGTTTCTCTACCAGCTACCAAAACCATAGGGAATACTAAAGAACCTTGAGACGGTTCAGACTGCATTCTGAACTGTAAAGGAAACTAGAAAGTACTTATTTATTTAGAGACCACATGCTATCTGAAAAGAACTGTACTGCCTGAGTTGTTTTTGAGTTAAAAGAACACATGTGGTTAGAAATATTGCTATAATACAGATCAGGCTGACTCTCAGAGACATGGGGCAGAAAGACAACACTCTTGTGAGGAACTCATGAGCTCCTGAGTTTACCTTGCTGATGATTACTGTTACCACAGCAACTTCCAAGATCCTTGCACCTAGGATGACTGTCCTTGGAATCCTTTCATCTCTCAAGGGTAATAAAACAAATAGATTGGATTTATCTCAGTTTTGTGCATATTTTATTTAGATTTCTACTTATAACTTAGTGATCCCTCCTTGTTAACTGAAATAAATGAGTATTTCATGCAAGTCATCTAACAAGTGTCATCCTGCAATGGGCACTCACTTTATGGTGTTACACCCTGATCCAGAAGCTCCATGCTTTTACTAGTTGTACACTTTAGTTTTAGACTTCAAGAGATTTTGCCCACACAAACCCTTACAAAGTCTTTGATTCTTTGATAACTTGAGTTCACATCCAGAGAAACTACACATTTTTCTCTAAGAGATTTCTTTTAATTTGGTGAGCAAATATGTGTTTTGGCAAAAAGGGCTTTACAGAGATAACATGCAAACCAAGGAAAAGCATTTTGCTATAAGAGCCAGTACAAAGAACTCAAGGCATAAAAGCATTGCACTTAATAGCAAGTGACTAGGCAATCACTAACCCAAACTTAAGTGAAATTCATAAAATAGGTGTTTGTGTTGCCCACAAGATGAAGGAAAGAGAGATTAAGAGAAGAAAGAATAAAGAGAAAGAGAGAGGAGAGAGACATATTTACCACTATGGAGGTCACATGTCGAGAGGTCAGGAGGGCAGAGGCCAGGAAGATGGAGACCACGTGTGTGTCCATTTATAGACTCTGGCTATTGTGGCCACTTCTCCCAGGCGGGACCTTTGGCTCACTGCCACTCACTGTCCCCCTAGCCAAAGCGAGGGGTCCCAGAGCCAATTAGAGGCTTCAGGGGGTGTGGTGTGGGCAGGCCAGCAGGACCACCTTATTGACAGCCCAGCCACGTGGCTGTTCCTGCCATGTGCTCTGTGTGGGTACAGCCATGTCAGCTACAGGCTTAGGCCTAGCCCTTTCCTCCCCCCTTCCCCCCAGACAACATGGTTTATTAGACCCCTTAGTCAAACCATCTGGTGAGATACAAATCTGGTCTCTGACACATGCACCACATATCTGAACTGAAGGGCATGGGTGTTCATGATGGATAATCA
Organism: Cephalopterus ornatus; assembly: GCA_013396775.1. NCBI lineage: Eukaryota > Metazoa > Chordata > Aves > Passeriformes > Cotingidae > Cephalopterus > Cephalopterus ornatus. Next base: position 8,573 of record VZRE01011025.1, read on the forward strand.
AATGCAGTGCCCTAAAGTATCCTAATTTTCTGCTTTCTAAAATACTGAAAGGGCAAAAGTCTTGATCTGTGGTAAAGTCATACTCTTTATTTATTAACAGATTAGAAACAGCACTCTTATAAAAACTAAAGGCAACTTCCCATCATATTTTTTCTTCTGATTTGATGAATGGCAATCCTGATATATACTGTCAGTGATTATTCATCACAAGTTTTAAAATTACACTTGGATGGGATATTCACATTTGACACTAGAAATAGGATTTCCACAGATTGCTTCTTTGAAAGCAAAAATAGTGAAACCCTGATTTATCAATTTACTTATGTCTTCATTTCAATAGTTAAAACAACCTGCAAATGAAGGTGCATAATTCACTATGAGTTCAGGGTCCTTCCTTTTTAAAATCTCTGTTTAAAAAAAGTGTGTTTCTAGAGCTATCATCTAATGTTGTCTCTTAGTCTATAAACTTCCAGTATAAATCCTGTTGCAGAAGTTAGAAGACCACATTTCAATGTTAATATAATATTTTAAAAAGCCCCAAGAGAACATGAAGAGGAAGTCAAAACCGCAATATAGGAATCAAAGACATACCAGTCACTGAGACCAGTACACTCCCAGGACTCTATTATAGCATATTTGCTGAACATGGTATTTGTTGTAACCTGTTCCAAACTAGCCTTCACAGACCAAAGAGACCTTTATTATTCTGCTTGACTGCATTTAAAGAGACAGAACAGAAATGTTCTGAGTGGGAAGAGGAACTTAGTTAAACCAGTTGAGCCTCTAAAGAGGAACCTGTATGGACAACGCTGCTGAAACTTTCTAGAACAATACCGGGAATGATGCCAGCACACCTTCACTAGAAATCAAGTTTACCAGGAAAGGACTGCTTATCCTTCTTGTAGAAGAAATCATTGCCAGTATGAACAGCATTTGGCTCAGAGATACACAAGCTAGAAACCTCACTTCTTCCACAAGGTGGAAACCCTCACTTCTTTTATTTGTGCTCTTCAATATGGTAAATATAGACAATTCTGCACTGTATGTGCTTCTCGGTTGGGGGTGAAATTATTTTAGCAGCAATTATAAGGTAAGTAGATGAGGGCACTCAACTTACTGTTTGTCTCTTTTAAATGTTTTCCTGTTGTTCTAACAATCCATTAAATCTTCATGCCAATTGCAGAGTTCTATTTCCATCTGACATTAAAAACTCTTTACCTGCATAGGTGCTAGTTTTGCTGAACATTATCCTTAGATAAGTTCCTACTAGAAATAAAGGATTTGTTTACAGTAATAGGACTTCTTATTTAATTTCTCAATGCCATGTAGTCTTAGTACAGAAAAGCTAAGTAGTACCAGGGAATGATCCTGGGAAGCTGAGCTGTGTCAGGTTTATTGCTAAATTAGTAGTGTTTGGAATGCTTTTGTCTAGTGTTGGTCACTAATCCACCAGTTTATGAGTTTTGCTTGGCTGTTAGAATGGTGCTATTTTGATTAAGTGATTTCAATGCATCTGTTCCATTTTAGATGAGAACAGAGTTTAATAGCATGATTTTTGCTGTGCTGGTTGGCTTCAGTGCAAGTTGGTTTCAGTGTAAGAACATGATTGAGCTCATTTGATTAAGTAGCACAGACATACACTGTGCATCTATGAAAGGACTGAGTTAAAGCTGTCTATTCTCCTTGACCTTTCTCCCTGTGTCCATACTACCGAATGCATATTTTTCACTAAGTATTTTAGAAGGTAGTGAGTTCAGGCTGCTTACAAATTATGGGAAGATTTACTGTCACATCTAAAAGAGACTTTTAAGAACAAGGCACTAGTCTTCTTGACAATGTCCAGGCAACTGTTTTTTTAATCAAAACAATGTTGAAGAAAGGTAAAAGTTATAAGTGATATTGCATTTAATTACTATTGGTGGCTAGACAACATTTACAGTACTAAGATAGTCATCTATGTTTTTTGCCCAAGAGGGGAATGCAATACACATTGGTATGCAGGTAGGCTTCCCACAAAATTCTTGAAGAAGTGATCTGATAATAGCAACTTTAGAAGCATGATGCTGAGGAAGAACTGCCTTGGCTAATCAAATGAAATGCAATGGAATTAAATGTAGGTAGGTTTAAAATACCATCCCCCTGAGAACCTTAACATCTAACTCTAGGTTTCTTTACTTAACTCAGATTTTGGTCCTGATCTTCTGATCTTGAATTCTCTGGTAGCCTTTCTTCACAATACATAGCTGTTGAAAAGGAAGGAGGATCTAGTCCTCTGATTTTTTTCCACATGTATTTTTATCCAGTAGATCCTTCATTTTGATACTTTTTCTGGATGTAGATATTTTGATGCTATTCTTTTGACATCTTTTGACAAGCACACTATGTTTGAAGCAAGAGTGAGCCTCCTTTTCTATGAAACCTAACCCTATGCTTGTCATATAATTTATTAATTTCATGTAGACATATATTTGTATTGAATCAGAAAGTTTGTGCTAAAGGGCAGTTATTATATATCCTTCTGCTCTCAACTCTGTTTTCAAATTTCTACCAAATAATTTTCTATTGAGCTTTCCTATTATATCATATTTTCAGTACTCCAATATTGCCATCCGTGTTTATGCATATTTATTTTACTCAAAGTGTAGTCTCACTTAGGAAGACCTAAATTTCTTGTCATCCCAGCCAAAACTATGAAAACAAAACATAATGAAACTCTCTTCCCATTTTGTGGAAAAAATTAATTATTTTCTACTAGAAATCCCCTGTTCTTGTAACATCCAAGGCTTTAATCTTCATGACAAAACTAGTGCAAATTTTTAATTTGCTAGACTGGAAGAAAAAAATGAAATCTTCAAAGGCAACAGACTGGGGGTTTTGTTTGTTTTTTAACATACATAATATATTTTTTGAGTGTGGTTTATCTGAAGCCCTGTTTAACTTTTTTTTTCTTTGTAGGTTCTCATCCAAGTAAATAAACATAATAACACAAATGATGATGCTTTCACATAATACTGAATAATTAAACCTCCATTTGAGTCATACACATAATTAAGGAAAATGAGATGTAATATATATAATCTCCTATGGAAAGAACTTGATGTGATGAGAGGTGTATGAATGTTGTTAATACTGATCTATTCTTTTCCAGGAGGTTGCTAAGAAAATATGTACATATCAACACAGATTTTTCTTTTTTACTATAAACACAGAAGCTGAATTCACAGGCAGGCTACAACAGGACAAAAAGTTTCCATGAATTTGTGGCCAGCAAAGGGTGATTGCAGTTAGCAGCTACTCATATACTGAAAGTGAGATAATTGGCCCTAACTGTGCTGAATTACTGTGAATAAGCACCTGGGCAAAGCTGCCAGCTGGGTAGAAAAGCAGTCCTGTGCAAATACTAGTGTTGAACTGAAACTTGTGTAAAGTATGTAAGGTTGTTTTTATCTTTAAAGTGGATTGTTTAATAGAGATCAGGGCATAGGAACAAATGCTGAGAATATATTGATTTTTAGTTCTAACTTTTCATGTGGTTTTGCCATGGTGAATATTCTTTATGTCCTTCCCTGGTGTTATGGAAGAATAGTCTTTTTCTTTTCAATACGGTACAAAATTACTTTTATGTTCTTCTTTGTACTGTTAACTTAAGGACCTTGTATTTCTTCACAAATTGCCATTACCTGAATTTTTGCCATCTGATGTTGAAATTCACAAGCATAGTTGGAAAAAACTGAAGTGCAGTTTTCTATTGCTGTGAAATTTGTAGTGTCTAGTACCAAAAGAAGTTTACATCTTTTATGCATAAAAATGTTTAGAATATTAACCCATAATGTACATTACAGCAATAGAACTCATACACTGCAATTTATTGGAACAATGTTATGTTCCAGCAGAAATACAGCTTAGGTTGATCAGATACACTAACTGAGGAAAATCAGTGACTGTGGTGTATATCCCAAGTACTACATGTAAAAAAAGTGATTATTTTTTGTGTTTATCAGAATATATGTAAGTTGATACATATTTTGCCAATTAATTTGATGTTGATGGATTGCAATAAGAATAAAATCAGCGGCCAGTGATGAAACCCAGCAATATATCCGGTTGGAGGCCTGTCACTAGTGCTGTCCCCCAAGGTTCAATACGGGCCCCAGTATTGTTTAACTTATTCATCAATGACTTGGATGAAGGGGTAGCTGCCTCCTCAACAAGTTTGCTGATGACACAAAGCTAGAGGGAGTGGCTGATACCTCAGAGTGCTGTGCAGCCCTTCATAAGGACCTCAACAGGTTCGAGAGGTGGCCAGAGAAGAACCACCTGATATTCAACAAAGGCAAATGCAGGGTCCTCCACCTGGGGAAGAATAATCCCATATACCAGTACAGTTTAGGGGCCAACTTGCTGGAAAGCAGCTCTGTGGAGAAGGACCACTGGGTCCTGGTGGACAACAAGCTGTCCATGATCCAGCAGTGTGCCCTTGTGGCCAAGAAGGCCAGTGGTATCCTGGAGTGCATTAGGAACAGCATTGTCAGCAGGTCAAGGGAGGTGATCCTGCCCCTATACTCAGCCCTAGTGAGGCAAATCCAGATTGCTGTGCCCAGTTCTGGGCTCCTCAGTACAAGAGTTCCTGGAGTGGGTCCAGTGGAGGGAAACAAAGATGATTAAGGGACTAGAGCATCTCTCTTATAATGACAGGTTGAGGGAGCTGGGCCTGTTCAGCCTCAAGAAGAGGCATCTGAGAGTGGACCTCATCTGTAAGTATTTGAAGAAAGAATGTCAAGAGGATGGAGCCAGACTCTTCTTGGTGCTTGCAATTTCAGTTTTTACTTAGGTATCCAGATTTATTTTTATACGTGCTGAACAAAAGATTTCTTTTTTATGTCACCTGTTTTCCTCTCTATTCTGGACACTGAATAAAACCCTAAAAGATAATGCAGAGTATATGTATAATTAAATCACAGGTTGATCTGCATTTATGTAGTGATAGTACTTAAAACATTTCAATCTGAGCAGTAATTACATGAAAATTTGTCAGGCAGAAGAAGGGAAATGAGTATTTGAAAATTAGTATGTGATTATCACACAAAGATGTGTGAGTTAACTAGAACCATTATCAGGTATGACTACCAATACGTGGTATTGCCTTTATGCCTGTCTGCTTGTGTATGATAATGATTTCTGACTTCTAGATTTTGAATGGATTATTTTACTTTTCCAGTCTTCCATTTAATTCTTATTAATACTGTCCATCCAGAGTGTCCTTCAGCAGCAAGTTTGAGAAATCTATTATCTATTGCATGAGTAATTTTTTGTTCAAGCCAAGTTTTTGAAACCTAACTCTAGGTATTTGCATTTGGCATCGCTGATTTTTATGGGTGAAAATTAGGGAACACTGATCTCTGTTCAGTTTCTTTGGTCTCCTTTTGATTTTCTATCTCTGTCGTACTTCTCTCTCAATAGTCCCCGTGCTGAACAGATTTGGGTTACATATCTGGTTTACTGTGCAAAAGCTGTTCTATAGTTCTGAACACTGTTTTTCTCTGAAACTATTCCCTTCCTACTCTATCTTTTTTGAGATGGGTAGAACAGGATTGCCATGTATTCAAATTAAGAATCTGTGCACTGAATTATTTCTCTTTTGTTCTCTCTTTCTTTCCTGATATTCCCAGTATTTGATGAGATTTTTTACTGTCACTGAGAACTGAGAAAACCTGTCTAATCTTGACTTGGAGATTTTGTTCCTGAGCAGTAAATCAGTTTTGACACCATAATTTTATATGTGAAAATAAGTGTTCTTCCTTGTGTTAATTTTTCTACTTATTGAATTTCACATATACTTTGATTCCTCAGTCCCTTAAATTTATGTAGTGTTTCTGCACATCTTCACAATCTGTCCTTAGCCTTACCGTTATCAATAATTTGAGATCAATTTTCTGCTCACTTGCCTTTCCAGGTCATTTGCGAATATGCTAAACAACATAGATCCCACCACAAATCTCCAGTGTATTCCACTGGTGATCTTCCTTTAGTAGAAGACATGACCATTTACTCCTACTTTTGATATCCAAAGTTTTCATCAGCCAGTAAATCCTCCATGTATTATTTGAGTTTTCTATGGTGTGTTTAAGGTTGAACTGAGAAAAGATGGAGAACAAAAAAATATAAGGCATGTGGCACACATCTACAAAAAACCCGCAACACCCTCCATTCTCCAACAAGAAAACAAAACTATTAGGAGCAACCCAAAACTCTTCAACAATATGTGTGAGCACACACAACTCACTTAAAATCCATGGAGTTCCATGCACAAATGGTAGAAAATTTGACTACTTGGTATGAAAATAAAAAGGTTGCAGAAGATATTAATATGGGTGTTTTTTTCATTTTTTTACCAGTTTGGATAATTTTCAATTATGGAGAACTTCTTCAGATCAATTTTAGGACAACTGCTTCCCAGAGTTCATGTGGAGAATGGAAGATAAAAAATAAAGACAAAATGGAGGTGGAAATATTTATATATACAATATTTAGCTAAAGCAAATGCAGTGAAAAATCTTCATTCTGGACCTTTGGAAATAATTAATTCTTTCTTGGGGACCAAAAATAACTTATAAGTGATAAAGCATTAACTTACCAGGCCAAGAATTCAGAAGCCAGAAATGAAAGCTTAAAATTGTCCCTCTAGTTGAAGTCACACAGATGTTCATATTAAAAAAATAAGATTGTTTCTGCTTTTTCATCCATGGCAGATATTTTTGTAAGATTTTTTTGCTGGAAAAAAGTTTAGAACCCTTCTAAATTTCAGGGTATTTTTAGTTTTTTATCTTGGTTGGACCTTCACATATACATAAATTGGCTGCAATAACAATTTTTCGAACTGATTATTTCTTGCTGTTATTTCATTCCTTATATATTTAGCTCATAAGATATTTGTATTCAAACATCTTACGGTGCCATGGGCATGGAGGCTAGATCTAAATGCACTCTACTACTACTAAGGTTGGATCCTAAGTGCTGTAAGTGGCTTTTGCAGCTGTCGGTGATGTCATACAAAGTATCAAAGACATAGAGGATGACAGACATGAGGTTCTTCATAAAATCTTCCCCAAATGAATATGTAAATCTTTACACATATAGCTTTCTGTTGCGAGCAAGCTCATGTGTATGACCTGTACATGTTTTGCTTTCTCCACACACAGGTTCAGTTGGAGACTGGGAAGTTAGCATGAAGGAAATTGGTGGTGTTCTGCACAAATGTTTTAAATGCTGTCCCTTTATGCAGATTCCAGAAGAACTGGGTAGGGATGTCAGACAGAGATTTTATGTCTTGTGGCCTGACTAATAATTGAAAAAAAAAAAAAAAGGAACCTTGTTTTCAAAGCTGATGTTCCATGTTTCCATGGTAACCAGAGCACTCACTGACATCAAGGTTTCTATTTTGTTATCTTTTAAAACTCATTTTTATTGTTAGTATCTTTTCTATGTTTTGACTTAAAAGTGACAAGTTGTAACATTTACTAAATTATATGATGGGTGTCTCAAGGGACCACCTTGTAAATAACATTTATTTAATTTCATGGGCATTGTTTAGTCACATAACAAGGTGCAGGGGAAAAAAAAAAAGAAAGGTTTGATTTCTGAAAAAAACACAGTTCTACAATAATTGCAATCTAGTTAGACCATTCAAACTGGGAGTCCTATGCTTGCAGTGTCTCAGGGTTAAAGCATTTGATCAAAAGACCAAACACATTACCATGCTATTATTGGTAACAGGGTCATGGGGAAAAATAAAGCTCCCAATCTTCATTATGTGCAAAGAATCTGCCATTGTTGCTTTCCGTTGTTAGTACGAACACAAAACTGTCACCGCTTAGGAATGTAGTACAAATTTTATTTTTCTATCTGTTTCTTACTATGTTTTAAGATGTGTAATATTTAATTTTGAAGGTCTGGGTTACAAAAGAAATGCCTTTTTTATCTTTATCTTTGCAACTGCTGAAATTCGAGAATAATGCTGATGAATTTTTTTTTTAATACTCCAGCTTTTTTAGAAGATAAATTGACATCGATCACATAAGGGGGATTGTGTGACAGAAGGCTTTTATGACTTTCAGGACTAATTGAGAGACAATGGCAATAAATCTCTGAAGAGATAGGGGCTTCCTTTGTTCCGAAATTACTACACCAGTTGCTATAAAGCATAACTCCCATCTTTGATATCTCCTGGTCTTCCTTTCTCTATACAATACCTTTTATGACTGCTTTACTCAGGTGTGTTCCCTCTCATTCTGCAGGGAGTCAGGATGTTAAAAGGCATTTTGATATCCTATGACATTGGGCATTCCAGCTGGATATTGCATTGATAAATTTTAATTATTTTTTTTTACTCTAACTTAGAGTTTCTTTATATGTTTACTACTAGCTTATTCAGCAATAGAAAAAAAATCAGAAACATGAAGAAAGTATTTATTTGAAAAATATAAATCCCCTTGATATACAGTGGACCCAGGGATAACCAGGCTTTCATTGTGTTTTTTGTTTTGGTGACAGGTTGTTCCTATGTCACTCAAAAACCACTCTGTTCCTCTTCCGCATTGTCTTCAAATACAACTTCTTTCCAAGGAGGCCAGACATGGGTGATTACTATGTGTGAGCTGTGCAGGCAATCAAGTCAGTCATGTTCCTTTTGCTACACAGAACATATGCTATGATAGCTGCTGTTCCTATTTGCACTTAATGAACCAGTGTTTATCTGTTTTCACTCATGCTTCCTTTTTGAGAAACAGCTTTTTTGAAATGGCTGTGTCAGTGTTTACACTAAAAAACCTGAAACTATTATACATGAACTCACAATGACCATGTCAGAGTACAAAGCATTATTATTATGATTATTACTATTATTGCTATTATTGTCATTATTATTATTTTCTAATAATAGGCCAGATGTTACCATCAGATCCTGTCTGTCACAATATTGTGATTGCTGAGGAGACCTTCAACTTAGAAACATGCAATTTGCTTGAAAGTTGGGCTGGCAGATTTTTGTATTTGTCTTATCAGGTCCTAGTTCAGGAAACTTGCTACAGCCACAGAATACTCTCTCTCTCTCCATATGCATATGCACTCAGTGATGTATATAACAACATATGTATGGATATATTTATGTGGTAGTTGTAAAGCTTTTTTGCTGTTTAATAAATGAAAACAATCTTGCTTCTAAAGTTCAGAGATAACACCCATCTAACAGTCAATCAGAAAGGCAATTGTTAAAAAGTGGTTGAGAATAAGGAAATTTAAAATGGCTACAAATGTGATGTCATGTAGAATCAGGGACCTTGCAATTCTACTTGGGTTTATTTTCCAGTTTCTCTGTCCAAACCCTTGTGGAGAATTTATCATTAAAATAATAGAAAACTGCACAGATTGGCATCTTTTTGTGTATCAGTTGCTGGCTTCTCTTTGAACTAATCATTAGTTTAGCTTTTCCTGTATCAGGCTGCACAGTGTTTCACAGTCTGAAAGTCATATGGTCTGTGTCAATTTTAACCAGTACAAGGTTTCAGACCTTTTCTTTGGGGAAAATTGATGACAATAAAATTGAGTGACTTTCTTGACGGACTATAATAATGCATTATCTGTTGGCTTCTGATAGCAATATAAGTCATAGAAGGGAGCTCTTTTTGAGATCTAGTCAATGCCTCTTAAGTATACTGCTTAAAGGAAAAAACCCAAATTTATGATGGAAAGAAAAGAGGAGAAAGTAGAAGAAGGAGAAGTATAGGAGATGAACAGCATAATGACAGGGTAAATGATGAAAGAGAAAGGGATGCTAAACTAAACACATAAATGAATACAAACCCTGGGGTAAGATAAGAAATAGAAAGCAAAACATATAAAAAACTCTAAACTGCTACCTTGAAATGAACTTTTTTTCACATCAGATTTTGCCTTCCATTTGGTATGCATATTTTGAAAGCATTACTACAGTTATATATGATATACTATCAGATGAAAATCCAAAGGTTATTTTCATTGTAGGCAGCATTCCCTGTTGGATTCGAAGGATGATTAATCAACCATGTAGAAGTTATCACAATAAGGAGCAGTGAATGGGGTAAAAAAACAGTGAAGTGGCCTTGAACAGCTTTAAGTATTTTAAGTGAAAAATCAGATAATTAAGAAAGGTTTCGCTCCTCATAAACTTTCATTAAGAGCTAGTGGCCTTAATGGTTATTGGACTGAAATGTAAAGCTATCATAGTAACCTCTGGTGACTGTGGTAAAGAAGGTTAGGAAGGGCTAAGTTTTGCTTTCTTAAAAAGTGAGTAATGTAACATAGGAGAATTGAAGGAGGAATTACGTTTCAAGGTTCTTACTAAAGGCATAGAGGACAGTTCTGCATTCACAAACGACTGAATTAAATAGGACATAAACAGGTCTCAGAATGCTAGGTTCAAAAGATATTCAGCTTCAGGAAGGTGAAGGGAAATAGCTTTTTTAATTTCAGCCAAATAATTGAACAAAGTTGTTACATTTATATTTAAAAAACCAAACCACCAACCAAACCCAGAAAACTGAATTGGTCTAAGACAGATGAAGAGAAATGAAAAAAAACCCGTATCTAAAACTCTGAACCAAAACTAAGCTATTTCCTGTGTATATACTGTAGAATTTTTTTAAAAAGTGAAATGTTGTACATGATAAAATGCAGATATTAACAAAATGCTTGTTCAGTGGAAGTCTACATATGATAGGTAGAAAGAAATATTGACTACTAACAAAATAAGTATACATCCCAACTGAATATTTGTGTGTTTTGTTTTAATTAACCTAATAAGTGTGAATAATACATGAAACAAATTAGGCAACATTCTTCGGTTCTTAAATTATAAAGAAGAAAAAATTGTGAGAGAAAACCAAAGTGACTTCTGTCAGAAAAGATGAGAAGATGGTTTTACTTATTGTTGCAGAAAATGCTGTTCCCTGCTGTGAAACTTTGGGTCAGCTAACAAGAGGATGGGTTAAGATACACTGCATGTAGTCTGCTTTTGTGGCTTCATTCCAATAGGTCATACATAATCGAGTAGGTTTTTGTAGGAATTCTTTATCAACTCGATACTGTTGTTGTTCAGCAAAGATGGGGCAGAATTAAAAGTTCAGTTGCTTTTATAGTCTATTGAGAAAGCTTTCTTTCACCTAATGTTTTTTCTTGACTGCCTATTAAAGTCTGGAATAAAGTGAGCTCAGAAATTTTTCATGTAGAGAAGTTATTTTGCAGTGTGCCTTTTTCTGACTAAAGCATTGCTGATCTCATTCTTTCTTTTCCTTCTTTTTCTGTTTCTTTCATTCTTTTTCCTTCTTTCTTTGACAATCTTATTACTTTCCATTTTATAAAGCCTGCTTCTTGTTAGAAATCTTTGGTATGTAGCACCTAAAAGCTGGGCAGTGAAAATGCACGAAATTTGTCTTTTTTTTCTAATTAAATAGCACTTTTTTAACAAAGAAAATGATGGTTTTGGGGGAAGTTATTGCTTTTCCTGATTTTCTTACATTTCAGGAAGACAAACATCGCACCATTAAATCTGCCAACAAGCTGTTTAAGAGACAGGATTCCTTTGACTGCTTGTCATGAACAGTGTTGACATCAATCGATACCTGTAACAGGTTGTGATTTTTGCTGACTTTTGTTGCAGAGCTGAAATGAACTGTATTTTATTGTGCATGTACAATACATCAACTTTCATCATTTACTCCACCTTTTTATCTTTGGTTAAGTGCAAGTAGATTGACAGAAATGGAACTCAACAGGATTTTTTTCATCTCTCTCTGATAAGAATATCTTAACCCATAATATGTGTCTGTGTTTTCCTAATTAAGACATAACTTCACCACAAAATAATTCAGATTTATGTAAATGTGTATATTCACATATAATTCTTATGCAAAATAATTATGTATACAATGTATTTGTTTAATCTGGTCAAAATAATCTCTCTAGTGTCAACTCATTTCAGTTGATTAGACATACATATAACTTCATCTAGTTTGGAACTATCTAATTTCTTCTTGCTGTCAATATGAATCAAAGCAAATGAATTCTAGTCTATGTAGCAATAATGTGGTAACTGCACAGCAGGGAGCAAAACAGATTGTTCTATCTCTGACCCATCTGAATGTGAAACATTATGGAGTATCATTGTTGTCAAGTCCCATTGAAGTCAATGAGGCAAGTCCCTTTTTCAAGTCAAGGGAATTTCGCATCACACAAATAATAGGTAATGGAACAACTGCCCAAGCTGCTCAGTGAACAACATACTGATCCTGGAATGCACAAAAGTAGAAAATGTATTATTTTTGCATAGCAAGTACTATAGCTAGTCATACAACTTAATATTACACAGAAACTTTACTTTCAGGAAATATTATCAGGATGTTGTTGATACTTGCTCACTGATACTCTTTTTGGAAAGTGCTTGAGAGTAATTGATCTGAGGTGGATACCAAATGAGTAAATTTTAATTGTGGAGGACCACTATGAAGACAAAGAGATCGAATTGTACAACCAATTTAAAAATAACCTTTAGAGTTCTCTTTAAAGGATTTGTTGAATGTTATCCTCAGTTATTATATTAGCCTATATTATCCTATTACTCCCTGGTTATATGTGAAACCCTCCCTATTGCCCCTGGTTACTGGTCTCCTCCCCTCACTCCTCTCCTATTCTCCCAATATGGTTATGTCCCCCTCTTCTTAATTCCATATTTGGAAGACTCCTCCTCTGTTCTGGACCCTTCCATGGCAGTTCCTATAAAAGGGGCTGCCTCCATGTTAATAAAGTTCACTCCCACCCGGTCCCTGGTGCTGTGTGCTTGTGTGGTTTCTGCCTCCCTGCGTCAGCGCTCCTTGGGCCTGGAATGCATGTCGCAGCCCTTCGGCTAGCCAAGGCATAGCACTGCTCTACCCCAGAGTGGACCTGCCTTTCTCTCCCGCGGGCTGCGTCATTTAATAATTCTGAATTGTTAAAATTTAGAAAATACATAAGAAACTAAAATAAGTCTTATCATGGAAAATATCAAGTAAGCTTTTTAATGGAAAAACCTGTTGACCTGCCTATAAGACTGTGATGGATGTAACTGATCTTGCCATGCAAAGTACAATTATCCAAATAATTGATATTTATCCTTTACTTTCCCAGCCTAGTATAATTCCATTTATAGTTGTATTCAGTGATATTATTTTTATCTTAAAAGCATTAACTTTTCTTCCACTTGGTCTATCCAGACTACCAGCTGTGCAAAGCATATTGTTCATGCCACCTGCAAATAATATCACTAAAACTCATGGCATCAACAGTTGATTTTATGACCCTTCACTGCAATTTAATTGCTTTATTTGACTACATAAATCCTTAACTGAAATTCAAAGCTTAAAGAGTCTTTCATTTTTCCAAGGGCGTTTATTTCTTAGGTATCAATCAAAATACGTTATAAGGTTTTGCCATCAGAGAGATGAATCTAACTGCCTGGTTCACACAAATTGCATCATCAAAGCAGATATATTTGGATTCACAGTACAAGTTATATTTCCTATGGCAAGCAGTGAAAAATAGGTGAATAAAAAAAATCTACCAGTGGTGTCTGAACAGCATCCAGAAAGAAAATCTGCAGGAAAAAAGGATGAATATTACCTCAAACTAATCTGTTCTCTCTTCTTTTCATGACCTTTTGGTAAACCACTGGGTATATGGTTTTTAATTGATCGATCTTAAGGGTGGAAGGAACCCCTAGAGAAGGTGTCTCTTCAGTTTCTGTACTTTTTGTGAATGTAGACTTGACGAACCAGTAAGATAATGCTGCATAAAATCTTTGTGTTTAGAATCATTATTATGATGTTGCAAAACAATGATCGTATTTTAATTTCAACCTTCAAATTCTGATGTGATGACATGTGAGTGTCTATGCCCTTCATATAGATTTCGAATCCAGAACTGTTTATGCTCTCCTTTTCTTCTTTTACCTCTTGGTAATATTCAGGCCCCAGTATCTGCACTTCTTTCCCTGTCCCTCTTTTTGTCTTCTAAGGAGAAGGGTCAAGAGCCTTGCATTTTCTTGAATCCTTTGATTTTTCATATAATCCCTATACTTCTTAATTCTATTGTATTAAATTGCACCTGCTGAAATTCTCTTTGCCTCTGTGCTCTGAAGCATGGGAAATGACTGATCCCCCTAATCTCCCCAAATCAGTGCTGAGTCTGTGGGTGTGTTGCCAAAGAAGTCCCATCTTCTCCCCTCTCATGAGCTTCACTCTTGAAGAGGGTGATGTCATGATTTCTGGGAAAAAAGGGTCAAGTTTCTATCCTGTAGAAACTAGAACAGGCAGTGTATTGTGGGGTCACGTAAGCCAGGTCCATAAAGGCACAGAAAATTATGGTCAGCATGTCCTTGAGTCAACATAGGGAATAAATAGCATTTTTCTGAAATTAAGAAAAGTGTCCATACAGATTTCTAAATGAAGTAATCTAAAGTTGATGGCACCTACATATAGAGGTGCTCTTGCCCCTTTTTGCAGCCCCCTAGCCCGTTAGGTGTGGAAGACCCATATTCCCTGGTTTAGCTAACATGAACTAGCTCCCTTTAATGGCAACAGCAAAACCAGCAATTTTTGTTTCTAAAATCTTTCTTTTATATAGAAAGACATATTAACAGGCTAATTTTAAGCAAAAGTCAAAGCAGAAAGAGTTTCCACAGTACTCCCCCTCCAAAAAACATCTCAGTCTATGACACAGCCTCATAAGGGTGGAACTTGAAGTACGTCAAAGGTGGGTAATACTTGGCTTATACTGTTTGTTCTGTACTAAGTTGACAGTTTTAACAAAGAAAGTACTAGTGGTCCTGAGAGACCAAGTATTCTATCTTGAGATAATTTCACAAAATTATGTTTTAAAATACTTATTTTTATATTGGAACAACAAGAAAAACATTAAATTCATCTGAGGATCAGTTTTGTAAGAATATCCATTTTCAGGTTGAAAATATTGCCTTTAAAGTTTAATTTCTTCTGGTCTGCCTCTGTTGCCTTTGGATTCTTGTTTTGTACTCTCTTGAGAAATCCTAGGCTATTGACAGTTTTGCTAGGAAATGATCATGTTTACAACTTTTGTTGAAACTGTTATGTCTCTGTAAAATACATCAGCTTCAATAAAATTTCAATTTCCTTCCCATCGTAAGTAGCTTAACAGCTTTAGTGACTATATGGCAGCAGAAAAAACTGTTTCTCCAAAAATCCTTGCCTTGCCCCAAAGAACATTCGTGCTACTTTCTAAGATAGAGAAAATCTAGCAGCAAAAATCCTTGCCAAGGATTCATGTGAAATATGAAAAATATGCAAATAACTCTAGTAGTTCAACAGCATGGGGCCCAATATCAATCTTGGAGGTAGATGGCCAATCTGAGTAAAAAACATTGATCATCACTCTCTAAGTGCAGCCTGTTCACTTCCAATTTCCTATCTCTACAATCTGTAACTTTCTTTGGCTTTTAATTAAGTTAGCCTGTTAAGTATCTAAAAAAAAATTCTTTTTTTTGTCTAGGAATATGTCAAAGAGAATCCTTCCCTGAGAGGTGCCTATGAAAAAGAAAACTATATGATTATTTCATTTACTGGTGAGAATGGTCCTTGAAGGTTTACACAACTCTAGAGTTTAACCCATAAAAACTACTAGAAAGTTACTGTGTAGTAAATTCTTACAAATGAATGGAATACAAAAGGCACATTTTAAAATATTAATGTGAAAAAATGCCATCACATGAAACACGCCCCGCTTTCTTCTTCTTCCTCCCACTTTATATTCTGAGCATGGTGCCAATATGGTATGGAATATCCCTTTGATTAGGGGTCAGTTGTCCTGGCTGTGCACCGTCCCAACTCCTTGTGCACCCCCAGCCTCCTCACAGGTAGAATGGGATGAGGAGCAGAAAAGGCGTTGGCACTGTGTAAAGGCTGCTCAGCAGTAAGCAAAACATCCCTGTGTTATCAACAGTGTTTCCCGCACAAATCCAAAAAGTAGCTCCATGTTAGCTACTGTGAAGAAAATGAACGCTATCCCAGCCAAAAGCAGAACAAAGTTATTATGTTTGAACAACAAACCAATGGGTTTTTTTCAGATTTGCTGAGTAAAAAGACCTGTGTGAAGACACACAATTACATATATAAACACCTATGCATTAATGTTTATATTCAAATATGCTTAATAGAAATGAAAAAAAGAGCAAAAACAAAGAAAAGGAACTCTTTTGACAGTGTTTCAAAGCAGAAAGAAAACTTTCTCAAGGGATTTCCTATTCTACAGCGCAGTGCATGCCAAGTAATACCAGGAAGATGACATCTTTTGTCATCGTGCATCAACTGTCACTTAAATCAATTTCTCTTGTTAATAGATTATACACTTGAAAAACTGTTGCTATGCCTGTATTTTTAGCTAGGTTTTTGTGCTTTAACTAGCAAGCTGATTTTCCGTATTATTATTAAAACTCTTTGTAATGGAGAGATTGTCTCAGCAACCTCTACAACTTTTTATAGACACGTTGGACTATTTCTCTCACTTCAGAACCCTTAAAATGGCTGTGGCAACAGCAGTGATTGCTTACAAGGGAAAATAATGTTAGAGAAGTATTTAATGTATTTTTATCTGTCTTTAGTGCATTAAAGCAGCTGCAAACAAGGAGGAAAGCTGCCATCCTGTAACCAAACAGCTCTCCATGGGACAACATCAAGTGATCCATGGTTCACTGGCAGTCCATAGACTCCAGTTTGCCTTAGGAAATGAATGACTGGTCTCATTACCATGGTAAATGCCTCAGGGCAATGAAGAGGCAAAGAATCATTCTCTTCAAGCAATGCATTTTGGGGAAACTATCTCTAACTGGAGTGCCTTAGAGTCCTGAGAAAATCCTTTCCTCAAGAGGCTACCTCATTACCTCTGACTGCACTGTCACTGAATTCCAGCCTGAGCCAGAGAATCGATGAGAAGCAGAGAGGAGTCAGGACCCTACCCTTTGAAATTCTTAGCTTTATTATGAGTAAAATGGCCCACAAGTAGTGAATTTCAGGCTTATTGTAAAATTATACTTGCGAAACTACAGAAAAAGCCCACATGTAAAATGGGCTAGATTGTAAAGGATACAAAATTGTTTGACGAAAATAATTTATCTGCTCCTGTGTGTAGGAGGTTTGTCATTTTTCTTCCTGGGAGAAAAGTATGTGGAATAGCAGCACTGCTACAACTTTAATTTTACTAAAAATATACTATCTATATCTATAAATGAAAGCTTTCACATTTCAAGTCTGAGTTTGGCCAGTTTTACAGGAAAAAGAAGAAAAAGCTTAAGAAATTTATATTAGAACTTTTATCAAAAATTCACCTACCTTGGAGGGTGAAGGCTTTGACTTAAATATGAATAGCTATCCACATTCAGAATTAAAGACATCAGGATTCTCTTTGGTTGCATTTCTGAGATCTTCATTCCAGGACTCCTCTTATCAATTTTCCACCAAGCAAGAGTAAGACCATTATGGGAAATGCAAGCTCTTACTCACTCCACCAAGCAAACATATTCCAATATATTTTTTTTTATGCTAGCCAGTGATTTATTTCTTTATCTTTACTCTGGATCGGAGCATCATGATTACTTTCCAAATTTTCAATTCTTAGGCATGGAATTAACCCTATTGATTTAGAGAAGGAATATGTCCATGAGAATGGACGTGTGGGTAACTTGTTAGCTATTTGTAGTGATCCTTTGCTGCAGATTTCTCATACAGTTTCCATAGAATATTTTTGGACATTGTGTGATGCTTATTCATGATATTGTAATCTGCAGTTGAGAATCACTTTGGGTTATTTGTTTGTTTGTGTTAGGTTTGGGGAGTTTTTTGTTGTTTTAGATTTTTTTTTTTTAATTTTTATTGTGTTTTTTCTTAGCTAATTGTCCAGGCATCTAGGAATGAAACTTCAACCATTCTTTTTAATACTGCTGCTGCCTTCTCACATATCCTCAGCCCTGCTAAGCTGCCCTGGGTAAATTGGCAACTAAGATTTCAGGCAAAATCTTTCCAACTATAATCCCTGCTGTCACTGTGAAATAACTTCCTAAGACCTCTCTCTTAAGAGCATTTGTCATCCCATACTGGAGAGCACTTGCCAGTGTTGTTTAAGCAAACTGTAAGCTACTTCAGTGTAAGAGTTTGACTCACAAACCTAAATAATTTCTGAAATCCTAGACATGTTTTCAAACTACTAAATTATGGAACAAGATAAACATTTCTGTTCTTGTGGGGGTTCACTTAGCCAGAAAGGAAGAAGAATAATCTGGACAAGGCTAGATGTTACTGATTGCTGTTTCAAAACTGTTTCTGTGTTGCACCTTTTTTTGCCATGTTTGCACTGGTTTCCCCCCCCCCGCTTCCATGTTGGGAAGTCTCCACCCCTCCATACCATATTTGTAACGTGTACCTCCCCTCGCCTCCGTGTTTGGAAGGCTCCTCCCTTCTCTCCTGGAATTGGCTCCGACAAGCCCCATAAAGGGGCGGTCGCCATCTCAATAAACTCTCTT
>VZRE01011025.1:33086-55604 GCA_013396775.1 Cephalopterus ornatus
CACTGCGAGCTAAAAGGCAGGCAGGAAAAAGCGGCGGTGTGTGCCCTGGCCAGCAAGCAGGCTGCAACAAGGTGTTCGTTTCTTCCGGGGCTGTGACGCAGGAAAGGATGATCCAATCATGCACACAGCACCACGAGGAGGTGGAGGGCAGAGAGATTTTATTAAGATGGTGACAGCCCCTTTATAGGGTTTGTCAGAGCCAATTCCAGAAGAGAAGGGAGGAGCCTGCCAAACACGGAGGTGAGGGGAGGTACACGTTACCAATATGGTATGGAGGGGGTGGAGACTTCCCAACATGGAAGTAGGAGGTAGGGGTTAGTGCAAACATGGTAAAAAGGTGGGGAAATGACCATATAAGGGATATATAACACTGAAACAATTTAAAGCAGCATGAACACATTATGAAACCTTCTGAAAACCACGAATTCGCAGTTCTTGCTTTTAAGTTCAGTCAATCAGTTACATCTAGCCTTGTCCAGATTATTCTTGAAGTAGTTGTACATTTCCTCTTCCTGTATGGCTAAGTGAGTTCCCACAGAAAGGGGAATGTGTACATCATAATTTTCTCAGTCTTCTGTTCAGCTACCTAAGGCACACTAGAGTTAATTAGACTGTTTTCATGAGCGAGTTGAGAAAGGTGGATCACAGCGAGTATGGGTTTAAAAATGTTATTAAGTTTGGATTCATGCTGGCTTTCTTGGTTATGATGTGCCTTTCTATAGCTTTAGTTTCTAATAAAATTGGAATTGCAGCCACAGCAATTCCAGGAACAGATTTCCAAGTGCAAAACAGAGTCTTGCCCTTTCACGGTCACAGCTGTGTGTTTGCTGGCTCTAGTATTGTACAGCTGTGAACAGAGATGCAAGAAAAAAAAAGTCCAGCGGCACAGACTTTGACCTACTGATTGGGAAATAAGAGTGTCTATGGAAAATTTGGAAATCCATGGCTATTATTCCTTAAAAATGGCTAATATGACTTTAAAAGGGAGTTGTCAACACAGACCCACTGCAGAGGACAAAAGTGTGTCAAAAGGCTTCACAGCAAGTAAGGATTTATGGAGACACTGGCAGGTTCCCATCTCCCTGACAGGTTGCTGGCATTTCTCGCACATGTAGCATTTCCCTAGAGAATCCCTGATTCCTCAGGGAATGTGCTGTGCACATATGCTGACCACACACTGACCACTGACCTCCTGTCTGTGTCAGGAAGGTCAGGAGTCCCATAGCAGTCTGAAGCACTGTAAGGTGGAGATCTCTTTCCCAAGGTGATGACTCCTGTCCAGTGATTCCGATGGGGATTATTTTGGCCCCTGTTCCTACCAAGGCTACTGTGGCTGCACTGACTGCTGTTATACTTCTGCCATTCTCTACTCCAAATAAACCTGTCTCTGCTGACTCCTGAAGGAAATACTAGTTGTGACTGAAACATTTAGATGGCTATGGAGAAGACATTCACTAAAGTCTAAAACAGAAAAGAGAAAAATAGAACTAAAAAGTCATGCAATACACTAATACATTACTGAACTAGAATGATCAAGACAGATGCTTGCTGAAATGCCTCTGTAGCTCAACCTGACTATTTGCCTACTGTGCTGACATAGCAAACAGTCAGTCAGGCCAGAGTTGGCTGGGTCTGAAGCAAGTATGGCCAGGAAGCCATACTACTGTATTACCTCAAGCTCATGTGTCTTCTCTCTCTACAAGTCTGATTAACTTGGTCTCCGCATCTGATGCTCAACTCAGCCCAGACAGTGAGACTTCAGGGCATGTACAGTAGCAAAATTTCCAATGTTTAGATGAGTTTTCCTGTAAATGCTTCTGCATCCTGATGCTGCTTACCATTTTTGGAAAGTTTTTCTTGATTTCTCTGTTGGACATATGCGCCTAAATCCACCTAATTTGTACTTTTATTGCTCAATGCTGCTTGGCTCTTATCTACAGTAATTTGTTTATAGCCTTTAACTGCACTGTATGTCATCTGGAACATAAGAATATGGTTTTGGGATTGTAAAGTAAGTATGTAGCACACAATGCAGCCCATGAATTACTTCTTGACCTTGCTTTAAACAAACTACATTTGGAATTTGAATCACTAACTGAGTCAGTAGAAGCAGTTAGAGTACACAGTTGGGATATCTATTTCCTCCTAAGTGTTTCCCATGTAACACGGTTAACTGAAGTTAACTGAAGTTAACCATGTTAACTTCATGCTGTGATTTTGGCTCCAGGTGATGACTATGGTTCATTCCACTGCTCTGGCATTTTAAAACAACCAGAGCTGACACTAGAAAACCAAATTAATTCTTTGTTTTAGGCTCAATTATTTAGAGTAGATATGAACTTTTCTGAGTGACTAATGTCTCATAAACATTAATGACTGATATTTTTAAGCAATTCCAAAGGACCAGAATAATTTCTCAAAGTGGAAATTTTAGGGCAATTTCAATATGCTGTGAAAAAATATTTACTTAAGCAAAGATCAGAAAATGGCAGTTGCTTGGTGCAGCTAAGTGCAACTTCATACCTGACACAGGTTATTGATTTTCCTTGGCAAGTACTAGAAGACTCCACTCCCTCTTTGTCACCTAATGACTCTGGTAATTTAGGATGCAGTTAAACTCCAAATTTGTGAACGGAAAGACAAACTTTGGCAGTTAGTTGAAACAACTTGCAGTTATATCTTTTCCCCACTCATGCACTGTTCCTTTAGAAAGTCGTCTTATTCATTCCAAATGGCACTTTTTCTTGTATTTTACTTAATTTTTTGTATCTTCCAGAATATTTATTCAATTTAATGCTTTTAAATAGTGTAATATTTCTAAGGTAACCTAAGTTACATAGATACATACTTATTACAAAAACACATAATATACCTTTATCCATTTTCATGTAACTCTGTGGTTTGCAGATGTTTTGCAATCCTTATTTTCCTGAAGTTAGAAAACATAAATATTCCAGTATTTTAAAATCCAGTATTAAAAAACATGTTATTCTCATAGCTGATGTTGTTTATTTTTGATTTTAAAAATTGATTTAATAAAGCTATTTTTAAAAGGATGTAATAAAAAATTTCTAATATCCCCAAAGATAATAAAATTACCTTGCATACTGTCCCTATATTTTCAGCTGTCATTGTGGATAAATGCAGTAGACACATGCAGTTACTGCTCTTTTGTTGGATTTCCTTTGTAATCCTACTAAGTGTCTCTATTAAGGAAAAAAAATATTAAATTTAATGCTTAAAATGAAGCAGACACATCTTTGCCAGAAGCGCAAAGATTTTGTTTATACTCTGCTGTTCATGTGTACATATTTCAGATTAAGTATAGCTCCTTGAGAAGAAAGAAAACAAATAAAAAATAAAAGGTCCTAACAGCTGACAAACTTCTTGGGGAAATTTTTTATCCTATGTGACCTTAACAAAATCACTCATATCTTTCAGAACTCTTTCCCTTAGTGCAAAAATAGGATAATTGTATATGTGGGCTTGAACAGAACAGACACATATTTCATTTGTTATATTGATGAAGGTAGAGAGGGCAAAAATCTAGATGTGCATAGGAAATAAATAAATTCAGTATGTCTAAACATTAGCTTGAAAATTGCAATAAGTGAACCTACTGCTGGTATTGGTCTCGGTAATATAACCTGACTGAAATTTAGACTGAATTTTTTACATATAAATCACCATAAAATATAAAAAATTAATATTGATGAAACACCTTCTGCTTGACCCTAACTATAGCTGATGCACTAGAACAAGGGAAGAGAACTATGCAAATTACGTAAGAAGCAAAGAGAGATGGAAATGGACAGTTTGGGTGGCAGCTGTAATGAACAGCTTCCACCGGGAAACACTGACAGTACTGCAAAGTGGAACTTCACTAGCCAGAAGTTTCTGAGGCACAGTGTATGCGAACCTGAGGTTGTGGAGCAGATTATATTTACAACATTGAAAAGTTTGATGAGACCAATAAATAAGAACATTTGATCTTCTCAGTTCAGAAACGTAGCAGCAGATTTTGCAGGTGTCTCAGAGGGGAGGCATTACAGTTCTTTGTGGAAGAGGTGAGGAAGACCATGAATGCAAAAAAGAAAAAAACTGACCAAAAAAACAGTCTAAAAATTTGATAAATACTTTATAATAGCAATAGTATATCAGGGTTTTAAAAATCTGTGAAGCTTAGATGAAAAATACAACCCACTGCAGTGATAAGGCTACAGAGCTGGCTTTTACACTGGTAAAAAAGGAAGGAAGATAAAATGTTTATGTGTCATGTGTAATATATGATATGTATAATAAAATGGACTTAAGTACTTTTTCTAAAAGACTTATTTTTAACATTAATATCATTAATGTCAGGTGGCCAGTTTTAGCCAATTCAACCACAGTATCATTACAAAAATTATGTGAGAATTACATAAGGTAAATGAGACTGGAAGGTCAAAAAGAATTTAAATATGAGATAAACTGAAGCAGGTTGACATTTTGACATAAAATTATACATTCTTTTGTCTCTCCTTTCAACTGAGAAATCCAATCAGTATGTTAGACCTAGAGGTCATTTCAGTATCTACCAAGGAAATATGCTACAATTTACATCATTTTTTGTGACTTTCAACAGTCAATTTATGAATTATTCATACACTGTTTTTCAAGATGTATAAGAGGTATGGTCAAACAGTTCAAATACTAAAATGAAAATTTTAAATGAAACTGTAACATTGTCAGATATAAGATTTGTAGAAATATCTGACATTCCACATTTTTGTAGAAGCTTTGATACTGAATTTACTTTTGGTTGGTACAAATATTTCTTGTAAGTGCAGTTATTGTTTTAATTCAGGAATTTAAAACATAAAAGAAACTTCAAAAAGAAATGCTGGTTTTTACATGTTACCCAGAGACATGTTTTACAACATAAAATATACCAAAAAAATTACGACCTTCCATGGAAATATGGTCTCATGGGCTATATTCCATAGAAAAATTTTCAACTAAATTTTATATCCTTTATAATGGCAGTGCAATAGAGAATAAATTATAGAACTAAATCCATATCTATTCACCTATTAGTTGCCTTTGGAAAATAAAATATCCAACTACTGAAATAAAAAGAAACAGACAGCATTCCTGACAGCAAAAACTTTTCAAGAAAGTACCAGAAAATGAACAATTAAATTGTACATCACAAACTTGAACAATATCTAGTATTCAGTAATCTGTACTTCCTATAAATCAGGGAAATTCTTATATATATTCAGATGAGCAAATGAATATGAAGTCTTGTCAAACCACATAGAAAATAAGACAATGAAAAAATAACTTATGAAATATCTTCTTTCTCACAGTATCTCCAGATAATATTTATCTCATTTTCCTATTAGTTGTTACAAAGATATTTGTTCCAGTGCCTTTGCTGGAGAAGTTAACTGTTTCAACATATAAACTGAACACCTAGCCAGCATCCATAGATATGAAGGAAGTAATGCATTTTCATTTCATGAAAGAAAATATGTATATATAAAATCTACAGATTTATAATCATTCACTGGTTAGAAAATACCATAATTATATTTAAGAATTTGAGAACAGGTGTCCCAAAGAAAAAAGGAATTAAGAAGATAAAATAGGATGTAATTTGATTTAAAAATCCTTGTTCTTGATTTTACAAGTAAAGATACTGTGATTAGCACGGCTTCAAATGAAGTTACTTGGAAGAACTTTTACACCTCTTCAGGAAAGTTACATTTTTGACTGTTTCTCAAAATGCCATATATAAATTTTTACTTTGTGTCAGCAAATGTTTACTAAGGTAGTTGATCAAAAAGTCTTAACAAGAAACAGGGAAGAGAAAAAATCTGACTTCCTTCCTTAAGGTCCCATGTAGCACTATACGTCTCAGTTGTGAAAAAGAAAGAACTAAAGTTTTTACAAGTAAAGCAGATCACCACACTCTGGTTCAGAATCACCCTGAAACAGGACTTAATATTATTTGTTGTACATACTTCAAAATAATAAAGTTAGCACATGAACTATTCCTTACTCAAGCCAAATCTTAAATCTGTAGTGCTAGAGTACTGATAATGCCCCGTTCCAAATTTATTAACTCAGAGTAATGGAAAGATTGCAGGATGCACCCTTACAGTTCCTGCTCCTTGTGATCCAACTCTTGCCATTGAGGGAATCAGGGCAGGAACATGGTAACCATCAGAAATTAAGACAGAGTTGTTTGTTTACATGACAGTAAATTAGGACATGGCATACTTGAACACAAGGATTCCCTGGGAATGATTTTTTAAAATAATAATAATGAGGAACTTTGACATCATCTGGGATATTGAAAAGGGATTTTTTTTTCTTTTGGTTTGGTTTTTAGACTGTTGAAGATGCTCTTAAGCTTCTTTCTAATCCTACTTGATATAATTCTGTGTTGTGTATGGCACAGATCTGAAATCAAGAAGTAAGCTAGTGGTCAACTTCAAAATTCAACCAATAATATTGTGAGAAAATTGAAGCATTATGTATAAATTTGATATCTGGATGGTGACTCATAAAAATCAAAATCTTGGCTATAGTCTAGTTCTGAAAAGAAGTTTAGAACATTTTTAATGGATTTCTACTTTATGAATTAATAAATAAAGGGATCCAAAGGAAAATTCATCCCCCATAAAATAGAGCCCTACACATTTGAGTGTGACAGAAGCAAACAAAAGAATAATATGAGATAATTTGCCTCAGCTGTTTATTTTCATCATGATTGATAGGTAAATATTAGAGGTAACATCAGACTATTCACTAAATTGAAAATAATCTTTGGGGAGCCTCAAGTAAGTCTAGATTTAGGAATGTAATTCTATGATTTAAAGCAAAATGGCTTTACTGGGACCTAAATTTTAATATTCCTCAGTGTGAGTTCCAAAAAGGACACCTATGGAGAATAAGAGAATTCATTTTAATACGTTAAGCTGAAACCTAAACTAGAAAATTAAACTGATACAGTGTCAGAATTCAAGAACCTTTGGGAATGATCTTAGCATAAATTTCAGGGACAATTAACTATCCAGAGTTTAGGATTAATTGATATATATCCAAGTATTCAGCAGCATAGTGTTAAAACTTAGGGAAAAAGTTGATGAATTTGTTTGATTTGCTGACAAACTCAAAAAAGAAAAAGCAAAATCACTATACACATGAAAACTGTTAAACCAGTAACAAACCAATTTTTCTGATAATATAGGGGGCAGTTAAATATTTTTCAACTAAATCCTTTCTTGTCAGAAAAAAACAGTTTTTAATGAATGAAAAAACAAAGTCAAAGTGAAAAATGTTCATTTTAGTGGTTTAGGTTTTCCATTCAAGTGCTAATATTAGAAAGAGTAGCTTTCATAAGATGAAATCTTTAACTTCTCTTATCTCTCACCTGGCTTTCATTCCCTTATCATGTATAGTATTAGTTATTTTTGTTTACTTCTGTAGTCCCACTTATTACCCATAATCTGTCACAAAATGATGAAAGGTCTACTTCCAAATCTGTATGGTTATAATATCAGCATTTATCACTCACTAGTTAAATTTATAAACAAACTTGTCTGCAGCTTCTCCCACTCTAAGCTCCTACAACTACCCATGAAGCTACCTCACTGTTGTCATAGAGGAAAACTTTTCAACTTAGTGTGCAACTTACAGTTCAAATCAGATCAGGATCAGAGAGGCAATAAACGACACATTGCTGGCAATCAGATAACTACATATACAGGATTAACACTAGCAATGCTACCAGTAAAACACAATCCCAGACAGTAAGAAAATGCTAATATACACCTACAAATTTCCAAATATATTTCTATAACTATCAACTCACTATGGCACCAGCATGGAAGCATGGCCCCACATGACCCCATGTGAATCTGGAGGATACTTTGCCCACCACTGTGCTGTGGTGTTGGGCTGGGAGCAGGCTGCTCCCATTCCCCCTGGGATGCTGCTGGATCTGGCCCAGGCAAGCTGGCAATGCTGTCAGGGATGGGGATGCTTGGCAATGCCCAGAGTCCATTCTCCTACTCTTGTTCCAAGGGGTCTTCCCCATTGCTATTAAAGACTTCCATGCATCTTTGACACTGCTTACCACCAGGCAGACCAGTTTCCTTGTTTTCTTGTCTCCCTCCAATGTTTAAAAAAGTACTTTTTTTTCTCTTGTGCTGTACTGGGGGATTCTGAACAATAAGGGATACCTCATCATTCACATGTATAACACCTACCTCAAAAGTAGTGACTTTGTATACAGAAAACTAACTACCACAATGTATAATAAATATTAACTTCTGCATTTATTTTTTAATATTATATGTCAATTTTTTTTCACTGTGTGCTTTGCTTTTCAACTTGGAAGTTTGCATTTACTAAGATTGCACTTCTAGTTCTGGCTCTTTAACCTCCTTTAAACTTGAAATAATCTCTAGTGAAGGTCAGAATGCAAATTAGTCCCTTGTCCTCTTCAGTACATACTAGATGTCTCTCTATAGGTCCCTACCAGATAGCTGGCTGTGCTGACCTCTTCTGTGGACCCAATTCTCCCTGCTGTTCATCTGAAATGAGATCTGGACATTCCTGTGTCTTGCCTTTAGAATGTGTCAGAACACTAATAATGGCAGTGATATTTTACGTGCATTTAATAAGGACTGCAGATATATGAAAATACAAGAATCAGCATTAGAGTAGTTAAACTTATTAAATTCTAAATGTTGTATGATTTTGAATATAATATTGCACTGAAACATGGAAGTCCTTTTTCTCAAGTGTAGGTACCTCTGCTGACTTTTGGCTGCCTCAGCTCAGCAGCATCTGTACACAAAGAGAAGCCATGTTTACATGGGACTAAGGATTTCTGCCTAGTAGAATATAGAAACTAAATGCATGGTAAGACAGTTCTTCTAAGAAAGGAGGAAGAATTAAAGCTAGGGCCTTTACGTTCGGTGTGTAGGTTTTAACTCTTGAGCTGCTAGATGAAAGTCCAGGCTTTTCTTTTATGATAATTTTTTTCAACTGTATCTTGACTGACCTTTTTCTTTTCTTTCTTTTTTTTTTTTAACAGATATTTTTTTCTGTGAATGTAACAATGGCAAGATAAATCTGAAATAAACTAGAACTTCTCTTCCCAGAAAAAAATTAGCATAACCAACTTGTAGTTCACCTTGTTATTGTTCTCTATTCGAGGGCGAGTTAGGCGGGGGTGACTGCCAATGTTTGCCGCACAGCTAAAGAAAATACGAACAAAGAAAGAAAGAAAGAAGAGGTGGTCAAAGGCACACTTACTTTACATTACTTTATTGCCCCTTCTGTCCAACCTAAAATGTTATGCTTTCATATAAAGCTTCAACTGGACAATGAAACTTCCCCATTCATATGATTACTTTTAATCTTTCTCCTTGTAAAATTTTATCACACATACATGTAGATAAGTTAGTATGTTTTGAAATGTTTGTTATTTTACAGGTAATTCAGTCTTTTAATTTCATTATTGTTTCTGGCAACTACAAGCCAAAGTAGAGATTACACATTGAATTTGTAGTATACTATTTCTAAGGAAAAAAAAATTACAGTAGCTTACTAATTAAAAATTAAAGGTGAAATATTTGCTTCAAAGGATTTACACTCACTGCAATAATGAATATAAAATACTTTTTATGTGCTATATTTGCAAGTACTTGCACACATTATTACAAGGAAAAAATCTAAAGAATAAAATCCAATTGTTCTACAGCATAGAAATTTTGCTTTCTACTATAATCCACCCATTAAACAGTGGATGTTTCTGGGCATTAATCCAACTAGCAACCCTTCCATTCCTATTTTATATTCTAATGAATATTGTATAAATAGACCAGGA
Source organism: Cephalopterus ornatus (assembly GCA_013396775.1). Taxonomy (NCBI): domain Eukaryota; kingdom Metazoa; phylum Chordata; class Aves; order Passeriformes; family Cotingidae; genus Cephalopterus; species Cephalopterus ornatus. The sequence continues at coordinate 42,976 of VZRE01011025.1, forward strand.
TTTTTCTTGTGTGGCTTTAGAATTTCTCCTTTCTTTCAGGAGATAGCTCTGCAAGGTAACTGATTCCAAATGGCAATGTAAAATGGACAGCACTATTAGGACTCCAGGACTGCACTAATGTTTCTGGGCCAGACATAGATTGTTTCAGATCAGTTTGTTCTCCAAATCAGATAGCCGTTCAGTTCAAGAAATACTCCTGCTTTTGACAGATGAGGATTAGTCTGCATTCTTTACACTGAAGACACTGAAGCAATACTGCTAAGTTACCAATACAGCAAAATATAAATAAATTCCTCTTCCACTGATAGCAATGATGACAAGTAAAACAGCTTGCTATATTCATCAAGACCCTCACAGAAAACAAGAGTCACAAAACCGGAAAAAAAAAGATTAATTTTGTAGTAGGGCTTATCATCAGAAAAATTTACCACAAAAGGGTCTGACCTTTAAGAGGATCACAGTGAACACAGAATCATCCCCTTTTTATAGAGAAAAAGAAAAACAAAAAGAAGAAAAGAAAAAGTCAGCTTGGGGATAGACTGAACAGGGCGTTGAAAGACAGATCAGCATGTAAAAACTCTACTCAAAGTGTACAAAAGAAGCTCCTGGCTAAAGAAAACTTGCAATCTAAAATGCTTCTGAAATTGCAGTGTCTGTGGAAACTGTGACTTAAGATACGAAGATCTTTATTCAGAGGCAAGCAAGAGGGAAATGTCTATAAAACATGTATCACATCAAAAGCCAAGCAGTAAACTGGAAACAGCAAACAGTTTAGGATTTTGACATTTGCCACTACTATGGAAGACGGTCAGACATCCATTCCAGTAATGTAGAAATTGCAATATAAAGGAAATATCTGAAGTGTAAATGATCCAGCAAAGATTATGATAAAGAATAAAAAAAGGGTTTGCTATTGATACAGGAATAATATCACATTAGCTAAGAGGCACATAAACCAAAAAGCTCAGTAAGTAAAAATAGCCCAGTAAGTAAAAAAATAGTACAATTAATGATTAAAATAGTAAACTAACCATCACATTAGGAAAATGTTCAGGTTTGCCAAATGAGTAGGTGAATTTTGTCAGGAACAACCACAGACTTAGGGTTTACTCAGAATATACTCAGAAGAACATATTTGATTTTCAGCTGTCTCCCATTATCACAAAAACTTTGTTTCTGATTCAAAAGACATGGAATAGCATGTCACTCTGCATAGGTGCAAGAAGTTGCACATGTCCGATTCAAGTCCTCAGTAAGACTCCTCAGTGAGAGAGAGAGAGAACACAGCTTTAGATTAACCAATTCCCTACTATGTCTTTCATATTTTTTGCATGATGCATTTACATTAAATTTACAGGCATATTTGCTTGAAGAACATGTAGAGTACAAACAAAGATTGCTATGCCAGTCACAAAAGGAGACGGGGAGGAAATAAAAAATAAAAATGTTATGCAACTGGATTATATAGAGGCAGGAAGATATTTTCTTGTCATATCACACTGATATCATTTTTACCTTCTTCAGATCCACTTCTGCAAAAGTTATTCTTCCCATTTTAAGACAGATAGTTAAGGTAATGCATTGTTTGAGATTTTAAAGAATTGTGTTTTTAACAGAAACATGCAGAGATATGCATAATAACAAAAATATTGAACATAAATCATAATCTTTCCATTATTCTGTGAAATGGTATAACTCCAAATTCTACTTTTGTAGAATAGCTAATTGTCCCAGCTTTTCCGTTATCCTTGAAAAACATTTCAGTTTCATAAATCAAAAGTTCTTTTGTAAAATCCTTTATTCCTTCATTAATAAAATTTTCTTTGCCTATGAAACTTTCTTGTTCTGCTTTAATTGCCTAAATATGGGGTATTGTAGGATACAGCTCTACTGGTGAGTCACAACACCTGCACTTTGGATCAGAGACTGGAGATCAGAGACCAAATATCTAAACCAATTCTCTGGAGAGGAATTCTTTCTCCTAGAGGTTCAAAACACACTTTCAGTCAGGTTCTGTATCTGCAACTGTTGAGGTTTTTCTCTTTAAAATATGAAATAATTTGGTAAATACTGGGTATAAAAAAGGTATAATATAGATAAGAGGTATGCTAACTGTACAAACATTTGTTCAAGGTTCTGACCTAAATTGTGTTCAGATAAAATAACAGATATTGTAAATGTAACAGCCATCTGGGACGTGCCATACCTGTGTTTGTTTAGTTTGGGGTTTGGCTTTTATTTGTTTTTCTTTTAACTCTAAGGATCATTTAGTACTATAGGAAGGGAAAAAATATAGGTCTTTTTACAACCAATGACAGCTGTACAGAGAGTAAATAACAGTTCCACTGAAGATCCTACAACTTAGGCATCTCCTGGGATATATAAGTTCAAATCACCGCAGAAAAACAGAAAAGAGATTTTTTTTTTGATAGACCTTAGATTACAGGTGGCTTCAGGATTGTAAGACTACAAAGAAACGTTCAAGAAGTTAAACATGGATTTCAGATAATGTAAATGTGCGTCTTGTGGGGGACTGTTCAATACCTGTTATCAAGGGTTTCAGAATGGACAACCAAAAGAAATTAGGTATTTTATGTACAGAAATATTAGTCGTAAGTATGCGTGAAGGAAGTGTCCAAAAGCATATCATGATTCATACACAGCTGCACATGAGGGGTTGTCATATTAAAGTCATGAGTCATAGCATCACAGAATGGTTTGGGTCAGAACAATCTTTAAATTTCTTCTAGTCTAACCCCAACCCCACCACCATCACTATAGGACGTCTTTCCCTAGGTGTCCATGTTGCTCAAATACCTCATCTAGCCCGTCCTTGAAAACTTCCAACAATATTATACACGATGCTAAACGGTCTTGCAATTGACATGTCCCCTAATTGTAATAGTGTTTTATGTGATTGAAAGACTGCTGAAAACTCTTTAAAGCTATAGAAATATTTTTTAACTCTGCTTTTCTATTTTTCTATTTCACAGGATAAGACACTTTGCAATCAAAACCATTTATCGAAAATGGAAAATATGTAAAATTGAAAATCCATGAAAATAGACAGAAAATAAATAGAGAACATCTGCCCTTTTTGGTTAATGAATTGAGTTCTGTCAATCACTAAGCTGTCTGATGGTTGCACTGGGTGTAGGATGTAATAACACAGAGTGAAGTGCTCTTGGCAATGCAGCTGGGCTGAATTAGGTCCATTGACCTGTGGTCACCATGAAGAGAAGCTCCTACCGCTGCTGTCTTTCCTTCCTCATATTTTCTCTCAGATCTGTCATATCTATCAACAGAGGACATTTTCTTTGAAATCTTCTTTCCGGATATTTTGGAGGTGTGCAGTGAGAGCATTCAGTAATTTACATACTATATAGATTTAAATTTGCTGTTTTCTTAGATTAAACTTCTAGGCATTTTCAAATACTCTTTTTCTCAAAAAAAAACCCCACTGTAATTTTCTTCTTTGAGTAAAATACTGTGGAAATTATTTTTCAGATGATAAGAAAAGAGAAGAAAAGAAAGGAAAATAAAAGTATATGGTAATATATGTTCTTGAATTAATAACTTTTTAAATATAAATTTGACAATAATTAAAGTAATTTTAATCTACTGTTGTAACACTGAAATACACGGTATTATTAGGTTTTGTTTTTTGCTTTAGGGTTTTTTTTGTCATGATGAGTACTTTGTAAGTAGTACTCAAATACAGTTAGAACTCTGACATGATATTTCTGTTACAGAATGCTACGTTATAATTCACTTTATACTATATAATTTTTTTCCAAAACCTTTAAAATTGTTAAAATGGTCCCAAAGGTTCTTCTTTTATTGTTACCTGGGCTCCTAAATCAGGAAGGTTACTTTGCCATTTATATAATTTCCTGTAATGGGGTGAGAGGAATGTGTGAACACATGCTTTATTTTTTTATTACTTATTGGGTGTAGTAATTCCAGTGTAATGGAATGTTTTAAAAAAGTTATTGGATTTTTAAATTTTTGTCAAAATCTTTATAAAAGAGATCATATTTAATCTATAGAAATATGGATATTTAATGAAAAAGTGTTTTCTGACCAAAGGAATATATTTATACTCTTATACCACATATGAATAATGTACATAATTTCAAAACCTAAACCACAACCCATCAAACAGGAAGAGAAAATATACACAGATTAAAATAATAGGTTAGACTACCACGGACCAATTAATGTTTACTGTTAATTTATTTATATCACAGCACCTTAAAAATTCCCCAGAGTTAATCCTTGTCAAATTGCGTAAATATTCTAGAACTGATGGATGCAAAACTGTATTCAGAACATGTTATCAATGGTTCACTTTAAACTGGAAGCGCATACTGAGATTCTCTTCCCCGGGCTCCATCCAGTACTATTCAATGCTATTCAGTACTCTTGAGAGTAAGTTGGAAGTTGGAACAGAAATCTCATATTTATTGCATTTATATACATTACCACATTGGAGGAAGCTTCAGTTGCAGAAGGACTGGATTGGAATTCCAATCATTTTGAGAAACTGGAAAACTGTTATGAAAAAAAAAGAAAGAGTGTTTAATGAAGTCAAAGGCATAATTCTACAATTAGATGGGAAAAAATGATTTCACACACTGGGAGAACAGTATGAGAGTAGATTACAATTCCCCAGAGTAGGATTTGGGGATTATGATACAAAGTGAACTACTGTTGAACAAGATCGCTGTTCTGAAAAAAAGGTAATGTTGAGATGTACAGTTATGTGGTATCCGTAAAGATAATGGCTCTTCTCTACCTGAACATGTTAAATTATAGAGTATTCTCTGTCTCTAATGTGTGGATCAGCTGGGAAGAGTCAGGGCTATAAAAACATAATTTACAAAACAATCTGAAAACATTCGGACTTATGTGTGGGGGAGGTTATAGCCGTCTTCAAAAACACAAAAATATGGTTGCAGAAACCAAAGATAAAAAATAAACTGTTTTGCGTACCCACAGTCAAGGGAACTGGAAGTAATGGATGTAAATTGCATGAAATGAGACTTTAGTTACAGATTAGGAAAAACATAAGCTATTTTTAAAACCTGTGATAGATCGCCTACATGCATTATGGATTTTTCCCCACTAGACATTTTTAAGGACATGTGACCCATCAAAAATCATTCAAATGGATTAAGAGGTATAGATTTTATATGTTCTAAAAACCATTTGTCATATTTTGTCAGCCCTTTGGTTTTAAACACTTTTTATTACAAACACGCTAAATATGTAAGGTTGTTCACTATTATAATGCCAACTAATAGGATGCACCAAGCTATGCAGATTGGGAATGAAGTTGTTTGATAATGATTTTCAAGAATTTGAAGGTTTAAGATGCTGTTAGCTTTGTTTTTGAGTGAAATGGTTAAGATTCAAAATGGATGATTTAAATGACTGGGTTTCTTAAAGTACATGGAAAATAAAAGGAAATGCACAGTTGTACAGCTGTGCTGTGGGATGGAAGATAAAAATTCACATTCCTAACAGAAAACTCTATCAAAGACCCTCGGTTCAAAAATTTAACTTTCTAAATTAGGAAAAATGCATTTGCCAATAATTTAACAATAATGAAAAATCAGTATTTTAAACAGGTCATGAAATAACAAGTTTTTCGATTCAAAACCTCTGGGGTTTTTTTTGTATTAAATTAATTTCTGTGCAGGTTGTAGGGAAAATGGGAGAGTATCTTCCCCCTAAAATGATGGTATTTCCTTTCTTATTGGGAAAGCAGTGCAGGGAACATCTAAGAAGACAAGTGAAATATAAGCCAACGTACTCAGAAATGAATGATAATACTATCTTTCTTCATTCTTTTAAATAAAAGAAGTTTAAAATCTTGCTACTTTAACATGAGCAACAAAAGGTTATTGTTCAGTTCTCTTTCAAAAAAGTATACCTTTTCAATACTTTTTTTTTGTGGATGGAAAAGTGCCACATTTGGCCTCTGAGATTGTGACATTATTCCTGTACTTGAGAAACACACTGAAAACTTTAACTTGTCTAGGCAAAGGAAAGCCTTGACCTTTTTTCAGATGAACTACCTCAATAATATGGTGATGAGGACCACATAAAGAACCATAACACCAATCTTCGCTTTCCCTAAGGGGAAAAGCTGATCTCTCAGGCTACTTGTTCCAGATCAGAAGACAAAGTAAGGTAAAATCTTTTCTCGTTCTTCTGTGTATTTAGCTCTCTCCTCTGTAATTTATGCTGTTAAATATAACTTTATAACCTGAACCTTTGGCTTGGGACTTTAGTTACTATTTCAGATTCCATGTAGCAGAATTTTTAATAGAAGTGTTACATTAAAATTTTCACCCTTTTTTGAAACCTCATTGTTCATGGAAATTGTTTAATGAATTTAGTTCATATTTTATGTAGATACGCAATGAAAGAATCTGTATTTAATAAATGTTACCTAACTGCTGATATTATACTTCGGATTTATATAAATGTATTACAATCATGGAAGCATGCTTTAGAGGTGACTTGAAATAAATTTTATGCATTTAGTCCTTTACCTGACTAGAAGAAAACAGTATATTAATATGGGAATATTTTTATTTTACTTTTGAATAATGCTTTCAAAAAGAATTAGATTGTTGATTATCTGGTCACCTGTGCATAATAGAGAATTTTACTAATTAGACTAAAAATAAGACACAGATATATAAAATAGGTGAATTTCTGGTCACTAGGTTTAAAGTTAAATTTGCAATATCTTCACAGTTTCACTTTCTAAAATTTTTTAGATGGCTACAGTGCTTATTGATTTTCTACTTTCTAAATTTCACTTATACCCTCTACTGTATTTCTATTTTATGTAGCTTATGATAATAGAATGAATTATTAGTAGGAAGGTTTTCAGCATCATGGGGCAGAAATGGCTACAAACTGTCTAGAAAAAAATTGTGTGGTGTTTACAGACAATGATCAGAACCATATAACTACGTTTTGGGATCTGTGACACTCTCCTGCTACAGATCTGAGAGTAAATCACATTATAGCTATTTGCTATTTATCAGCTAGATTTGAATAGGCCTTTAATATAATCCTGGACAATCTGTAAAATATTTTATTACTTAGTATTAACTAGTCTTCCCCTGTTTCCAGAAATGTGGTTCTTAGGGCCTCATCTTCCATGTAATCTATGGTGGAATTAATTTCAGTGGCTCTGAAGCAATGCATGGCATCATTTGCTGTGGTGTCACAGTGGCACTTTATTCCTGTTGAATAAGCATCCTATGACCCAAGGAGACCTTGTATGCTGCTCTCCGTGATTCAGCAACCTCTAAGTGACAACTAATACACAAAGTAGTTAAAGTTCTTTTATCACTCTGCTCATGGAAAGGAAATTTGAGTCATTAAAAGTAGTGACATCAATTCCATTGGTATATCTGAATTTTGTTCAGGGTCATGTCAAAGTCCCATTGGCTTTGTTAGCTCATAGCATAAGATAAAGATGAAAATTCAAAAGAAGGAGAAATGATATTTAAGTTAAAATTTGATTTCACTTGTTTTGCCTGGAAGTAAACTACCCACAATTAAAGTAAAGCATTTATTTTCAGAGTGAGAGACATATAGAAAGTGATTGTTTGCACCAGGCATTCTTCTGCATTTTTTAGTCCAACATGATCAAAGTTTACACTTTCTTTTTTTTTTCCCCAGATTATTCACTAATAGGCCATGCAAGATTTATAAATAAATAAAAGAATAAGTAATTAAGTAGAATCTAATATTTATAAGCCTTAAAAACACGTTTTAGAATAAATAGGTCTACCTTTCTGAAGTCATAGATGACTGCAAACAAAATTAATAAAAGCTTTTGCTTCACATGGTAGTTTATATTTTAAATGTTGTAGAAAACAAAGTTTTCAGACTCATCTGAAATAGGTAGCAGCAAAGAAGGTCTGCAGTATGTGATAGTCTAAAAAAAAACCCAAAAAATCACAAGACAAGCATATATTCAATTGCCATAGCTGAGAGATGACTGCATCACTGAAGTAAGTGAACTATCAAAAATCACACCCAGTGCTTATAAGATAATTAAATTCTTGGTCCTGTACATATGTGGAATGCAGATATAGCCCAAGTGCAGGTATCCTGTTACTTCTTAACTCGGTGTTATTGTCGTACTGTAATTGAACAGTGAAGTGCAAAACAGAGATCACAAAGACTTCCTGTAGTGTCTTTTCTCTTTACACTTTCCTGGAACAATTTATCATGACTGAGTCATAAAGGGAACTGGTTGTAACATTGTCTTGCAAAAATCCATTGATCTTGGTAGAATGCCTTGTGAAAGACAACTCAGCTTAGTGGAAAACATAAAAGTGGGGGCACTGAATGAGTTTCCTACACAGAAAGGGGTCGTAAGGTGGAGGGTTTTTTTTTCCTACAAAAGAGCAATCAATCAGTAACTTCAAGTAATTTAACTATTCTGAATTTGATTTAAAAAAAAATTATATTACAAAAATAACTCCTTTCTGGTCTTATGCAGACAAATATGCTATTTGCCCATTGGAAATCTATCTATCAGATAAGTAAAAATATGAGTCTTGTATTCCAGAACGAGTTACTTATGCAGCTTTTGCTCTAAATGAACATAAAAAAACATACTTCTGATATCAATCATAAAGCAGGAAAAGAAAATAAAAGTCTTTACTCAGAACATTAGTTATGATTAAGAAGTATGTAAATCCTCATCTTCAATCAGTCATTTCAAAATTAAACCTGAAGCAAAGTAACCCAAACTCTGCCCTGCAAATCTCTCATTACAGTGCCATTTAGAAATGAGATTTCCAGCCGAACTCCAATTGTGTTTAGTTAAACAAGCTGTCAGATTGCAATTGGTATGTGCAATATGAAAGTTATTCAAGGGTAACATTCTGAACATATGCAGTAATTATCAGAAGAAAAGATATGCAATATATTAATTTGGTTTGCATTACAGAAAAAGCAAACGTGAGCTGCTCATTGCAATAAACAAAGGAATTTGACTTTTCTGTATTTGGGAATTTCTTATCTGAGGAAATGAAAAGAATACACTGTGTACTCTTGATCTTTCTTTAAAGTGACCAGTCATCAGTGTAAAAGGCTGTTTGTGTTAGGAATCTGCTGCAGGAGAAGGTCAAACTGCATATTATGATTCTCACTGGGAAAAGTACCTCTTTTACTTCAACAGTAGCTATTTCACAGCTGGAATCTCTATTTTCTTTTAGCCGTGCAAAAACATTGGAATTTTTAATATGCTATTTCTTTTATTCTTATCAGAATTGTAGAGCATGTCTGGAATATCCTCTAAATAATTTACACTAAAACTTTTCAGTTATCTAAAGGCCAGTATTTTGAAAGGTTGACCAACTTAACTGCTGAAAAAAAAAAAACAAACAAAAAAAATACAAAACCAAACCCAAACCACAAACAGAAAAGCCCCCCAAACTTTCAACAAATAGGAATGTGAACCCAATCTTTTTCTTAGTGTTTAAGCTCAAAAATGGAATTAATGGTCTTGGTAAAACTTTTATTTATGTAATTACAGAAAAGAAGCAGTTTGTCTGATTTGTTTTAATTTTCCATGGGCGATACAAGTGGTTTCAGTTTCTAGGTGAAATGAATAAGATATTAGATATATAGTTAAAATTCGTGTAGTTTTATAGTTGTTAAGCTGTGATTTTTGTAAATTTACATGAAGGAAATTCAAAAAATTTATGTATTTCTAAGAAACACATAAAAACATCTCCTGTTTTCTTAGAAATATTCTCAATCTTTTGCATAAGAGCTTCTTAGAAACTGTCCCTAAATCATTGAATCAACTATCAGTTGGGCTTCAGTGTTTTTAACTAAAGGTCTTCATATTTTCTTTTTATATCCTTTCTATCCATATTTTTCCATAAGATTATATTATTTACATTGCATCATATTATCTATAGAATTACTTATATTACAGTCTTTCTAATTAAAAAACCCAAAATCTTCAGTATTAAGGACTTATTGTAACATACTACCTAAACCTTAGTGCTTTCCTCTATTTGGTTTGAACATGGAAGTTCAGGTGACAAAGTAAAATTTTTAAGACCACAGATATTTCTCATATATAGTATAAATATATAAAATTAAATTATCAATGGCACTACTAAGGTATCTATAGATAATAATGAGTACGTAAGATTGTTGCAAGGTTGACAAGGAATATTCAGAGTGAGGGCATTTGTCCTCCCACATAGCCATTATGTGTGCTGGAACCCTGCTTTCTTCAGGATGGCTGAACACCTGCTGCTCATAGGATGCACTGGGTGAATTCCTTGTTTTGCTTGCATGTGTGGCTTTTACTTTACTTATTAAATTGTCTTTATCTCAAGCCATGAGTTTTCTCCAGTTCTCTCCCCCATCTCACTGGGTAAGGAGTGAGCGAGTGGCTGTGTGGGGCTTAGTTACCAGCAGGGGTTCAGCCACGATGGCTTAGAATAGTTTTCTGCATGTTTGCCCAAAGTTAACATATCAAGTATTAGGAAGATACCAATTATGATCAGAGGCACATAAAGCTATAGAAGATAAGTGAAAGTTTTAAGGGCAAACACTGAACTTGGATGTCTGTAGCGTCTTTCCATTCCTTTAAAAGTAAATCCCATTTGCTTATCTTTTCACAACTTCTGGTTTCTATATAAGTCAACACATTTTCTGCATCAGCTCATGTTAATAAGAAGGTTTTATAGGGCTGAAGAACTGAACAGTTCAGTTCCTTACTCAATTTGAAACTGATAATGTGTTTAATTTTGAGGAAACCATATTTAGTAAATGTATTTTATCTTGAGGGGTTTGTGGTTGTGATTTTTTTTTTTCTGGGAAACATAACTTTTAAAATCTTTTGGTACTCATTTTTCAACAAAAAAAGTTGGAATTACTGATAAATTCAGGATATCTTACTTTAAAATGTAACCTGGAAGAAATGTTAATAATATATTCAAAAGTAATTTTCCCATATCCCAATAATCCAAATTCATAGAATCATAAAATCATCACCAAATCATATAATGGCCTGGGTTGGAATGGACCTTAAAGATCATCTCATTCCAACTCCACTGCTGTAGACAGGGAGACCTTCCACTTGACCTGCTTGCTCAGACCCCTTCCAAACTGGCCTTAAACACTTGCTTCCCTGCGCAACCTGTTCCAGTGCCTCAGCACCCTCATTGTAAAATATTTCTTCCTAATATCTAAACTAAACCTACTCTCTTTCAGTTTGAAGCCATTTCCCCTTCTCCTGTCACTACATGCTCTTGTAAATAGTCTCTCTCTGTCTTTCTTCTAGGCTCTCTTCAGGTACTTCAAGACCACAATTAGGTCACCCTTAAGCCTTCTCCAGATCAATTCTCTCAACCTTTCCTCATAGGAGAGTTGTTTCATCCCTCTAATCATCTTGGTGGCCTCCTCTCAACTCTCTCCAACAGATCCATTTGTTTCTTGTGCTGGGGACCCCAGAGCTGGATTCATCACTCCAGGTGGGGTGTCACCAGAGCAGAGTGGAGGGGCAGAATCATCTCTCTTGATATGCTGGCCACACTACTTTTGATGTAGCCCAGGATACAATTGGCTTTCTGGGCTGCAAGTGCACATTGCTGGGTCATGTCCAGTCTCTCATCTACCAGCACCTCTAAGTCCTTCCCAGCAGAACTGCTCTCACTCTGTTCATCCCCAGCCTGTATGTATACTGAGGGTTCTCCTGGTCCAGGTGTAGCACGTTGCACTTGATTTTGTTAAACTTCATGAGATTTTCATGGGTCCACTTCTTGAGCTTGTCCAGGTCCCTCTGGATGGCATCCCGTCCAACAGGTCTGGTTCACCTTGGTGTTTCATTATTCAGAGTTATACAATCCGCCTGGGTTTTGGTTTTTTGTTTGTTTTAATGACCCTATTATAAAACAAAAACTGGATTTATTTATGTATGAGAAGAAAAGGGGAGGTGGACAAGGGGTATTTAAAAAAAATGATAACACTTATTTTGTTTAATTAGAAGAAATATAATTTTGTTTCCAATTATCTTCTGGTATCCAAGTATTTCCTGTCTGAATCTAAATATTTATTAAATTGTGATGACCAGAACTAATACTATAAAAATATAAGCCTTTTGTCCATGGTTCTGAGATAAGATATCTGAAAGTTTTCCATTTAAATTCAACACTTTAGTTCTGAATTCTGTGTAAATTCCTACTTAAATGGGAGAGTGCTAACATAAGCATTATTGGTTGTTCAAAAAATATTCCTAAAATTTCTTGAAAGAGGATGAATTGATTGTGTAATTACAGGAAGGCATCAGTAAACAAACAAACAAAATACCCTACACAAACATTTAAAATATAATAAACACTGAAATACCCTGATCACATTATATAATTTATAAATAGTTTACAAACAGGAAATAAGGATGTTTTCAAATTATATCCTTTGTCCAGTACCTTATGCAAAGTAATAACCTTATAATAAATTTGTTTAATATAATATGTCCTTATAATTTGCATATGATTATTTTATAGCGTGAAGTTCTGCACAATGTTACTGTGTCCTTGTGTCTTGGTTTAATAAGACAGAAG
>VZRE01011028.1:203-44809 GCA_013396775.1 Cephalopterus ornatus
TCTTACACAAAACTGCCACATTTCTTAACACAGTCACTACATGAGAACTACAAGTTAGTGTATCAGTTTAGGAGAAACATAAGTTGAAAGATTTCTTGATGTTTTTAATTTATTCCATTTGATTTGCTTTATTTTTAAAATTTTAAGTGAATAATTTTATTTAAATTAGTACTTCTGTTATAGTCATTAGTATTCAACTAATAGTTTAATACAATAAATTAGCTTGTAATAGTTTACAAATACCATTCCTTTTGGGCTAAAATCTTAGTGAGTGTATTTGCCAGAGGATTGTGCTGTGTTTTATGTTCCTTGGTGTGAGCAAAAGACACAAGGAAAAGACAAATGCTCATTTTCAACAAGAATGCTAACAACTCTATTTCTTGGAATCATGGTAACTTTAATTACTGAGGTATTAATCTTTACAGTTTGTCTGTTACTCCTAGGCAGGAACCCATAGGTAATAGCCTGTAAGACGAAAGATGTAGTAAAACCACAAAAAAAAGGCACAATAGAACTTGCGGCCTTTTTCTGAAATAGACAGTTATTTCGAGTCAAGAAAATCTGGGAGTCTGATCTCGGCTTTCTCCTTCATGGTAAGATATTAAATACTTGCTTCTCAGAAAAGTGTCTAAATTGCCAATTAGATTAGATACATCACAACAATCACACAGTTTCTTTATGTGCATCCAGAGGGTTTCAATGAGGTTAAAATATTTGATGGGTGAAAAAACCCACAGTTCAGCAAAAATGACTATCACAGCTGAGATAATGTGGTTTCGGAGAGGAAATTGCCAGCCTTACTGTAGATCATTTAAATTTCTTTCATGTGGAGAGGAGGGGTTTTAAATTATTATTTTGCTGCATTTTGGACTCACTAAAACATTTTAATTATGAAACTATTTGTTTAGTTAATTAGCCCTTTGACACTCAGCAAATAGGAAGAAGTTGACACAGTAGTGGAAAGCAAATTACAAATCAAATCAGTAATATTTTTGAAAAGCACACCAAATACAAATAAAAGCTCATTTTTACTCTGGCTTCTGATGATACAAAGAAAGGCTGAGAAGTTGAAGAGGGCAGTGTTGTTTTGTTGTTGTTGTTTTAATGAACAATTCCTTTAGAGACTATGTGTGAGCAGATCAGCTTTATCCAATTTCACCAGCTTCACTGAGTATTATTACAAAGAACGAAAATTCTTTTATTTTTCTTAGTTTTGATCAGGAACAAAGGCTGTTTGAAAATACTTAGACTTTTTTACTGAAATTATAATTTTGTAGTAAAAAAAGATAGGTTTATGCAAATAAGCAATAATCTCTTGTGGTTCATTGACACAGCTAGTGCTAAAAGTATAAAACCAGCAATGTGTAAAACCTTCTAATATAAAAAACTCCCAATAAATCAAAACACACATCCTTATTTTAAATGTGTTAACACAGGAAAAAGTGGCCACCATAATGTTATTTTCTGAGTAGCCTTTTAATGACTTCAGTAATCACTAGCTATGTAAAGTAATTGGTCCACCTATCATCAGTTCTGATTCCATTTTGATCCCTATCCATGGAAACACATTTTCCACATACTAACTGACATACTGGGTTTAGATTTTTTGTTTCCCGATTTTCTTGCATGAGGCTCTCTTACCAACTGAAGATGCTGCTATTCAATACGCACATTCTATACAATCCCAGCTCTCCTGTTGGAGTTACATAGGACAAATAAATTTTCTCCTCATTCTCTCACAGTACGGAAAGGAAAGATGAACAGTTCAGTGGACACTGCTTTCATTTGACTTTTCAGTTGACCCATCTGAAATTTATTTATTTATTGCTTGATTTATTTATTTACTTAAACTTTCCTAAATGACTACAGATATCGGGGTAGGTTTAATCTTGTCATCTTATTAAACAATAAAAGAGGTCATTTGTTACCTGAGCATTAAGTGCATCATTATTTAAAGCTAGGCTGACTTTCAGACTCAGCAGCTAACAAAACCATGCAAACCTGCACAGAGACAATGTGATATACACGCAGAAGTACAAAACTGCAAGGAAATACTCTGTAACTTTAAACATTAACAAACCTTGTTATCCTGCTCTCAGAGTAAATTCAACACTCTGAGCAACAGCATCTGACCAGTAAGTTTATGTTGAGAGGGTTTGCTCACAAAGACTGAGCCTGGTTCCATACTTCCCTGTTTCTCAGGCTCTGACTTACCATTTTCCTTACAGCTGAAATACATCAACTGACTAGGAATGCTGGGCCAGATCCTGCATTCTGCTGAGATTTCCTAAGTAGCTGCTTGGCAAATGCAACGGAAGAGAGTGGTGATGGAAGCATGGATTAGGAAAAAGGGGACAGTGTGAGGGCCAGTGGCAGGATCAGACTCCAGAAACTGAAAGTCAGCTGAAGTCCTAGAGCTGTGGACAAGAAAAGCTGCTATATCTCTTTTTATCAAGGTCTGATGTGGCAAGTGCCCATGATCCAAACGAAAATGTTTAGTTTTGCATGTAAAAAAAACCCAATACATTTCTTATTAAAATTGAAACTTGGGACCTACAGCAGTTGACAGGAAGATAGAGTTAATTCAATGGCAATCCTCTTCTGACAGTAGACCATTACATGGGTTTTTTCCCTTTTCCCTTACGAACAACTTTTGAATCTCCATGAAAGCAAAGTTAAAAGAGTTTTGACAGTTCCAGGGAACTGTTATCCTTCCACCATTCAGTCCCCTGTTGGAAGATATCCAGTTGTCATGAATCTAACAATATCCAGAGAAATAAAAACATCTGCAGTTACTAAAGCCAAAATGAAACAAGTAACATGCTTCACAATCTAGCAAACTAGAATACTAGGAAAAAAAACAACAACTTCAGTTGTGCATAACAAATCTGAAAGCATTACCATGTCTTATTCACATTAATACTGAGATCAGAGGAGAATCTCATGACATCATACAGAATATCATGCTTCCCTGTCCTTTTCTTATAACAAGTTATTTTCAATAAATGTTACCAAAATGTGGTATCCCAGATAATGAAATATTAATAGTTTTTCCCTATCTCTTTCTGCTTTCACAATCCTGAGAGGTAAATATGACCTGTAATGCAATAAGAACTGAGATTCTCAAACCACGATTCAAAACCTGCTGAAAAATATCAGCCTTGATATCATAAGAAAATCTGTGCAAAGTACACAACATATAGGATTTCATGACAATTATTATCATGATTCTTCTGTTTCATTTGAACAGGGAGTATAAGGCTTTGCAGTGAACACAAGTGCTCTGTAAGAAATGCTCTGTAAGAAGTGCTCTGTAAGAAATGCAAAATACATAACACTTTTATAAGTACTGAATAAGGAGACAGGTAATGTAACAGTATATGTTTGGTATACCCCTTGTATGTGTGACACAACTTCATAGAGGCATTGGAAAAACACAGTGGGAAAGCAGCACAGGATATTTAGATAACTAACCTCTTAACAACTATTGCAAAGCCACTATCAGACACCAGTTCTCTTCCAAATTAACTCTATGTTGGTCAGATTTGGAAACCTGAATATGAAAGTTGTTGAGAACTAAATTTGGTTCAGAACTTACTATTGGTGTGTTTGATTTTCAGAAAACTAACTCTCAACCTTTCCTAAGTACTTCCTAAGTCAGAAAAATAACTACCTCTGGCTACCTCAACAGCCAGCAACATGCCTCTCCTGCTTGAACCCTGCTAAATGCACTCAAAGCTTTCTATTTTTCTGGTTTTTTCTATTTTGCAATTTTGAGTCCTTTCTAGCACATGGAGCAAAGAAGTACCTAAAGTCAGCAAAATGTGCAGGAACCCACCTATGAATAGGAAGGTTCAGTGGTTCCTTTCTGGGGCATGCTCCTCCTCTCTCTTTCTCTCTGCTTTTGCATCTAAACTAAAGGCATTCTCCAGGCCTCAGCTCCTTTTGCATTTTCATACTACACACCAGTTTTTACAAAAAACTTGTCAAGGAGAGGAAAAAGAAGGCAGTAGCAAACTCCTATTCAAATATTGGGAAAACCTCTGTGAAACAAATCTTTAAGTGGAAATGGAAAGTAGACATTTTATTAAATTCACGACCTAACATTGTGCTCCCTGTTCTATTGAAAGTCACTCTAAGTTTACAGCGTATCAGTTCCCACAACAGGGCTGCAAGATTAAGCTGGCATTGAAGAGCTATCATGACAAATTAAATGCAGTCCAAGAGAGAAGTGCCCCAAGTTCCTGAATGATGTAATAATTTTTTCCCACATTCTACAATTAGTATGTTTTGAATTGATAATCTTGTTTTTCTAATCTAATTCCTCAGTGATGTTGTTGGGTTTTTTATTTTTTTTTTTTGTCAAGTGGTATAATTTGTACAGGGGGATAGCCTGAAAATGGAAAAGGGAAACAGTCACATGTCTCCCAAAGGGCCTCATTATCTGATGTTCTTTGGACAGGCACAGTAAGCTGCTGTTAGCTGTATGTTCTTTCCTGAAATTCTGCTGCAAGGAGGTGGCATCTCCCTGGAATTAACTCAGCACAGCTGAATCTCAGCTAGTGTAAACTCTATGCACTCTCTGCCCAAATTCCTGGCAAGGTTGCCAGGCCATCTGTCTGTCCACTGGGCCACTGGAACTAAAGTTTGCATTGCCTTCCCATGCAGCAAAGGACAGACAAGTTCTTTTCCTCCTTCACAAGAACCTAATACTCACTTTCTTTTCCTTAGGAAGCAATATTAAGCCTGACATTAAATTAAATGCACTAAATGCATTTAATATGTCTGAGGCAGAGCAGCAATCCATAATATTAACTGCAAAGCTCTAAGATCAGCTGCAAAAATGTCAGTGTTCGTTCTAGTGCTTCTCCAAATGCTTTGCCATAGATATACCTGTTATAAACACTGCCACAGGAATTAGACACATTTCCTCCCACCTGTGTTCAGTAGGAGTCAATCCCTAATTCATAGCTCTATGAGAGTAACTGGGAGATTTGAAGCTCTATTCAGGCAGACGGTCAAATAATTCCTCAGTAGCTTCTTTGGAGAATGAAGGTATACCAATAGTCTTCTATTTATTTTTAAATTAAATTTCACTCTTCAAATAACATAAGTAAATTAACTAACACTTTTTTTTTGCTATTTGGAATCTGAACATATGTTTTTCAGGGAAGATGAAGTGATTGCAGGCAGGAATGAAGTACCACCACTGTTTTTGTCTGTTAAAACAGCATCCAAAAGCACTGATGAAGTTAAAGTATTATTGGAAAAACTGCAAGTAGAGTCACATCTCCAGTGTGTCAGCCTGGTGTGCTTAACTAGGAAAGAATACTGCTCTCCCTTTAACACTTACTTTTATAAATTCATTATCTTTCTGTCAACAAATAGTAAACGACATATTGCTCATAGCAAATTATAAACTGCATTTGTAAATTGTGTGTACAAAGAGGACACAAAGTACATCAAGCATTATAATTCAGTGTTTGCCATTTAGCTCAGTACTTCATAGGAAAATAGAAAACAGTTTATAGCAAAGCCAGCTGAGCACAAGCTCCGTAGGTGAGCTGCTCTGCAAGAAGTGAAATCTCTCTGTTCCCCTTCCTGAAGGCACTTATTTCTCTCATTGTTATATTTTCCTCAACTCAGCTTTCATGTTTGTTAGTTAACTGCATTAGAAGTTCTGAACCAAGCTCTGAACAGACATATTCAAAGTTACGAAGCAATGTCACACCACCTTCATGTAAATTGTAGTCCAATTTCTGGATTCTTGAAGCATTTATATTTTTCATGGTATTTTGCATTCAAATTTATATCAACAATAGAAAAATTAAATCAGAAATTTTTTTTAATATATTTTTTTTCTCAAAGTGAAAAAATACCACATTGTGGTTCCACCTAAATCCTTTCCTGGTGAGGATTGGTCGTGCCTGATGTTTCTGGTTAATAACATTCTTTCCTTGAGAAAAGTTTACCTTTTTTTTTTCTGTAAAAATTCATTAAATTCTTAAATCAACAGATACAACATGGATTTGATTTTGTTCTGTCATGCTGCAAAGGTTGGCAAGGGACTCCAATAACAGAGTCAAAGGCGGTAGAGATGAAAGTTTCCTTTCAAATATCAGCATTGCAAAGAATACCTACAAGAGACATTTACTTTGGCAGAGTTACAGAATTTTTAGCATGAACGTCCTCAGCAATATTTGTGAAACACTTCCAAATCATCTTTTAAAGTTATTAAAGTTATAACTCAAGAGACTATATTTCAGAAAAAAAAAAAAAGAAAAAAAAGGAAACATGGGAGTTGAAGATGAAAACCAAGACAGACGGGCTAACTCACTAACCTCTAAACTTCCAGAACCAGGCAGTATCACATAACTTTCTGGAAAGGATCAACAATAATGAGCGTTGCGTTATACAAGATTCAAACGACAGAGAAGAAACAGACATACGGTTTGATGAGAAGTGGACAAATTGGCGTTAACCGTAAACAACCTGGATAAATAGTGCATCTCAACCACATGAACCCAGAATGGAGAAATTTTGTAAGACCTTTACTTACCAGAAACTATGATTTCCCCTGCATCTTTAAAATAATATTATTGCAAAATATAGAATCACTTCATACCAGTTCTCTCTGTTTCAAGTTCTGTATTTATCATTAAGATATTTTCATTTTCTATTTAACACCAATTTCAAATGCCAAAAGTAACTCCAAAACATACTTTTTGTTCAAAACTGTATAATGCCATAATATAAAACAGTTCTTCCCATTTTCCTCTCCAAAAACCTGTACCAAAAATTTTCATAAGATACCTTCAAATACAACTTTTCTTTTATTTTTTTTTAAGTTTAAGAATTCTCAGTTAAAATGTGGATCAGAAGTTTTACTTTACACAAATCAATAACTTTTTCAACCATAGAAATTTTATATAAAATAAGTCATTAATTAAAATCAAGCTTCTTTCATCAGCAATCCCCTGCAAGAAATGCTCAACCCATCTCAAAGTTAATTAGTAAATGCTTATTTGTGCTGGGTAACTTGGCACCTTGGGGAATCAGTACATCTTGAGAGATTATAAACTGTAGCAGGACTTTGGAAACTCCAGATCTTGCGGGAAGCACCAAAATCCCACCTAAAAAATGTCTTTACTTAGTGGTTTAGTTTTGGGGTTTGCTGGTTTTGTTTTTATGAAGGGAGAATACTCTGGAGCAAGTCACTGATGGCTTAAAGTGTAATGTTCTTTTCTGTGCTTCTCTACACCAGAAGACATTCCTCTGTGGATTTGGTTTAATGCATTTTCTTCTTGTGATTTCAACATAAGGCAGCTAGCACTCATTATTTTAAAAAATAAAGGTGTTAATGTTTTTTAATTTTATTAGTGATATAAAATCAATAGGAAAATTAGCCACATACAGTTTAAATAAGTACTGCTAGAGGTTGCTTGAAAAATCTTTATAGCTGCAGATTCTGTAATATTCACCTTACAGCCATTTAGACATTTGTCCTGCAAGTTTTTGTAATTTTGAGCACCCCTTACTTGCTTGAGTAAAGCAACTGATGTTAAGCATCCCTACAAACATCAGGGATGCAGGGCCAGTATTACATTTGGCTATCCTCTTTGAAACTCCAAATGTAAAATAAATATTCATAGAATCATAGAATGGTTTGGGTTGGAAAGGGTCTTCAAGATCCTCTAGTTCCAACCTCCCTGCCATGGGTACCTTCCATTAGACCAGGTTTCTCAGTGCCTCTGACCCGGCCTTGAACACTTCCAAGGATGAGGCATCCACAATGTCTCTGGGCAGCTTGTTCCAGGGCCTCACTACCTTCACAGTAAAGAATTTCTTCCTAATATCTTATCTAAACCTACCCTCCTGGAGTTTAAAGCCAAATACCCTTGTCACCACAAACCCTCGTAAAATGTTCCTGTCCAGATTTATTGTCAGGCCCCTTTATGTACTGTAAGATGGTCTTAGGTCTCCTTGGAGGCTTCTCCAGGCTGAAGAACCCTCTCAGCCTTTCCTCATAGAAGCGTTCCAACTGTGTGATCAAGGCTTCCTCGGGCCTTGCTCCAGCAGATCCATGTCCTTCTTGTATTGGGGGTCCCAGAGCTGTTATTGTGCAATGTTTAGTATAGCCCAAATGAGACCACATATTTTGGTTTGGGTTTTTTGTCTGATTTCAGTGGGAACAAAGTCAGACCTTAAAAGCTAAACCAAAAAGATTAAAGGAATTGCATTAAAGAAAGTTGAAGTAAACACAGGGATATTTTGATAGTGTTATCAACATTGAAATAACTGAAATGTACTCATATCCCCTGAGAAAATATCCAGAATGTCTCATTTTAGAGTTTTGCTAAGCAAGGAAAGATGCTGCCAAAATATACAGTCAATTATTGCCACATGTGGTAGAAAATTCTGGGGGTTTCTATTTTTTTTTTTAATCCTTGTCTATTTTTGTTGTTCTGTTTGTCCATTTTATACATCTGTACCTTATTTCTATGTACAAAATGAAAGAACTGAATACTTAGTCATGGGATATCAGAGTCTGAATCTCTCATGACTGGTTCTTGAACAACATTTGTTGGAGTTTTTTATTAATGTGTGACATAACCTCTCCTGCAGCTCTAAATATATTCTTCAGAAGTATTATTGCATTGAGAGAGGGAAAAAAAGAAAATCATTGGAGAATTTTAAGAGAGATACACACATTGAAAACAGCATTGGTCATTCCCTAGCATATATCAGCAACTTCTAACCGTGAAATGTCAAAGGTGGCAGAACTCAGTACATGTGGGCTTTTGTGCACACAACAGTAGATTTCACACAGATACAGGTGCCTACAGACCTGCTTTCTGTGGACTCCTCCATACTCTTTTTGTGGATGGCACTGGATGACTCACTGCTCTGGAGATGCAGCTGTGGCAGCCACCGTGGCCAGCTGCTCTGCAGCTTCACATCAGAGTTTCTTCAATGCTCTCAGGAGAATGACATCTGGTCCTCACACCCAGTTTACCTACTTTGTCTAGTGCTTCCTTTACAGTTACCTGAAAGTCACCTACCTCCTCTGACCTACCTGCTGCACCAAATATGTGAGGGAAATCTTCCCAGTTATTTCGAAGCAGTAAAGTCTCCATTACAGAAAAATATCTAATAAAAATCTTGTCACAGTGGCTGGGAATTTTCCTGTGATTTACTAATAATTTCCTGTCTCACACATTCAATTAGAATTTTAATCAATTGTCTCTATAAAGAGAGGATGATTCTAGGGAATGTATTAAAGCTTGTTAAGGTTCACACCATAGTAACTAAACCCAGAATTTATCCCTGAATACTATTTTAATATAACAATGCATACAATTACAGATATTTCTACAACAGGAACAAAATATACAGACCATTCTTATTGAGAAGAGAGATTGCAAGAATGGGCAAGTACTAGTTTTACATTTCCTATAAAAAATCTATAGCTAACAGTACAACTTGTCACACCACATCCTATGTTCACTGCAATTGCTTTCTGGATTTTTTCTTTATATTTGAATTGCCAAAGAGTGTATTGTTTCCCAGTCATGCTTTGCCAGGAAAATAAGAATAATAAGAAGAAACAGACTAAACAGCTTAGATGATGGGGAGATCTGAAAAGATTTACTTTTGTCTCAGATTCACCAAGCTATGACTTTTTCTGGGATTTTCAATTTAAAACAGAAAAACACCCTCTCTGAAGATTGCATTTGAAGGATTTGGTGCACTTTTTCTGCAGGGCTCATTTTGATTATGCATTTCCCAAACAACAGTTTGACTAGACAAACTTCCTCTTGTAAGTTATGAGAAAATCACAATTTCTTGGGACAAATATAATCACAGATAAATTCCCTGCCCATCATAAGTTACTTTAGAAATGTACTTTCCCCATTTGAAAAACTAAGCTGTAATTTTACTCTCTTACTTAAATATTGATATTACTATTATTTGATAATTGCATTATCAATCTCAAATTATCTCTCCATTTTCTGGACAGCCCTTTAGCTTTATATAAATACAAGTAGTCAATGCAGTGCTTATAGCTTATGCCACCTTCAAGTCAGGAAAGCCTGGAAAAGTTAGCGGAACAAAAAGCATTTTGCTAGCTTAAACAACCATAACTGATTGTTTCTGTACTTTCTATAGGCTTGAAATTATTACAATAAAATTAGTGTGTTCAAGCAGAAATTCAGAAATTCTGGACTTTTTTTTCCAGGTTTACTGTCATTTTTTGAATCAACAATTTCATAACTATAGTAACTTAAGTACACTAGCTACTTAAATCTACTGTTATTTTGAATGGTTGAGTAAATAATTAAGATCTGTGAACCTACCTGTTGATTCTTGAAAAAATCAGGATGTTAGTGCCCAGATTTAAAGAATTTATTTTTAGTAGCCAGTTATCAGTCTGAACTGTCATTGAATGAGTTGACAAGATGAATTTAATATGGCCAAAAATGTAATGCACAGAGACTTCAAATATTTCAGAAGATTGCCCCCAGTGTTGGTATTTTTATTTAGGATTAAGGTCTTGAATCGGAAAACTATGTCTGCATAATACTCTGAGTCTGTACTGGTTTTACAATGCCAAGCATATCTGGCAATTCATGATCAAGTAAACACACAAAAAGAATTTTCCTGTTAGCAGACCTGGCATGGTTCCCAATGGTCCTGCCTATATGAACTGAAGATAAAAGCACCCAGAGTTCACAAAATAAAACATTTTCATTGCTTTTTCCTGATTTTGCTGACATTCAATGTAAAGTGAGCATGAATCTGCATAAATCTCTCTGTGTCTCAGAAATGCATTTTAAAACTTGATTACCTCATGCAATTCTGGAGACATTGAAAAACGAAATCTAAATTTGAGACACTTCACAGAGTTTGAGATTTGAAGTACACATCCACCATGGGGACAGAGCCCTGCTAGCATTCCTCATAGAACTGACTAAGCTCCAAATCCTCACCAGCTCTGTAGGCCAGAGTTCTAAATACCTCTTTTTTAAGCTTCAAACCTGCAGTGAATGATATAATGATATTTAGTATAGTCTCTAAGAAAGGAAGAAAAAAAAGATAAAAAGGAAGTGATGAGGCCTTTTAACTGCTCTGATTGTATTCAGTGTACTTCATGAAGAATCAGGTAGTTTGCACTCACTTTTGCAAGACCATATCTAAATACTAAGATCTTATTCTGACAGAATATATTAGACTATATATATGTTATATATCATAGAATAGAAAATAATAGGATACCAAGATTCCAAATACTAAGATCTTATATATAAGCCTGAATTTTCTTATGCAAAACATGCAAAGAAAGTAAAAATTTTAAAAGGGCACATTTTAGAAACTTGGTCAGCTTTGTCTACAGTTTCTGCTCTGCAGAAATTCTGAGTGTAAAGTTTAGACTACAAACATGTGCATGTTTTCCATAGCCCACTGCCTTCCCAGGCTTACAGGAAAAGGAAAGGCTAAAAGAAGCTGATCGGCTTCCAAACGCAGCCCCCTCACTAGCACAGTGTTTTCTGTGGGCAGGGTGGTATCCAGTTTGATAAATTATCATTCTTACCTAAGGAAAAATAATGCTCGTGGCAGTGTAGCGTACAAGGACTACGTGATGCTACAGACATTTGACTGCTGTACCTGAACTTTTTTTCCTTAATTTAGTCCAAAACTAAGCACCACCAAGATTTTCCATGAGTTAGAAGCTTTGTGAATCTTGAAGGGAAAAACTCAATATATAGGACAGTCTCATATAAGATTATCCTTAGGGATAAACCTTGTTTATGTGTTTTGTCCAAGAACAGATTACAATGAATCACTAGATGAATGTGAGTCAACAAAGTAATGCTCTTGCAAAAAAACAGACAAACCCATACTCAGATGTTTATCCACAAGTATTTCTTTCTGCTTTACTGATCACAAGTCAGGCCTTTGAGGGAATGGTGCATTCAGCCATCTGAACCGCCCTTCAAAAACTGTGGGTTAAGCGCACAGGACCCACAAGAAAGGACTAATATTGTCATTCTTATAGAAAGAATAAATATGAGAAAGTGCAGGACTGTAACAAGCTGTAGGTAAGAACCATCTTTAAAAATACATAGCAACTTGCTGATGTTGGGGAAAAAAAAAAAAAAGAAAGAAAGAGAAGGGTTTGTTTCAATAGTCACAATAGATACAAAAATAAATAATTTTTTGGAAGAAAGATTCAAATTAAATACTGGGAAAGTCTTTCTAACATTGAGGCAAACAAAGTATTGGAATAAGTTGCAGAAGGAGAGATTGACATTTTTGCTGCTGGCAGCTTTTAAAAATAAATGCATCTCTCAGGAACACTAAACAATCTCTCTCGTTGAAGTCTCTATCAATTTTATTTTTCTTAGCTCTCTGCAGAATATATAAGAATTCCTGGAAAAAGGGCCCAAAATCCAAGTTATTTTTCTTCTTTTGTAGCCAAGTGACAAGTACTCATTTGGCTACAAAAGAAGAAAACCTTTTGGTCAGTTAATCTTGATTTTTTTGATGGGTTGCAAAGCAGTTCTGAGTGAGCTGGAAGGCTGTTACACCCTGCTGAGGGGTAAGAACTGTTGGTTTAAGTCCCTCAGCGGAACAAAAAGTTATAACATCTCTCACACTCTGCAGAAGCACGACTTCTGTGTAATGGAAACAGCTTCTCGTGTAATGGAAACAGCTTTAACATTTATTTGCAAAAGCCATTATTCTAAAGCAGCAGTGTGAAGCCAGATTGTAGCACACTTCCTTGAGGTCCAGATGATGCCATCTACCTCTTAGCTCCAATAGCCACTTCATAGCAGGTGTGCAGCAGAGATCACCTCTGTCGTGCACAGAGCAGATATCAGGTACCTCCTCTTCCTATCAGGTAAAAAATGTGATAGTGAAAAGGAGTTCCCTTTTATTCTAGTGTCTCAGAGTCTGATTTTTTGTAGCCTTACATTACAGTCTGGAGTTGGAAGGTCCCCAGAACTAAGACTGCAGGAAGCACTGTCTGCTTGGGCTTTCAGATGAGTAAAGGACTACCATTAATGCTTCTCTTGGTGGAAAAGGTACAGCTTTGGTCCTGTGGTGAATGGTCTTCATCTCCAGAGCCATCATCCTGTCATTCACTTCTGCATTGAAGGAAGGAAGCAGAATGTGCTGCATTTGGTCTGGTCCTTCCACAGGCAAAAAAATGAGTGGCTGAAAGGAGCTGATTGCACCCTGATACCTATGCTGAGCATCTTTATAAGATCTGGCACTGTCTAGACTTTACAACTCTCAGTCTTAGTGTGTGTCATGCTTAATCAAAAACAAGAAAAATAAGATTTGCAGATGTTTTGGTTTGATCAACTGTCTTCAGTTTTATTAGCTGTGAGGTTGGTCTCACGTTTCCTCAGATGTGTCATGTTAATTCTTGCCATACTAGATTGCACAAATCATACTGGGTTGCTGGATCAGACACAAAGGGAAGTGGCTGCCCTAATTATGTGTAATATCTACATGGTCTTCCAGACATTTAACAGACTAAGAGCTTCAGCAACACTGTTATACTGCCAAAACTACGGAGAAAAAACATTCCAGAATGCTTTGAGTTTTTCTTTGAATCAGTGACAATTTCAGGCATAATAAAGGAAGCTGGAGTCCTCTCAAGTTTTAGCTTTATTTGAACAGCTTCCATTGGAAGGTATTGTTTTCAAAACTGAAGATATAGGGATCAGCTACACATAAAGAGCTCATCTGCAGAGAACATTGCTGCTTCTCAGATGGCACTCTATCATAAGCCCATCCAAATGTCTGTACTGCTGCATACAGCTACATTGCTATGTAGTCTTGGGAATTTTCTGTGCCATACTTACATGGTTAGTGGGTTCTCTTTGAGAGAACTCAGTTGTACACTCCCAGCAAGAGCTGGATCTCCAGTTCTGATTAGTCATGAGTTTTGAGGCACCTGCTGCAGCTAACTCCCTTTCTGCGTCCTGCTGTGTTTCACAGCATTTTCCTGGAAGCAAACCCATTTCGCCTTTCTTCTGTCCTGCCTCTTGGGCATTGCTCCAGCAATGACCATAAAGATGAGCTTTACACACAGTCCCACAGTTATTTGCACATAACACCTAATAGGCAATAATCAGTGCATCCCCTAATTAAAGATATAGAACTGGCTTTAAAAGTAGATAAAAATCTAAGCCCAGCAGCATTTGTTTACAAAGCCCTCAGATCAACATGGTTTGATTTACTAACTGAAGAGAGCAACACTGTCCTTTTCAAAAGATTGAATCAAATGAGTCAGCAGGGCAGGTCATTATGAGATACACAAAGAGCATCTTCCAGCTGAGACAAGCAAAGAAGCAATGACTCAAATACAGCACTCAGTAGGAGTATCTGCTGCATAAAGCAGAAGATCTCAGTCTCATACATCAGGTTCAACAGGATCAATAACAAAAATAAAAATAATTTCTAATGGATTATGAGAGCTCCACTAGCAACACATTAACATGCTCCAGTTAGAAATGAGTTTCACAAGGCCACTCTTCCCTATGACAGATTTGCTACAGTGACTAAGAAGTTATGGTTTCTAAACCAGACACAAGTGGAGTCTTTGCCAGCTATGGTAGTCCACGAAGTCTTTTGAGGCACAAGCAGCATTCACAGACAACAGAGGCTGGCATGACAGAGAATTTCTTGTTTACATCTTGAAAACATAAAGACTGTATATTTCATTATCAGGGACAAAAATGCAACATGCAGATACACCCTTGATGTATATATGCCATATATCTTCTACATATGTTATAAAAGCATATGGGTATACATATTACACAAGGGTGTAGGAAGACGCAAACTGCATATTAAAGAGAAAGCACGTCTCTTAGCCACAAACAACCCGAAAGTTTCTGCATTTTAAATAAGGTTGGCGTTGTGTGGTGTAAAATGCGATTAATTAATAGGAAAATAAATGGTGCTTTTGACCAGTTTTCTGCAGAATCTACCTAATTTTAATCTCATTCATTTGACTGACTCACAGACTTGAAGTTAATCACGTGACAAATAGGGATTTAAACCACTGTAATGTCAAAATCCTGATTGACGTCACTTGTGAGAGTTCCTTTACTTATGTTGTCCAGAACTTGATATATTGTATTGATTCATTGTTTTTTGGCTGACTGTGTGGCCAAGACTTTGACTGGGAAAATCATTACTGCTTCAAGTGTTTTCTTCTTCAAACTCTTTCTCAACAGGGATAGATTCCCTGCTTCTTGCCTTTTCTGAGCTTAGCCAAAGGTACCTTCTGCAGTTTAAACTGCTTTCTCTTCTATGTTGCTGTTGAAAGAGACTCAGCTTGCCTGTGATTCTGCTTAACATAAGTTAATAATTACTTTTCTGGTAAGTCTCCAGTGCTGATAGGACTAGGTCAAATGCCAGAATCCATTGCTAATGGAAGAATTTTTAAACAGCTCGGAGTGGAATTCAGGTGTTAAACAAGAGCTTGGTCATATGGTCCACACTTATGCCCATAAATTAAACAGCCCCAGTGAACAACCCAGAAAGGATTCACTTTCCTATGGTGTTACTGTCTGGGTTGTTTCATGCAAGCTGAAGTGCTAGAGAACAGTCCTAGCACTTCCGTGTTCTCATATACTTCTGTGCAACCACTATTTTACTCATTTCAACCATGTATTCATGCTACATTTCAGTACAGATTTTTAGCCTAAAAGCAAGGACTAAACTTGTAAGTGAAGTTCACGTAAACTCCGACCTACATAGATTAAATAGTATACAGGCATATTATCTAGAATTTTATTCGCTGATTCAACAGACCATGATGGTTATAAATTAATAAACTGTCTCATTGTTATTATCATCTGTGCAAGACCTACATCAAAATGATTCATTAAGTAACGAATGAGATTAAGTGAGTTTTTAAATCTTTCAAGCAGACAGCAGAATCTCTAAATGTTATTTTACTACAAGATAACTGACAAGGAGTTATGCAGCATTTTGAAGTATTTCAGTGTGCATTGGAGACTACAGAAGAATTTCAGTGGTTATTGAAAAATATTGTGATTGAATTTTCAGCTCATAAATCAATAACATGACAAATAAAGGAAGCAGATGTAAATGGAAATGACCCACTGTAAGAAATAATATGAAAAATAATATTTAATAATATTTGTGTCAGTTCCTCTTTTCCTGTATGAGGAAAATGAAGGAAAAATGAAATAGGTAGAAGAGAACAAATAGAATGGGCAGTACAAAAACACATGGAAGCCTCTCTCACCCCTACTGAAGATCAGGAACGAGAGCACTGTTAGCTATTCCAACTCACACTGAGGATATCCTAGTGCTTGACCCATCTGGAGAGGAGAGTCCTAAAACTGACTACAGTGGATTATGAATCAGCCTTAGCTCAGAAAGAGTTGTAATCATGTGTAAAGCACCGTTCCATTTGTTTTTTT
Organism: Cephalopterus ornatus; assembly: GCA_013396775.1. Classification (NCBI taxonomy): domain Eukaryota; kingdom Metazoa; phylum Chordata; class Aves; order Passeriformes; family Cotingidae; genus Cephalopterus; species Cephalopterus ornatus. The sequence goes on from VZRE01011028.1 coordinate 16,679, forward strand.
AGGGAAAAAAGCACACACACACAGAGACTAGAAGTTATCCAAGTCTCTTGTTACGTTTCATGCTTTGTTCTGCCAGGACAAAATTGTGATGTGCCCAGAGAGTTTTCCAGCCAAGCAAAACCATAACACAAGCATTACCACTTGTATGGGAGAACTGGTTCAGTACTCCCGTCTATGAGGTCAGTGGATGATACAGCAGAAAAACACCCCTGGTGCTTTATGCAACAGTATCTCAGCTCGTTCAGGAATGATTCCAGCCAAAACCACATGTTCTACATTCTCAGCCAATGAAACACCGTAAGTGGGGTTGTGACACAGCCAGGCTGCCATGCCGAAACAAAGACAGACAATGCCCAAGGATGCAGGATATAGAAATGAGAGCACTTGATCTTCTAAACTGGTCTCTGGCAAGAGACTATTACAATACTGAAAGAAAAAAACACTTCTTAAAAAAATTTTTCATTTCTACAGGAATCTGAGAAATAAGAATACACAAAGGAAAACATTTAATCTCACATCCGTGTCAAACATGCATCAATTGAAGAATGGCTATTTAAAACTTTTTTTTTTTTTTTTTTTTAGCTACAGTTGTGATTGAAAACATTAATTCACTACTAGAAACTATGCTTGTGAAGGAATTACTTAAAATTCTTGAGGAACAGTTCTGGTGAATTGACACCGAGAACCCAGAAGTTGATGGTCAGAACATATGGAATTAAACCTAAGACAAAGAAACTCTCACCTGACTTATTTTTGAAAACAATATTGCAGGAAAAGTAAGATGACATAAAATAAAATTCAAGCCTAAATAGTAAGTAAAAAGGTTAATTTCTGAGGAGAAAAGTTCAAGGTGTGGTAAGTTTTATCTAGGTGTACAGAAAGGGAAGAATGAGAGAGTAGCATGCATGATAACCATAGATTTCTTGAAGAATGAAGGTTTGTTTTTCTCATTAAATTTTCTCTTATCTTGTGTAATAATTTAATTTACTATCAAAATAAAGACTGACATAAAAATTATTTACAGTCCCTGAAGCTTGTCTGACTTGTGAGAAATTGAACAACTGCTTAAATTCCAGATATTCTTTCAATCTACTCCAAAGACTGAAGAATTTAAATTATTTTAATTAGAATCATAGAATCATAGATTAAGTTGGGTTGGAAGGGACCTTTAAACATCATATAGTCCAACTTCCCTGCAATGAACAGGGACAGATTCAGCTAGATATGGTTGCTCATCACCTTCTTTCAATCCTACTGGAGTTTTTAAGTCCCGTATTTACCAACAAAATCTGTAGTATGATTTTATGTGAGTAACATAAAGTAGTATCCAAGCTTTAACTGTACTATGTAACCAGACAGCTGTTTTCAGTCAAGTTGCCTCACCAGCATTTATTCTACCTTGTTGAATTCCATTTCATATGAGAGTCTCCTATTCTCATATTGTCTCTGCATTCTACAATGTAAAAGGGATGTGCCTGCTTAATACCAAGAGGGTGTTGTATACAATACAGGTGTATGTGAAGTTTCTACCACAAGTTGTTGCAAGAGACCTTCAGAACTGAAAATCCTGGCAATCAAAAGACACAGACCATCTCTATGCTATAACAGTATCTGTACATGTGACTTCATCCTGAAAAGCATGAGGCAAGAGGATTTAAAATAAACTGCCTGCTATTTAGCATGTGCTGACAAGTTTTATGTGTCGTTAAAACATTTAACACAATTGCAAATGACTACTCATAATTAAATACTTTTTAGGTTCTTAAGTGCTAAAATGAAATCTTGTTGGTTAACTACAAAATTCATTAAACTAATTTTATCATTAAACAAATTAGAAATCCCTAATCCCCAATTTTTATTTATATTATGCTGATAGTGATTCATGCTATCTAATGCTATGAAAAAGTAAGTGAACACCACCTAATGGAAACTTCTGAGTGTTATATTTATTTCAAAGCATAGACAGGTCAGCAGAAGTCTTTCTCTTGCACTCAGTTAAATTGCTCTTAAGTGCTTTTCTACTATGCAGCATCTTAATGTAGTTGAAAAATATACATTGTTCTTCCTATGCAGTTCTACAGATTTCATTCTCATATGTGAGCATTTATTTAAGTCTTCCTTCTTTTTTATAGAAACTCTTTGGCTGCCCTCCTTTGTAAATCTAAAGAATTTGAAATCCTTATGCACTAGACATGAAAGGATTTCCTCCCATACTCCTCCAATAACAGTTTTAATGGATATTCTCATATTTAGTGTGTAGGCCTATTTGGTTCGTGAGGGTTTTAAATTAATACTGGTTAATTTTTCTGACTCTCTGTGCCCTCTGCTACAATTGCAATGAATCTCAGTTAAAATTCTATTCTACTACATATCTTGTCCTTTTTGACTTTCTCTTAATTAAAGTGGGTTTGGCTGACAATGTACAGAATAATAAACAGATACAGTATCAAGGGATTTAAACTTCCTGTAGTTCTCCCTGATATTGATTTCTGACAAATACATTCTTTTTTATTCATTTCAGCTTGGGAAAATGCAAATTAATAGTTAAAAAAAGTGCTCCCTTTATCTTTACTAAGATTAAATGAGACAGAGTAAAAACACTGACATAAAAACTTAATTACAGTTAAAATTATGAAAATATTATCGATTCTATTCTTTGTATAGTGTGTTAATTATTGATTTAAATAAATTAGCTTCCTAAGAGTTGAATAAAACAAAACATTTTCATATCACATACTGAACAAATATGAGATGAGCTTTGTTTAGCTTTAAGTACTTTAACTGTATAGTGAATAATCCATATGTTTTACAGGGAAAATGTTTATTTCAGTTGTCATTACATCAATAGTTTGTCGTATATACTCTAATTCCTAATGACATGTGTTCATAACACAAAATCCACTGTTTGTAAAGCTAGCAATAACCTACTAACTACGAAATATAACTGGTAACCAAACAACGAACAAGTCACATAATCACAGAATCACAGAACGGGTCAGGTTGGAAGGGACCACTGTGGGTCATCTGGTCCAACCCAAGCACATGGCATGGAATTATGTCCAGATAGCTCTTGAATAACTTCAGTGGGGGAGACTCCACAGCCTCTCTGAGCTATTTGTTCCAGTGCTCAGTCAAACTGACAAACATTGATGAAGTCCCCTCTCAGTCATCTCTTCTTGAGGCTGAACAGGCCCAGCTCCCTCAGCCTTTCCTCGTAAGAGAGATGCTCCAGTCTCTTAACCATCTTAATTGCTCCCCCTGGACTTGCTCCAGGAGCTCCATGTTTCTTGTACTGAGGAGCCCAGAGCTGGACACAGGCTCCAGGTGAGGCCTCACCAGGTCTGAGTGAAAATTATATATAATCTGAGTGAACTCATATACATTAAATTCCCAGTCATACCCTATAAAGAATTCCTCTCTTTCTTGCTTTTTATCATGATAGATTGACTTGATTTGTTCTGTATTTGCACCATAGACTTCAGTTTTCAGTATCATTAAGAATTTTACAGTTTAACTCATGAAAGTCTAGAGTATTCAAATCCTGCAAAACAGTCACACACATAAATAGGTTTAATTGTTCCATTAGTCCTAGTATCACCTATTGGTAATAATAAGCCTAGTTAAAGTATCAGTCTTCCAGTTAAACCTGCACTTAGGCCCACTGAGGAGTCAGGGTGTCCACTCGCCTGAGGATCAAACTTTAGGATCAAACCTGTAAGCAGTGTATCTACTTTAAAAGTGCATGAATTATGTGGGAATGAACACCAGCTTTTGTTATGGCTTTTGATCACTTCAATTTGTCTACTGTGTATTGCTATGTGAAGTCCTCTCAGTAAGATACCAACATTCCTCTTTCACCTGGCATGATCGGCTTTTCTCTTCTTGAAATGTGGACTTCCCAATAGGAGACTCCAATCTCTTCCATGCAGAGACTGGGATTACATGGAGAAATGATAAATGCTATGAAATGATCAAAAAGAGAGAAGGAAATTCGACTTCCTCGTCAGAGATACAGGTACATTTACATGTTTGCCCATCAAAGGAAAATATAACTCTACAGCTTTGACAGAGGCATGATGCAAGATTTGGACATTGGTCCATCTGGTACGAAGGAAAGGGCTAAATCTGAATTTTGACATGTGTTGATATAGTCATGGTCTTCTAAGGCTTCCCTTAATTTGAAAATAACAACAGAAATAATTGTACTATAATCATACATAGATGTAGAAAGTGGCTGTAGTTCTATTTGCCCTGCTTGAGGTTAATGACTCAAACAAGAAGGAATCGTAGAGTAGGGCTTTTTCAAGATCCACATGGCAGTAATCCTCAGATGCCAATCCCCAGTCTCCAGTGTGTGCAGTCTTCATAGTTTTTCCTGGTTAGGTGACATGGAGGCCCTCCACGGCAGCAACAGGCTGAAGGGCACAAAAAACTGCAGAACTGGGGAAAGACCTACTTTTTACAACATCCCAGGGTTATTTGGGAGGATAAGAAGAAATCACTTTCTCATATGGAAGAATTCTAAAGGTAAAAAAATTCTAATATATCACTGCATTAGGACCAATCTGAAATTGGTCCTTCGTGCACTTGAATAGAATCAGTGAAAAAACTGTCTATCGGTTTAGGCAGAAGTACCTGACTGTTTTTAAACATAGAAAGGTTATGGAATTAAAGGCTTTTTATGGGAATGTTTGCTTAGTTTTTGAACAATATATCATCTATGTGGACTATGATCATTAAAATTTACATTTCATTAGCAGTGTAGCAAATTTTAGAACTGAATCTTCTTACCACTTTGTTTCACTTCAGATTCAGTTTGCTGTTCATATGCATCCTAAACTTATTCCAAGAACTTACACAAGTGTTAAGTATTAAGCACAGAAGTGTTCCTTCGTGCCATACACAAATGGTTCATGCCCTTAATATGGAAAATCCCGCATACTCATAGTAGTGCTCAAACATTATAGGATATAAGTATGAAGGTATTCAATTAAGTCATACCTAGTGTGTGTCAATTTGCCATCTTGGGGACAGAGGTAAATCTTTACCAAGATTGCAACAGTTTAACTTTTTGTTGTGAGTTCTAGCCTTCAGAACCAAGAAGAAAGTCTCAGGTAATCAAGGAAGGAACAAAAAGAAAAGAGAGAAAATAAGTTAAAGGGCAGTACCTTTCAAATGAGGCAGACATATAATTTTTAACAAATGCTTCTTTTGTATGGATTTGAGATTACAATCTCAGAATAAATGGAGAACTTGGGAAACTAGTCCAGAGACTCCGATTCCGCACTTGTCACTGTTATCAGGAAAAAAGCATTCAGAGTAGCCACAGAATACTCTGAGTTTGCATGGACCAACAGGAATCAACAAGTTGAACTCTTCAGTGAATGTCCCATACAGGGATCAAACCCACAACCTTGGCATTGATAGCACCATGCTCTAACCAACTGAGCTATAATGTTGGCTTCTGTAGCCAACATTATGGATGACTTATCATCCAGCCTTCTAAAATCATGCTGTTCAAGAATCATATTCAACATTTATGGAAAATGTCTTTATATAAAGAGAAATGGGTAAAAGATGGCTCCCACATCTTTTGTCAGTCCCGTGGTTCATACTGTCTAACTTGAACAAGGAAAATCTCTGGATCAAGAAAAGAAAAACATTAACTTCTTTGGATTAATTACAGATCATTTAGTAGAAGTTAATCCTTCATTATGGCTGACAGAGGATTTGATACCTCTGGTTTCACACCAGTTTTGATACAACTATAGCTAATTGAGCTAGGATTTGATCCAAGAACTGATCCATTCTTCATTAAGAGAAATACTCCTTATCTTCAATTTACCCATGTCCATTGTGAACATATTCATTAAATTTCTCTGACTACCATTCTGCTTTCACCCAAGTATTCTCCTTTTTTTTTGCATTTTGCAGGATTACTTATCTTTTCCCCTCCACATCTTTTCCTTTATTTTCTCAGCTGTTTTACGTGCTCTATCGTCATTTCACTTGTGGATAAGGGCTCATTGTTTTCCACTCAGACATAGAATTGCTTTCCCAAAACAATTTGGATTTCTAGTCTCTTCCAGTCTACTTTAGCATTAAAATTTCCCTTACTCACTGTCTTCATGTGGTTTTTCTCCTATAGAAGTGATTTGCTCTCAGGAGAGCACATTGTGCCGCAGCACCTTTTTCAGCTGCGTCACTACAACATCATAGTCTGGGACCGGTTTTCCAGCTTGCGGTTCACCCATTTATTTCCTCTGCCCGCTTGGAATTCTCAACAAGGAGATTTTTTTTTTCTCTTTCTTAACTGTGGGGCTTAAGGGATCACAATATTCCAGTTATTTGTGGCTTGGCTTTCGCTCTCTATTTCTCTCATTTTACAATGCTGCTCTCCCACCAGTTCAAACTTCTAAGGTAGTTAGTTCTCTCAAGCTATAGAGCCAAGGAAAAGAAAAAAAAAATAAAAAGAAAAATAGTTTCTTTCTACTACATTCTGTTCTCATTTAAAGCTATTGTAAGTGAAGAGTCACTTTTCCATCTGGCAGTTGGACAGATGACATATATACTAATTACTTTTGTTGTCCATAAGCACAAAAAAAAAAAAGAGTGAAAGGGACATGGCCCTTTCTGCCTCACTCCAGCTCATGCATTAAGGCTACTAATATATTAAGCTCTACTTAGTGACATTTGTTATCAACTGTATAGGACACTCCCCATGAAAGAAGATGGTAGGGAGGTAAATTTAAGGACTGAAGTTTTTTTAAAATGTATTAATCTTTATATACTATTGTTATTGCATATGGATTACACCTTTATATTTCAGCATTTTTACTAGACCATGTTTAAAGACATTCAGCAAGTACTAATGTGGAGGCAATCACTATGTCAGGAAACTCTCCATATATACAGGATTTAGTATAAACCTTGAGTTCATTATGACAGAATATGTTCCATAAATGTAACGAAGATAGCACAGATTTCACACGTCTTCTCCTTAAGGAGCTAATTCTAAAATGTAGTGATTCCCCTTTACTAGAAAACTAACTGTATTTCTTCCAAAAAGTCTAGCTTTGACTTGACAAAATGAAGACACCTAGGTTCATACAGTTCCTGGAGATGATACTGTCTAGAACTCATGCAGCCTCAGCTATTTTGGCAGCTTTTCAGTCTGATTATAGATGTTCATGGGGAAACAGCACTAGGTGAACATCAAGTTTCTGGAAGTCAAAAGCAAACTTCTGTAATACAAAGCAGATATCAAACAGGTTTCAATCTAATGATAAATAATTAACTGTGGAATTGCTTTTATAGACCTTGAAAGCCTAAATATTGCCAACCTACTACAGCAAATTCCATGAGTTTATCTATCATTCTGATGCAATTTTAGTTTCCTCAACAATTAATACAATCTGCTGTGGTAACACAGCCACACTACTTTAGGGTGAAGGATACGCTCTGTTTGTTACTCCTAAATGCTTAGCATTTTATGGTGAATTATAGTCCTGTTTTAACAACACAAATGTTCTCCGCATTTACCTGAAGTGTGCAATCTGCTCAAAAGCATGATGAAGAATTTAAATTAAGACCTTTAGGATGCCACCCTCAAAGTGGACTCTCAACTAGCCTTTATCCTTGGAAGCACATGCACTTATACAGTTAATTTACAGCAAAAAACCCTCTTTCAACCAGTCACATTTCTCCCTTGGCTTCAATGAAGATTGGATCATACCCTTAAAGATAATCAGTTACAGAAACTGTAGTCTATCATCTTGAATAATAACAATGAGTGCAGCAGGGATAGCCACACAGATGCAGCTACTCAGCCAGTCAGAAAGACCATGTTCCTTCACAGAGTCAAAACATACACATATCTCACTGATGAATTGTGGGACATTGCTGACATTTCTCACAGGAACAAAATGCAGAGGACACAGTGACTGCTACAACACAAGTAAATACGAAAATAGTGATTACCTCATCATCAAAGCTTCTAGTTTTTTGCTTGTAATGCTTGCAGTCTTTAAAATGCTCTTTAAAGCACTTTACTCCATTTTTTCTCTGAGACATGAAATGATGCCTAGAAAAACCTCAACAATTTTTTCAGTTCAAAGATTATTTCCTGAATTCAGATAAGCTGTGAACTATAGTACATTTAAGAACAAAAGAAAAGAGCTACCCATCATAAGTGAATATGCATAAAGGAACAATTGTTACAAATTGTATTCCTCATTTATAATCAGTTTGTCAAGGTCAGAAGAAGATACTCTTTCCTACAACTTTCAGAATCAGTAATTTCTGTTATGGTACTGTTGTTTTTAAAAAGCACGACAAAACATTTTATGTTACTATTTTGATTTTCTCATACTTTCAATACATGCTGGCACAAGGGAATAAAATTCCTTTCCTTTCAGAAACCCACAATCTTTTATACCTTTGAAACATACTTTTTTCCTTTTTTAAGAAACAGCAGTTTGATATTGCCAGTTATAAAACAAAAAATATTTCACGGGATTCAAACTTTCCTAACAATCTGTCAAAATTTAGAACTGAAATAGATAATGGGAAGGCCTTAATCGTCATCCAGCAAGCTTTCCCACTGCAATGTAGTTCCACATGCTCTCACTGTACTTCTCTTCCTTATGTAGCATCACTGGCTTATGCCGGACTGAAATGTCTATGCATTAATAGTACCTGTTTTCTCTTCTGAGAGATGGACCTGATACTGATTAAACTACAGCTATGAATTTTACTTGCTCTAAAAAGGCCCTATATGTGTGACAGCAAAGCAGCACTGGAGCAGGCAATCTAAGAAGCTGTGGAATCTCCATCCCTGCAGGTTTTTCAGACTTGGCCAGACAAAGCTGACCTAATGTTAACAACAGTCTTCCTTGGAGCACAAAGTTTGGCTTGAAACCTTGAGAGGTCCAAATACATTCCCACGGCCTGTAGTCTGAGGTACTGAAATAAAGCTGGAAAGTACTCAGTTAAACAGGACTCTCTCACTGCCTGTGTAGACAGACAGTCTTGGTGTTTACCTCCCAAATCTGCTCTATCCTTTCAATGCAGGTTTTCAAAGTACTCCATAGATAGCAAAAGGGAAAGTCCTTTATGAAGGGAAACGCAAAAAACTGATATTATTTGAAATTACATAGCCTTGTAATGAGAATACTTGGAGAGCTGGAGGGCAGAAAACTGATATCCTACTTGGCCTCGTGTTCTAGATAACCTGATTTTAACTGTTTCCAAATACCTGGTTACTAGACAGCTTCCTCCTTGTGGAAGCCCTTCCTTAAAAGTGGGCTTTAGGAAAAAGGACACTCCACATATAGCATTGCAAGAGGCTTTGTGAGTATAATTTCAGTGGGGAAATGATGACCCACCTGCATAGGGAACACTTGGTACATGGATATTCAGGATGCAGTCTAACTTCATAAGCACCTCAGACCGTGTGTGCTGGGGAGCAAGAGGAATATATGAAGAAAAGAAAAAGGATAGGTCATTGATAGAACAGGATGCATTAAGGCAGACCTACTCTAAGATATTAATGATGCTTACAGAATATGCCACTGTAGCAGATCTGTTTTCACGCTGTGGTTGAGGAAGTATTAGATTATTTCTAATGTAAAATGAAAGTGAAGACTAGGAAAGTAAGGGACAGGAAAGTAAGGGTTTATTGAGGTCTTCTGAGTGCCCAGGTAATTCCATGAAGAGTCTCTTTTCCAGGCTATATGGAGTCCTGTGCAAGTATCTAGAAACTATGGTAATTAATTGTTTGGCCTAAGCACAAGATTTGCCCAGGTGGCAAGGCTATAATGCATTCCAAATAAGGCTGAAGGAATGAAGTTCATTAACAATTATGAGCTTCCAAGCCTCATCTTAGCCTTAGAGCCCTAAGGCTCCAGCTAACAGTGCAGAGCTCAGGGCTTAGATTTTCATCTAGATTGTTTTAATAACACAGGAATAACTTGGAGCATCTGAACAGTCCCAGTTAGGTCTGTGTAAGTAGGCACTTAGACATCTGCTTGAACTGACTCACACAGGAGCTAACAACAGAAACTCTGAGTAAGTATTGAAATAAGACCCTTCCTTTAATAGTATTCTTTGACAGTTTTCAAAATACCACTCCACTGCACCTTTTAAAAGCTTTGTTGAATAAATACCTGACAAAATTTATTCAAAGTGTTCTCTGTGTATGCTATTTTTTTTCACAATATGCCAAACAAGTTTAGTGACACTCCATTTGTTTAAAACAATGTGTTTATCAGTGCATTTGCTTAACAAATATTAAACTACACTCAGCCACTCTGTGGCTGCACAGGTCATGAACAGAAATTTACTCCAAATTTTTTAGCCTCCAGAAGCACTTGTTCTTCTATCATAATAAACTAGTATCTGAATATAACTACTGTACAATTTGTTGATGTCATGAGCAGGAAATTTCCGAAGTATATACTGCAAAGCTATACACAAACACTAGAATAATATTCTTGATTAACAGTTCAGAATGGTGATTTTTTTAATCAATATCCACTGTTGAGAAAAAAGAGCTGCCATATTCCAGCTGATATTAATTTTTATCTTCTCTAAGTTTAGAATGCTTATGTAACCTTTTAAAGAATAAATCATACAAACCAGTTGATTAAGACAATACCAAATCCCAGCCACTCCAAGGTAGTAACTATCATTACTCTCATCTTTGACTAAATGGATTTACACTGTTATACACATAAGCTGCTAAGCAGCAAAATGCATACTGAAATTTGTGGTAAAATCTGCAATAAAGGGATATTGCATGCGAGAAACATATTTTGATTACAGAAGAAACAGTATCTGGAATGTCAGAATAAAAAAAAGGAAGAAAAAAAGAAGAAAAAAAGAAGAAAAAAACCAAACAGAACAAAAACCTACAAAAAACCACCAATGACAGCAGAAAACACAGAACTAGTTGTTACTTCCACAAAAAAAGAAAAAAAGGAAAACAAACAAACAAACAACAACACCAAAACCCAAATGCAGACCTAACAGGTCCTGATGAGGTAACTAGCTCAAGTTAGATGGAGCTCTGAACAACCTGGTCTAGATGGAACTAGATGATCTTTAAGGTCCCTTCCAATCCAAAACATTCTGTGATTCTATGATTCTAACAGTTCTTACTATTATTTTCCTGGTACTTTTAAAAACTGTAGTAAAAACAGTCTGTCTGTTAACAAAAAAAAGATATTCCTGTCCAACCAAAAAACTGCAGCAGAAATAAAGAAGGTTACAAACACTGAAATATGAATGTTCTAATAGTTCCTTGAGTATTGGAATTGATGTATGCCATTTTCTTCAGATCTGTGATTCATTTTACTACACATTCCACTCCAGTCCTCCCTACCTTCCATAGGCTAATAAACAAGTGTGTCTAATAAGGCTGAACTCTAATCACAGTTGTGATTAGAGCTGTTGGTACAGAATACTCTTGTCTATTTGTTGGTGGACGAGCAAATACACAGTAAGTTGATTATACATGCAGATGGACGAAGTGTTCCCTTAGCCAGTTAGGTCTCTGCATTAACGCTAGCTAGGAACTGGATATTCTAAAACATTAATGTAAGAGCAGCCACAATTCCATTGGCCTTCTGTGGCCAACATAACTAACGAAAAATGTTTTAAAAAGTCACAAAAAAATATTTTTAAGACTCCATACCTTTTCTTACACACTTAAATACAATTTGGCACTCTTAACGGAAATACTTCCTTCTGACCTCCTTCCCACCCAAGAAGCAGTGTTCACAAACACCACTGTAGGATTTTCACTGTCATATTAATACCTCTGAAAACTCTGGTGGCAGAACCCAGGATAGCCATGAATTTATGCTGCAGGAAGTATCTCAATTGCTGGAGCTGTTAACAGTTATATTTTAACTCTGGCCTGTTCTCAAAACTTCAAAGAAAAACTCATATGGTTCTTTTTGACTTTTCAAGGATTTTGTATAAAACACATTTCATAGAGACATTTCCTCTGTTAAAGTCGGAGGGAGGTCTTCTGCTGACTTCACTTGAACAATACCAAATTGCATTTTTAAAAATGAGACTAGGTATTAGCCAAAATTATTAAAAAAAAAGAAAATTAACTTGCTTGCGTAATTCATCATCAGTCCTTTATTTATTTAGGAAATCTGATTTTATGATCCTATTTGTCCAGAATTCATCCCAAAATAGAAACATTGGTATTATAAACCTCTGCGAAAACATATGCCTAAACAAAGAGCTCCTGTATTGATCAGCTGTGGGAGTCAATGTTTGTAGGTTGCAAAATTTCACAGCCTGATCTGTGTGCTTCCTAATGGAACACTGGAAATCTTTCCTACTTAATTCAGGAATCCACATCCTATTATATTGGCCATAGTAATGAAGACTGAGTATAAGCTGTATTGTAGCAATACATGTTTGCAGAATCAGAAAAGAGTTTACATATGTATTCAGCTTTCCACTTGTTTAACAAGTGAGCTTAGCCTGCATGATGAGTCCTTCTGTACACTATAAATGTCACAGTAAAGCAGAGGACTATTCCTACTTGCTAGGATGAAAAACCATTCTACTATATAGGCAGAGTGTTGTGAAAAAAAATTTAAAATTAATTTCTACTCACAGGAAATGATAGTGTATAAATGGATCGATTCACTGTATTAAAAAAAATAGAATACTTTTCTACATTTATCTCTATGTTCAACTAATACTATGATATTTATTTTAGAGCCTCCATAGCCCTAATTACCACACTATAAGCACTGAAATTGCATTTCTTTCTAAAAATAAGTACAGCCTAATTTTAAATGTGACAGAAGCAATGAATCTTTTAAAAATTCAGATAAATTATGGTGAGTGAAAAAACTGTAAGTGCACACTACTGTGCTGTGCAATACTAGGAGGTTAAAAATGTGAGAGATTGATGATTCCAAATAAATATTTGGGTTTTACGTTATCCAGAAAGCTGTTATTGCCAAGGGCTGTTAAAACCAGTTATTCTCATTGCTGGGCTCAAGTGGAACTTCACACTACTATAAAAATTTTTAAACTTTAAAACTTTAAAATTTTTAAAATTTTACTCTTGCCTGGGATAGATTCACTCTACTTCTTCAGGTTTCAGCTACCTACACTCACTTCCAACCTCAGTTTTCTTTTAATGTTGAAGACAACTATCTGGTTCTGATAAAGAGAATAAACATCTGTGAGTGTGAGGCCTCCTACACACTCCAGTGTAGGCAGATACTGGTACTGTGTAGGTGTATGTACTTACGAGTTTTATACCTCATTATTTGTTTTTTAATATTTTATTAGTAAGACATGTTTATCTCATTTTTTTGGCACATGATCAAAATACTTTTATTTCCTTGAATTACATGTAGAGGAAATCAGATGTGCTTACATAGCTAAACTGTACACTCGGCTTGACTCACTTTAACGGCATCAGCTCACTGGTTTTCCTTGTTTCAGTAAAGCTAGAACCAGACAGGAATGACACTGGCAAGATAAAACCTAACTACATAATCCAAACAGATTCTCATTATGTATGTGAGTGATGCCTGCTTAAGGAATGAGTTGAATTCCTCAATAGGCTTTTGGTTATTTGCCATGCAGAAGAAAATCACTGTAGAGCTTAGGAAGGATGTATCAGAATGGATGTATCAGAAGCCTATCAACATTCCAGGAGAAAGACCATGAAGCACGTGACAGCAAGCTATAGTGATTTTTACTTCCATTCCTTTAAAATCAATTTTATAGAAGCATTATTACTGAATATTCAGCTTAAACTAGCCATATGTCTGGATTACATCTCATGGACAAGGAAGAGATATGAACCTGACAGTTTCAGCTACATGGATTTATTGGTCATCATATAGTTTAGCATCACAACAGATGCCAGCACAGATATCAATGAGCAGACTGGGAATTTTCTTCCCTAAGGAAGGATTAAACTTTCTGACTGAGGACAAATTTTTTATTTTGCTCATCCTCAGTGCAAGACCTTGTCACTCCACTACCGAGCAGATGGCCCCATTTTTTATAGAGAAAAATTCTGCCTCACATTTCCACATCAGTCTTACAAGCATGGACATCTGGTGTGATAGGATAAAATAAAAGAAAAAGCATCCAGTCAGACTGATGACACATGAGCATAATAGTGCAGTAGAAAAGGAATAGGCCCAAGAGTTGAATTGATGCTGTGTGAGTTATCATAAACTTTAAAAAGCATCATCATGGAACACGTCATGGCAAAAGGCATGGAGCTGAAACAGTAATTGCTCAAACAAATATTTTTGCAATGGACTTTTTTATTATTGAGTACTTTTGTAACAATGTGGATTTTGTATTTGAGTTAGCTCTTGTGTCTTAAATCTCAAATTCATAGCATCCTTGTTCTAAGCATCGGGATAGATCCTAAGTAAGATCTATCTTGGAATACATTGGTTAAAAGATACTCACAGGTGAATGGATTTTGCCAAAACAGAAAGAAATAGCTGTTTACACATGACATCAGAAACCCTCTTCCGTATATTCACAGACTTGAAAGGATGATCTTTCCCAGGAGAGGCAGTAAAACAGATAGCAATTAAGGTTTGAATGCACAAGCTGAGCCGGGGATTAAAAGCAAAGTTAGCCAAGGTAAAAAAAGTGTGTTAATACAGACAAAGCAGTGCTGTGCAGAGAGCTGAAATTCCTCCACATGAGCCAGTTCCAGTGCTGGAAGCAGCTGACAGGGCTGGCACAGAGCTCTTCAGGGCAATGGTCTAATTCATACTGAGCTGGTAATCTTGGGCATTGCTACACTAATGAGATCCTAGCTAACATCCTTAGATTTAGCCTAAACTGCCTCTGCCCCGTGCTGTTTCACACCATAATTACAAGGGGCCATAAGAACACAGGGCTGAGTTTTGAGACCACAGTCTGACAAGGCCAGGTGATGAGAGATAGTTGTAGGAAAGAAAAAAAGAGGGAGACCAGTAAACTCCACGAGTGAGAGCCACCTCCTGAAAACTAAGTGTTGAATACCTTGGGACACTTCTTCAGCCACTGTAAGCCAGCATAGAACCACCAAAATCTCAAAGCTATGAAAAATGCCTGTGGCTGGGACATGGTCACAAAATTAAATCCAGTGCTGAGCAGTTACATGTGAATGTGTTTACCTGTGCGTTATGCACTGGGCTTTCCTTTCGTAATTACAATAATCACCTGTGTACCTGCCAAGCTGTATTGTATAAGTATTTTCCTTAGGCACTAAAGTCCTCTCTCACAAAACATTGTCCTAAGGGTAAGAAACAAATATAGACAGCCAAAATTCACAGATGTTCAGACTGGTGAAAAGTGGGAGAATTTTATCTTTGAAAAGACATCTATGCATATTTAGTAGGAGCTGATGGGTGATAAAAATCAATTATACAGTTAACAAGACTAGCAGGATATGCTTAGAAATAAGATAGGAGACTTATGCAAAGAAAACCAAAGATGATTAAGCTGCCATGGAAAATAATTTACTGATTCTTGGACAGCTGCATCACCTGACTATGCAAGAAGCAAAACAGATGGTAAATATTAATACTGATAGACGTATAAACAGCACATCATAATGAACAAATATGTACTGTGCAGCATGTGCAAAGGACATCTAGCCTCTATTGTCCATGCTATTATAGGAATCCTCTGGATGTAATAAAGTTCTTAGCCTTTTCATATCCAAGTGCTGTGAGCAGGGGTATGTGCGTGTCAGTCGCAGCTGAAATGAAGGAAATCAGTAGCTACCGAGTCAAGTTTATGTGTATTCCACAAGCATATGGAATAGAGAGAAGAACCACAGCACAGACTTCCCAAAAATGCCTACATCATTAAAACAAACAGACAAACAAACAAACAAAAATGACTCAAAACAAAAACAATAACAGCAACAACAACAACAACAAAAGCAGCTACATTTGCTCATACTGTTCTAATAGAAATCCTGCAAGGATTTTTTTACTATCAAAAAAACTTCCAAGTATTTAAACTGCATTTAAAAAACTTACTCCAGCATGGAAATAGATAGAACACTAACTGGGGTAGGAAAATGCAATGTTCTGGCTGGTCATTTGTGGTTTATATAGTTTTCCAGATACACATTGCTTTGCATCCTCAGCTCTCCACTACCACAGTTATGTGGTTATCACCATCAGAATTATGTAATTCAGGTTGGTGTGAATTGTTGTCATATCTAAGACTTCAACATAGATACTTCCTCCTCCCGCTCCCCACAAGAAAGCCTGAAAAACAATTGGTGAAACTTTAGAGCCCAGGCTAACTAACCTCTGTCTATCCTAAAATCCTTGTCAATACCTGAATGGCAGTGAGATACTAATTCTGTAAGTAAACATTTAAGAAAAACTTTATACAAGTCATCAGAAGAAGCTGTCACACAGGTGGAGTATCTGATAAAACACTGGCATGGTACAGACAGAATCTGAAAGAAAAGAACAAAACAATACATTAGTAAATTGAAGGTGGGACATCCAATCTTATGAGTCATTTGAGAAAAGTAGCAAGTGATGCAACAGCAAAATCTGCAGATGACACAACAGTGTTGTAGATAATCAAGATTAAATGCTGTGAGACTATCAGAGGATCTTTGAAAAGCTAGGCAAATGGACAGCAACAAACAAAAGTGCCATTCAAAGCAAAGATGGCCTAATCTGAATATTTTTTACTTCTCAATTAACTGGCAGTCACTGATCATCATTTAATTACAAATGCTGGTCAGTGTGTAATAATGTCCCAAAAAGCAAACAATCAGCAAGGATGTTCAAAAAACTATTATAAAATCCTTGCAGAAAGCAGCACTTCACTTGCAACTGCAAGACAATGTTCAGTTCTATTTACCTTGTTTAAAAAAAAAAAAAAAAAGCTGTAGGAGAAACAGAGAAAGTTCAGAATTTCAGAAAATCTTCATTTAGATTTGTCCTTACTCTGTAGGCCTACTGACAGCTTTGGCTGGGCGATGGCCAGTCTTCATCTGCGGAATGTCAGAAGACCTTTAGATAGCTAAATAATGCACACCATGGCCCATCATTCAGGATCACATTAGTGTTCTTCTTTGCTTCATTCATTTACCTTTTTCCTTTGGGCTCCACTCCTCTTGACACCACTCTACAAACTCTGCCTCTTTGCTGTGCCTCTTTACTTTTTTGTCAAAACACAATGCACTCCACAGACAGCAGAGTATTCATAGCTGCAGACTGCCCACCTGAACTATAGGACTGCTCTAGCTTGTTTGATTCACATATAGTGAATTTCCAAGTGCTCCTCAAATTCTTACTTTTATTTAAAACCAAAAGCCTAAATCACATTACAAACTAACCCTCTTCTTTCCAATCTGTACTAGATAAAACCAGCTCTCTCCAGCACAATTTGCCAACTTCTCTTCAAAGGCAAACTTAATTATACGGAATCTGTAAAGTTATAATTGTATTTTTCACATATATCCTGCACTGCTATACAGAAATATAGCAGGTGTGTCAAAATTGTAGTCTAGTGATTTTTGAAAAAGTTGAATAAAGTTTAAGCAAATAATTTACACCAGTGAAGGCACAGGCCCAAGATTTTGCTTCTCTACCCTCACTGCATCCCAAACAAAGAAGACAAAGAATTGTCCCACCAAGAAAATAAAAATAGCCTCTTATTTTTCATAATCTCTTCCTTAAAAGCTGTTAAAAAAAACAACATAGTTAGCAAAGGTGTCTCACAGACTTTTGTATAGAATGATACTGCTGTAATATTCCTACAATGAAAATATCAGCTGGGATAGTCAACAAAATCATAATATTAAAGGCCAAAAAAAAAGTAAACAAAGCCAAACTTGTTGAGGTTATTTGACCTCTCACAGCAAACACAATGATAGCAAAGTCTCAGGAGACAACCTGAGTTTCAAAGATGCCAGTTGATGACAGTTATCTGGGAACATCAAAACCAGAAGTATCAGTGGAACAAACAGTAGATTTGGGGTTTTCCTTCTCTTGGACACTCTCAAGGGTTTTGCTTTCTGATGCTTGAAACTGGCTTCCTGTGACAAGCTTTATGTGACTATCTGTTTGGTTCTGTCCAGTCTGTGGAACTGCATTTCACAGAAGTTGTGTGTGATCTAGAAATGATACAGCATGAAACAATAATAATTAGAAACCTAGAACTCATGATCTCTGAAAAAAATATTGAGAAATATTATTCTAAGGAAGAAAAGAGTGAAGGTGAAATCTGAAAACTACAGACACTGTGATAATGAAAAAAAAGAGGGAATAGTCTGTCCACTGTATCTTGGATGGACATGCAAAGAAGCTACTATTTTAAGTTTCTGGAACGGTTATTAGGTAAGTAACAGGAAAGTCTGCAAATGTTCAGGTAACTTTATAAGTGTAAGGACAGGTTAAGGTCTGAGACAAATGGCTTTAGAGGCATTATCAGAGACCTTAACAAATAGGTTAAACAATGTCAATGACATGCTATGAGTCATGCTTTGCCCTGTGTCCTATGACTGACACTTACTCTGCTACTTAACTACGAAAACTCAAGACTTTTTTTCTTTTCACCATTGAAAAATATGACAGAGGGTTACAATTAGAGAAACAGATTTATGCATAAACAGCCTGAGAAGCCAGGAGTTTATGCGTTGCAAATCAACACTCACAAAATGCATAAGCTGCTTGATATCTTAATAAAACATTAAAAAAATCAGATTTCAACAAAGTCCCTTTCAAAATGTCAGTGAAGGAACAATATATTAAATATATGAGCTGTGAAATACTGTCATAATCAAAATTGGCTAAGACATAAAATAAAGGAGAAGTAATAAATGGTCAAGTTTCTTGACTGAAAAAGTAAGTTGATCAGTGTAAAATCAAGCTGTTTGTTTCTTTCCAAGTATAACTAAAAAAAACAGAACTGGAACAAAGGCTGAGTAGTGAGCAAGGAAAACTGCAGGTGCTTCAAAGTTATTTAGGGTCAAGTCCAGACAGGACTGTGAGAAGTTTACAAGTGAAACCAAAGTAATCACCAAAATGACAAATGAAACTCGATGTTAGTACATACAAAATAACCCACATTGGACAGAAGAAAAAAGGAAGAGCATACTTTCATCATCCTAAATTAACTGTGTGAACTTTTGAAAATAGTCTGGTATCACTGTAGAAAGTTCATTAAAGGCCTCAGCTCAATGCTGAGTTGTGGTAAAAAAAGCAGACATGATGTTTTGAAGGATAAGACTTAGGATGGTGAATAATGCAGAAAGTATTGTAATGCCATGATATAAATCAGTGGTGGAGACTCATCTGGAATGCTGTATGGGCTCCTGATTATCCAGTCTCAAAAAGGATACTGCAGAACTATGCAAGATTCAGAGAAAAGCAATGCAAATGATCAAAGTGCTGGAAACCTCATATACAATATTCAGAAAGGACCAAAAAAAATTACCTTCTGAAAGGAGCAGGCTGTCAGTAACAAACACACACAATGATTAAGCATGGAGAAAGCAAATGCAAGTTTTCCTTATTCTTGACTCATGACACAAGAGCAAGGCTATTAATTGACAAGAAAACATTACAAATTTAAACGCAAATAGGAGATACTTCACATCTATCACATAATTAATCTGTATAAAGTATAAATATGAGTAATACCAAGTTCTTACATTCAATATTTTTTTTTCTATACATTAGGAAGCAGTTAAAAAAAAAAAAACCTACAAAGTGCTAACAAAATTTGGATGGAACAGTAAACCAACTAGGGATAAGGAGCAAGCCATACCTAGGAGGCAGATTACCCTGTGTTTTACAAGCAATTACTTGTACCTCCTCAGCTAACTGGGAATGGACAGAGTTGCTGAACTAAACCAACAACAACACTAGTCTTACTCTAGTCACATCCCTACATCTGTGAGAAACAAAGGAGTGATGGGCATTGTACAACAGTGACGGAGACAACTAAAACAGAAGCTGAGCACCCAACCACTGGAAAGAAACAGTGAAATGCAGTTTATAGGAGGCTGTCAAAAATCATCATCAAAATTGAATTCGAGAATGACAGGAATGAATGCTAAGCTAAATGAAGGTACAAGGATGTTCTGAACACAGCTATAAAATCTAGACTAACAGAAGCAAAAGTGGCTTTGCTAAGGCAAAGATGCAAATACACAACTGGCAGAGGTCAAGCTTAGGCCTCTTACAGCATTAACTAACCTATTTAAAGGTGAAAACATAATAAATTATCCTTTCTTTAAAATGAAGTATATCTGCATGAAAGCAAAGCTGTGCTGGCACAGGCCTCAGAAAAGGCACACTTATAAATATTAAAGCTGAGTTAACACGCTATAAACAGATGGGAAAACAGGAACTCAGTTCAGAAAGTGACTCAAGGAGTGACTGTAGTTTGAGGCTCCACAAAGGCACTTACTAAACTGACTTACATGTCAAAGTGTATGCCTGAGTGACTAATAATTTTAGGCACAACTTTCAGGGACACTGGTAGGAGTTACACTTTCGGGATCCAATGATATTCAAAATAAATTGCAAATTGCACATGCAGCTTTGCAAATCTCCTCTTTATAAAACTAAGATTTTTTGATAGATATATGTATATTTGTTTATTTGTTTATATATGCATATATACATACATATAGGCAAAGTAAATGTGGCCAGGACCATTTTTGGACACAGAGGCCAACTGGCAATGAACTGGTTAGGTCTCTACTATTTAAGTGTCTGCAAAGCAGAGATGGCACAACATAGACAGTATCCACTTCCAAATACTACTCAGGAACAGTCTGGCAGCTGGCCTGTGCCAAAGCACAGCAGTGGCTTTTCTGGTGATACAGCAGAAGGGAAGGCCCAGATCTAGAGTCAGGTGGATGCCCTAGCACTGTTTTATGGCACAAAGAAGCTTCTAGACCCCTGCTCCTGAATACCAGCATCTGAGATCTGTTATTTTTAAATTTTGGTGATAATTTTTTCTTTATAACTGGGGAAACATAAAATAAAATATAATTAATTATTTTAATTTTCATTACTGTCATTATGTAAATCCCAAGTAGAGGTAGTTTTAACTCTTGCAGAAAACCTTTTTATTCCTTCTAATACAATTAGTTTGCACAAAATAAAATGCATGTGATATTCAGGTAATGCCAGAGCTGGTATATGGCAACAACATAAAAGCCATATATGGCCAAGGAGGCAGACTGCTGGCTTCTACTGCGCAAGGACTTATGACAACAACATACTGCAGGGTTTGCATGACTAAAATTAGGCAAAACATATTCTCTATGAAAGAAAGGCAAGGCAGTCTATAAGCAGTAGCCAGAGGCAGCTTCAGACATGTCAATTCAGCTGTGTAAAGAATGTGCCAGTCTCACTGTTGGAATAGTTTCCACACTTAATATACAAAACGAGTCATTAAAAATGAGGGGGAGTAACATGAAAGGGTGAGGCATATGGCACACAGTGTGCTACCACAGCATACCATATATTCAAGATAATAGCGTGCAGTACAAAATCCGTTTACACTTTCACTGCTGACAAGTATAGTTGCTGCCAATTAACTCTCCACCTCAATTTCTGTTTTAAGATAAATTCCTGACCCTAATGAATCAACAGCAAACTTGCCAGAAAAGTTAGTAGGAACAATTTTAATTGTTCAGGATTCTGGAAGTGTTTACATCCCTCTCATTCAAAAACATGTACTTCTTACATATTTTAATATGCATGACTTATTTCACCCCTCTATGCTGCTTTCTTCAGTTTTTTGTATTATTTGTTGTAGGCTGAAAAATATTAAACTGCCCAGACTACTATCATATTCAAAGAGTTGGGTAGCTGTTTAAGAGACAGAGCTTCTGTCTAGGAGAACATCTCATTTCTAGGTCCAATCCTTTTTTGAGCTTTGTATGAGTGGGTCCCCTGTGAAGCGGACATGGTGAGGCATAAGCAACGCCAGCCAGCTGGTCTGTGTGGCATGAATGCAACATTTACACCACAGGTGAAAGATTTGCTCAGTGCAATGGCAACCACATTCTGATGGTTCAGGGCCTGATCCTGCTCCACAAACATCAGTGCAAACATCAGTGTAATCCATGGACTTCAGTTTTAATGAGATTTGACCCTGGTTTAAAAGTGACATTCCAGTGCCTTCTTGAAAACAAAATAGTAAGTACTATTAATTCATATGACATTGGTAGTCTAAAGGACTTAAACAGATCAGTTCCATAACTCTATGAAAATTATAATATCACATACCAGAGGGACTGTTCAGCTGGCTCTCCTGTACAGAGATTTCATGGATTCATGTTGGTGAATGATTAATATTGACAGTCAGGAGCTACACACACCATTTAAAATATTCCAATGCAACAACAGATCACTTTAATCCATTAAACAAGAAAGCAGCTCTGAGCTCACATAGGAAAAAAAGGCAGAAAGATCATGCAGAAGCATGTTTCAGTTTTGAGGCTGTTGGAATGAATGTTGTGTTGTGCACGTAAGGGCTCTGCATAAACATACAGCTCCTGAATGGACTCTGACGAAATCGCCAGTGCACACACACAGAATTCCTGACGTGGACGGGTGAGCAGAACACCAAGCTGCACTGAATAAATTTTATCTTCACTTCAACATAACCCTTCAGTGTGGGGCAGTTTAATTTTCGAAATTAATGTCGACATATCTGCAAAGCCCATCTGTATAACCCTTCCAGAGACTGAGAAGTCCTACTGACGACAATAGTACCGTCCATCAATTGCAGTATGGTTCACTATAGGGAATGCCATGACTCAGTTTGGTCTGCACATTTTATTACATTTAACCATAAATCTTACTCATAGGAATAAAATTGCATGAGATTTAATTTCATAAACAGAAAATCTAAGTGCATATTTTATTGTAGTTAGTATCTAAAAGGCCACAGGAAATCTACCCACTCCAAGATGACTACACATCTTCATATTGTAAGAGGGATTTTTAATTCATTTCCTGTGTGAGATTCTGCTATTTAATTGCTGATATTCAAAAGCAGTTTTCCTTCTATATGAAAAACCCATGGCTTTTTAACAGCTTATTTGTCTTAAGTATCACGGAATTTTCTTCTTACAGCACAATACAGATTTGTACAAACATAAAAAATTCCTAATTCACCTTTCTGCCAGCCATTAATTAAAAAACAAAACCAAAGAATCTCCTGATGTCTGTTCTTTCCAAATTCTAAGGATGAAAAAAATAAAAAATCCTTATTCTACAAATTAATTAGTCTAATGACTCTATACATTATTCTCTATTTTCATGATCACAATTCCCTCAGAGCTTGACCAAATTCAACTACGTATGCCAGAAGATTGATGCAAAGACTTTGTGCTGATGGTGAGCAGACCAGAGGGAAGATCCAAGGCCCTAGTGCACTTGCTAAAATGTAGAATCATAGAAATTGTATGATTTAATGCTCCAGGGTATAAATGAAAGTGGGGAAGGGATGGAGGGCAAATTCAGATGTATTTCTAGAGCTTCAACCTAGTAGAACCATGTGTTAACTTCAAGTGCCTTCAAGGATGCAAACACCAGCTGTGTTTGTTGAACCAAATAAAGACATAATTTGTTTTGTTCACAAGAAACATTTGCTATAAAAGGAAAATGGAACAAACAGCAAACTTGAGTCAAGTGTCAGGTTTGTATACCTGATGCTTCTAAAGGCTTTATTTATCCATCTTTTTTCCATTGTAGTTCTCCAAAATGAAACATCAGTGAAACAATGCTAACAAAAAGCAGTTTTCCAAATAAGAGTGACCATCAAAATACATTCTTATTGCCTAAGTTAAACTAACTCCTTCTTTATTGCATTATCCAGCTCTCTTAGTATGGGAACACTCACCTGCAGCCCTTAAAAGAGAAAAAATTAAAGCAACACAGCTGTCAAGTGAAACAATTATCGAATAATACCACTCTGTTCCAAAATATCATATTAATAATGAAAAAAAATTAAAATCAATGATTTGTACATTTTTGTACCTCTGAGATTGCTAGTAATGTAAGCAGCAACAAAAAGCCATCAAAGGCAATCAAGGAAATGATTCATAGAATTTAAGCTAGAGGTGAATGTCAATGGTTTTTATGTAAAGCAACAACAAAAATAGTTTCTTCTATGCAGTATTTTCCATATTTATCATGTGTTAGAATGATTTATAAACAAGAGAAGTACAAATCAAGACTGTGGTCATACAACTTAAAGAGGATGAAATATACCTCTGGAACCTTCAGGTCCAGAGCCAGACTAAACTGTTATCTTTATGTTCCACTTACACTTTTGTGCTGATCCTTAGTAAAATTCAACCCAAAGAAGAATTTTAAGACAATTTTGTTACAAGTAGGAATTCTCTTTCAAGAGGCTGCTTATGTCAAATTCTTAGTCCCACTGCAGTTAACAGCTGTAGCTGCTGCTGGCTTCAGTAAAACCACGTTTTCAAACAATTTTTGTAAAGGTACTTCTACCTGTCATCAGAAAGAGGAAGATAACATAGACAATGGCTGCTAACACATCACAAATAAACAAGAAGATAAAAATTTCGAAAAGCTACAATTTTGAAAATGTAGTTGTAGCTTCATAGACATACAGCCGGAAAACATCCCCTGAAATGTATGTATTTTTGCATCTTGAAATGAAAATGTTAGTTGCTGGAACAACTATCTTGCTTTACCATGACCACACATGCAAATGAAAGGCACAAACAGTAATATGCTCTGGGATCTAATGAACTTACCTTCTTAAAAGGCATAGAATAAAGCAGACAGATTTTCTGGTGTCAAAGAAAGAGCCAAGAAAATTCCATCTTTCTTCTACGCATTTGATCTCCATTTGAATCAATGCCCCTTCACATGCATAAAGTAATTCAGCCTAAATGGCAACGGCAAATTGGTTCAAAGAATTTACATCAGCTGATATTGAACAAGATGAACCAGAATTCAGCTCTTACAGGTAGCTTGCCAAACAATTGATTTTTGCAGGGCAAGTATAAGTTTGCAAATGGTTTGGATGAGAAAAGGTTTGAATCAGCATTACCACATGCGGGACAGACATTAAAAATGCTCTCTTTTGATATTGAGGTAATGTTTTGTTGTGTTTAACAACAGAAGACATTGGAAACAAAAATTAAGAACAAATCGTCCCTTTGTGCTTTGGCATAGTCCTCACAGTATTGTATCACTACAATTATTTTAACCTCATAGACACATTTTCCATTATTTCATTTTATTACTCAATGAAGTCTCTTTGTTCTTTAATACCATGAAAATTGGAAGCTCTATAGTAGCTGTCTTCAGGTCAAAAGCATGCTTCTTTAAGCCTCTTTTTTTCTTTATTTTGTTTCTCTAGAATGAGCAGTTCAAAATAAGAGCCAAAGCACACACAGAAAGTTTACCTCCATGGTAAAAAAACATCCGGCCAGAAGACATGTCCATGCAAAAAAATTCCCCAGTCTTTTCCTATTCTGTTCCTTGGAACAGGCTTGAAAGCTAAAGCTGAAGCTCACTTCCAGGCACTGATTAATGAGTAATATCTTTATAATGTTTACAATATAAAAAACATTGGGGTTTATTGTAAGAGAATAACATAATGCTGTTTTATTCATAGTGACTGAGGCACTTTCATCTTCTTACAGAAATCGAGAAAGTATTTTTTCCATTGAAATAATCTTGGAAAAACACACTACAGTAAAAAAAAACCACAATTTTCCTTCTATTTCCTTCACATTTATTGCAACTTCTGAAAGTTGCTAGGGAAAAGTTAAAATAAAAAATGCCCACCTGGAAAATTAAACCAAATTCAGTGGGCAAACAACAATAAAAAATGCAAAGAGACTAAAGAAAAAACAGGAGACAGATTCCTGAACTCTTTCCCCATTAAACCCAAAGACAGTAATACTGAAAGTACTAGATTCAACATTAATACTTTAAAGACATATACTGTGGTCTCACTGTGAATTTTGACACCCATTTTCAAGCTGTTTATTTCATAATGCTACTCACATGGGCAGCATTTTCCAGAATCAAACCCATTCTTCACAGTTCCACTGGAAGGAAATCTAAATTACAATAAAATGATTCATTTTCTTTTTTGCAACCCAACTTTTTTAAAAGATAAATCAAATTACATAATATAAAAAATAAAATTAATTTAATAGATTCCCATAAATACAGTGCTTTCCGTTGATCCAATTTAGTGTATTGTTGCAACTAAGTGAAATCAGGAGGATTAATTTACATAATAAGTTGTGAGAACCAAGTGATAATCATCAGTAGACAGGACAGTAAAAGCAGATTCTTACTTCACTCACACAATAACAGCAAGTTTAGAAAATGTCAGGAAAATTGATTTTTAAATTAATGCTGTTTTCTTAAAGGTATCTGCCCATATCCTACCAGAAGCCCACTCTTACATAATACTATGTACTGAAACACAGACTTTGGGAGCAGGATTGATCATACTTGATGTTACCATTTAAGATAAAGAATATTGTTTCAGTAAGGAAAAATTCTTAGGAAAATTCTCTCTCCAGTTAGAAAAGATTGACAGGTACTTTCAGAAGACAACTCTACATGCTCTCAAAGACAGTCTCTGTGACACCTAAAATACTCCTGAACTCAGGTCACTGCTGTCCTCCCACAGCTGCACATTCCTACAGGCCTTTGTATGCTTGCATTTGAACAGATCAAGAAACAGATTAAGGTGAAAATTAACCTCCAAATTCAGGTGAAAGCACTCCAGGCAACAACCTTTCAGAAACATAAACCCCAATATGACTCAACAAACACCTACAGGGGGGGGAAAAAAAAAAAAGCCTGTAAGTGGAGAACAGCAGCCTGCACCCAGTTTAATCTAAAATGGTGATAAAACTGGAGTTTGAAATAGGAGGAAGTTCCAGTTTGTCCCTTCATTACAGAAGAAACTTAGATAACACCATAAGACTATTGAAATCATATGAAACCTGCTTAACTACCTCCAATTTTCCTATGCTCTATAGGGCGCAGTTATGACATTTTTTCCAACAGTGCTTGTAGAGCAAGTTTTTTCATACAGACCATTCAATCATTTGCGCAAATCATCTTTCCACTGAAAATGTAAACAACAAAACAAGCATTTAAATCTAAGATGCTTTTGTCTTTGCCTTCAGTGCATTAATGAAGCCAAATAGGTCCATCTTTAAAATTTCACAGAACTAAAGTTATAAAATCCTTCACGTGCCACTGAATTGTGCTTTAGAAAGTCTCTCGGTAACAATTTAAGAAGACTTCAGATTGCTTCTGCAGAATTGATAGTTATGGAAACCTAAGAGCTGCAGAAAAAAAACACTTAATGACTACCACATAGAATTTTTAAATCCCTGCTGAGTTGTTACATGATTTTTTTTTGTTAGAACTTTAATTACTTGTATTAAATAGTTCATAGATTTGAGAACCCTGAAAACTGATTCTGCAGGGTTTCTAAGCAAAATGAGACAATCTCCCTGGATTATTTTTAGCAAATAACTCCATACTATTAGAAAAAAATATTATACACCAAAAACTACTGAAAATAATCTGGTACATATATTTTTGCAGTTCCTATGCTAGATCTTTCTGACATTTGATATTTCAAATCTTTTGAGATTTGATATTTCATACTTCAGGTTAAAGAGTAGACTTTGCTTTTTTAAGTCTGAGGACAGATAAATATATGTAGAATAAAACTTAATGTTAGGATTTTTAATTTCCATTATTTCTGTATCTCTCATGGGTTTTGCAAGACCTTCAGGCTGCTCATAAAGCTTGAGAAGATGGCATCAGACCTTTCAAATTTCCTCTAAATGGTCAGTGTGACTTGCTGCAAGTCACATTTTGAACCCTTTTCCCACCAGCCAATCTAGCAACACAAAGACCAAATTACCCCTGTGTCTTACAGCTTACAGGATGATGATCAGTAGACCGCAGTTCCCCAAGTCCAACACTGGCATAAGATTCTTGAAACCCTAAATGGGCAGACTTCAGCCCTGGCCCTCCACCCTCACTGTTTGCTCCCCAGCCCAAGACATAATACATTAATAGCAAAAGGAGGGACAAG
>VZRE01011030.1:0-91771 GCA_013396775.1 Cephalopterus ornatus
GGCCCACAGGCACTCAACCTTATCGTTACGGTCTTCTAGTTCTACAGTGTCAAGAGACTCTCTAACATACAGAGCCACTCCTCCACCTCTCCTGCCTTGCCTATTCCTTCTGAAGAGATTGTAGCCACCCATGGCAGCACTCCAGTCATACGAGTCATCCCACCATGTTGCTGTGATGGCAGCTACATCACAGCTTTCCTGCTGCACGATGGCTTCCAGCTTCTCTTGTTTGTTACCCATACTGCGTGCATTGGTGTACATGCACTTCAGCTGGGCTGCTGATTTCACTTCTAACTCTGGCTTTCCACCCTTAGGCTCATCTCTGGAGAGCCTGGTTTCAACCCCTTCCCCCTTCAAACCTAGTTTAAAGCCGTCCTGATCAGCCCTGACAGCTTGTGGGCTAGAGTCCTTTTGCCCTTGCTAGAATGATGAAGCCCATCTGACTCTAGCAGGCTAGGTATCATAGAATTTGCTCCATGGTCGAAAAAACCAATCCTTTAGCCACCTATTGATAAGATGGGTTTTCCTACTCCTCTTTTCATTCATCCCAGGTACTGCAGGAGCTAGGCTGAACACAACCTGTGCTCCTGTCCCTGTAACTAATTGACCCAGTGCCTTGAAGTCCTTTTTAATTAGCCTGGTACCTCTTTCATTAATGTCATCACTACCAACCTGGACAACCGGCAGTGGATAATAATCAGAGGATTAGATTAGCTCAGGGAGTCTCTTACTAATATCCCTCACTCGGGCCCCGGGAAGGCAGCAGACTTCCCTGTAGGATGGGTTGGGTTGGCGTATAGGGCTCCTCAGAAGGGAGTTGCCTACTACAACTATCTTTCTTTTTTTCTTTATGACTGTGGTTGTAATCCATCTGGTAGATGGGGTGCAACCAGGAGACCCTCCAGACAGATCCTCTTCTTGACTGCCCTCTGCCTGACTCTCTGGGTGCAGAGCCTCAAACCTGTTCTTTAAGGGCACCATGGAAGGTGATGGGGGTCAGGAGGGGATTCCTTTACCTCTTTGCTGAGGGACCTGTTTACGTTCCCCGCCATCTACTTGGCTTGCCCCATCTGCCTGATGGCAGGAGGAGCAGGGCTTCACCATCTCCGGCTGGACTTCTTTTGGGGTCGAAAGGGTATGACTCTACCAGTCTATTTCCCTTTCACTCTCTCTAATACTTCTTAGCCTCTCCACTTCTTCCTTGAGCTCTGCCACTAAGCACAGCAAATCATTCACCTGCTCACATCATACACAGGCGTCTCTGGCACTGTCCTGTGGTACTGATGCCACGCTCAGCCACTCTGTTGCAGCCGCGGACCTGAACAGCTGCGTCCTTTCTAGGGGCTCTGCCTGGGTTAGCACACTCCTCCTGAGAGCAGCAGCAATGGCTTTTGCTCGTTTGGAAACCATTGCTTGGTCAAGTTGAGTTGCGAGGGAAAAAAAAAATTTACCCGCAGCCACACACCTACCTCACAACCCACCAGAGAGGGCTGGGAGGGTGTCTGTGCCCTTCCTACTCACTCTGCCTACGCAAAATGCTGTGCAAATTGCCACACCACGCCCCGGGTCACTTGCACTTCCTGGAACAGTCTAAATCTGCCGGCAACAAGGAGTTCCATTCCTCGCTCTTTTCCTCCAGGCACAATTGCAACAGCCTTTTTTCTGGGATGTGTTGGGATTGCTGCAAATGTATTTAGGAATTTGGGCTTTTAATATGCCAGGGTGCCAAACCATTACAAGCATCTGAGCCATGCTACTGGACAAGACAAACTAGAGTACTGGCAAATCACTGTTGAAGGAATTTCCCTGAGGAAGTTTACATAAGTGTGTAAATATCAAATTGGCTGAAAATGTAAGGTGAATAGGGTGCTCTGCAGATGCTTTCAAATATCTGTCTATCATAGAGCTCACATTCTCCCTAGCTTTATTGAAATAATGCAATAGTTTATGTCTTAAAAAAATTAAAAAGAGAAACATCTTAGGAAGTATTAGCACTTGAGTTATATGTTGTTTGCTGTGTTATTATTGCCTTTCCTATTCTAATCCTACTACTTATTTAAGTGTAGTGGACAGTGATAATGTAGGTGATGTGGAATCAAATACACTGTAACTGGTTCACAAAAAATAACACAGGTGTGGAGGTTTTTTTATAATTAATTAGAGAGCAACCATTTATTTAAAATACTTATCCCAAATAATATATATAAAATGTATATATATAGCATATATATATACTTGCACATGACACAACTTAGATTGTGGAGTTTTATGCTACTAATGTTTTATGCTTCCATTTTAATAAGTGAAGTTAATTTGCTACTGGCAGTTCAATTGCTTCCACCTTTTTTGAAGTATTACTAATTAAAGACACATTTGAAACACAACAAATCAAAAGTAAAAGCTGATCTATCCATATGTGGCATGCAAAAAGGAGTGTACAAATATGCAGATTTGCTAAATACCTCCCATATTAATGTGTAGGCACACCCAGCCTGTCAATATTTGGTTTAGGAATATTTGCTTTTAGTGGTGAATGTAAGTCTCCCAGGACAGTAAGAGATTGAGAAAACAGATGTTAACACTTCTTTATACCTACAAAATCATGGGAGAGAAAACTCTTTTGAGGCCATCAGACTTTTGGGACAGTAGAAGAGGCACTGTTGAATATAAATGCCCTCTTTTCATAGATCATGAATCCTTCCTAGTAGCTGTAGGCTATGTGGATCCAAGCTCACCAGAATTACAAATACCAAATCTAAGTGTACATATTTGGGAAAGTGCTGGTCCAGGAAAACACTGTGAATGTTATCCCTTCCTTCATTTCTGTTCCTTGCTGCTTTGTTATTGTAGTATTAGACCATAAGCCTACTTTAGACACCTTTCTCTTCATCCAGGATTTTATATAATAGTAATTAGCAAATAGTTAGTGTATACATTGTCCCTAATACTTTTATTTGGTTTTGCAAAACTTATACATTGTTATTGAGTAAATGTGACGTGTTCTCTTTGCCATGTTTAAGTCTCTTCTCCATTTAGTGAGAGTCTATTTTTACTATATTTCGGCTTTGAGGTGTTTCAACTCATGGCTGTGTCATGGCTTCTAAGAGCAGGGGCAAATGCAACTTACAAAGGTCAGTAGACTCACACCAGTTTCCCATTAAGGAGATAGCACGGGCAATGGGAGAGCAAACTCGTGTGCTGGAAGTGAGAAACACAGCTGGAAAGCATGGGTAGAATCAAAGTCCTCGCATATAATGATTATGATATCACTGTCAAACCTTTTCCTCTCCCTATTCTGTTGTTTGCATTCTTTGGGGTTTTACTTTGGTCTTTGCAGTCTAGCCTTCCTGCTCTATTTCATGCTAGGATACTTGGTTGTCGGGAAACAAGCAAAGCAACCAAACCCATGGCAGTGTGCATTAGAGTGGGTTTTTCTTCATTCAGCAGCTCATTGAAAACATGTAACACTCTTTGTTCTTGGTCTGATTTAAGTTTATATATACATGCTCCTACAGAGGAGGGTAACCTCAGGCGTTAGCAGGACATTATTACTATGATGACTAATGAAAAACCCCTTTGTTTATCACTGAGCATTGATTCTTCCCTTGTCCTTCTGCATGAATTCGTACACCACACTGTCCTCCATTTGGAAACTCATATTGGGGAAAACATTTTCTTCCAAGAGCTGCTCTTTGAAATTGTGCCCTCATATTCATTCTTCCTGATGATACTTTTCAGGGGCAGAATGTATTTAAATCCTTACATTTCCAGAATTAGCAAAAGGAGCGCTTAGAGCAGGGCTGCTGTGCTGCAGAGGGGCAGGAAGAGTGGAAATAGTCTCTGTGCTACAAACCCTGACTGTAGGCATGAGATGTGCAAAGACTGATCGCTTTACAAAGGAGTTGGCTATTCTCAGAAAATCAGAGCAGGTTTTCAGGTTGAACCACTGCAACTGATCCCTTTAACTCTTTATTTGGATCATGTATCTAGCTATGCTCACCTTTTTCTTTTGAGAAATATGAGCATACCCACCTCTGTCCCCCAAATGAGCCTACCTGCTGTACCAAGACTGTAGATAAATAATAGCAATTATCCACCTTGGTGCATTACTCTGACTTTGCCTGTGGCTTTTTCTTGAATCAGATTGAATTAGATGACTTAATGGCAGCAAACAACAAAAGACTATACAGTTGCTTTGTAGAGTAACTAATTTAGATTACTGACAAAATGTGTGAATAATTGAGTTTATATATTAAGAAAGAAAAAGAAAAGTTTTTTAGACACCATAAATATATTTTCATAAACACAATGTATATTCATACTGAATATGTGCTATTTCTTTTTCTTTGTAGCAGAATAAATGCATGGTACTCCTGTAAGCATAAAAGCAGTATCTTTCTTCACTATGTAATTCTTGGTCTGAGTAGTAGGGAGTCTTATGAACTTTATGAATTTTGTGCCAATATTAATTTTATAAATTGCATTACCTTTTCCACAATTTCCATGAAAAGGGTATTCAGCTGGATGAACGCTCTTGGAAAATTTTAATCAGACCCTTGAAATCTGTTGGAGTTCACCTTCTTTAAAAAAAAATTATTTCTAATGGAACCTGTGAAAGTATCAGAGATTCTTATGCCTTAGAGGCAATTCTTCTTCCATACATAATGGTGAAACTTCACTGCTGTAATATATGGGTCTTTAAAATATTCTCGTTGTTTGAACTGTAGATGCTTAGGAGTATGTGAGTTGGTCTCTTTTTGTTTGTTTTGTATGACTTTTAATATTATTATAATTATTATTGACCAGTGCTCGTATGATTTTCATAGAACTTTCCATATGTTGTTTTTTTTCCAGTCTTTCCCTGGTCCAAGTCTTGAAAGTGAAGATTTTAACATACCTCCTATAACTCCTCCGTCATTGCCTGACCACTCCCTGGTGCACTTGAATGAGATCGAGTCTGGGTACCACGCTCTGTGTCATCCCATGAACCACAATGGCCTCCTTCCATTTCACCCACAAAACATGGATCTACCTGAAATTACAGTTTCCAACATGCTTGGCCAAGATGGGACACTGCTTTCCAACTCCCTCTCTGTGGTAAGCATTTTTAGTCTTTCCCTTCTGTTCGGCTTTAAGTTGCAAAATTGTGGAAATACAGACCTGTTTGAAATCCTTTGAGGGGGCCAACTCCTGCAGCACTCAAGTGTTGGAGCGAGCTGCCCTGACTCTGGGTGTTACATTGCACTCTCCCTTCCAGTGGAGGTGGTGGGGGATTTACAAGGGAGTTCCTCAAAGCCAGGATGTTACCCTTTGCTGCCTTGTGCGCAAGCGCTCCTGTTTTACAGTAAATAATGACAAAAAGAGGCTCAGGGCTCTGACTTCCGCTGGAGCAGGGTTTGGATCCAGATGGCTGTTGTTCTGTGTTTGTCTGACGAGGCTCTTTCCACTCTCATTTGCATGTGCTGAGAGATGTACAAAAATTTAATATCTCCTTTCTTGTTTACCGCACTTTTGGAAAACAGCAAATGTTATTTCTGATTCTAGGCCAAATCTTATAGCCTTTTTACAGTTCCCAGTCCTTAGCCAGCCAGAATCCAATTGAAATGACTGGACGACTTGCTTACAAAGTCTGTCAGATAGTCATTATGGTCATAATCTTGGGAAGCCTGATATTATAAATCACTTCTTTGAAAGTTAAATTGCTTACAACAACTGCAGAGCTACTACTTTACATGTTACATTTTCAAGTGGGTTCTACAAATAATTAGTATACTTCTTGCATAGCCGCTCCAGACAAGATTATTTCACATTGATGTACAATTCTAAGCCAAAGAATTAAAAATCCCATGGAAGAGGATGGAGCCTGGCACTGTGTGGGTCTCACTGCACTTAAAGCACTAGATGAACTGCCCAGGAACTGCATATCCCAACAGCCTAAGTTAAGAATCTCCTGTTACTAGAGATAAAGGGTCTGTGCTTCTCACCAAAGGATCAGAGGCTTAGGGCCCCGTGTTGCAGCTGGGAGGTTCTGTGCTTAGAGACTGAGGCTGTTTAGGCTTGCAGCTTGCTAGATCCACACACATTATCTAAAAAACTTAAATCAGTCCTGTAAACCTGGGAGCTGAAGCAGCACATGGAAGTTTTGGGACCGAAGAATCTAGGCTCAGCTCCCCATCAGCCCCTCAGACTAAAAGCCCCAGAGCCAGGGGCCATGGTAGCCGGGAAACAGTTTAGAACAAAAATCTACGTTGTCACAGAGCTTCGTTGCAACTTAATTAAAATAAGACTGCCTTGATTTCAAGGAGCTCTGCATTCCCTCTGAGGATGTCCAACAAGCTGTACTTCAGGGGAGACTAGTCTTGGCTTCTTATGTGCTGCTTAGTTGTTATTGATTTACTAGGATGTTGCACGCTTTGTGTTTGAGGTCAGAATCTGACCCCAGGGTTATATTCAAAATGGGAGGAGTGGGGGAGAGGCAGATCTTCATAAAGACATATAAATATGCTCTGTGGAAAGATTCTGAATTTTACTTTTGTATCTACAAAGCTGATGGCATGCATTAGAGAGCAGGAGTGAAATCTTGCATAGGGTTCTGAGAATCAGAGCTATGAAATTACTTGAAAAAGGAGAAACAGTTGATGCTCCAGTCGACAGTATTTCATTGAATTGACCTCTTTTAAGCAATAACCATGGCTCAAAACTATGCATTCTTTTAAGCTATGATATTCCACATTAACCTCTTGAAACAAGCTCTCAACCAAGGGCCTTGAGCATTTGTAGATCATCACAGTGAATTATTGCATCAAGGGCAAATACAAAAAATATTAATAATATGACTAGGTGATTTTGCTATTGGGACTTAGTGAAGATCAGAAAAAGTGAAAGTCAGATGTCAAGAAAATAGATGCTAAATTCTGACAGCAATTTCTGAGGATTTGTTCAATAAATAAAGCATGATCCTTGAAGTATCATGGGCTAAGTTAACTGTTATCCCTAACTTGCATGCCCTTTCCACACAGGAGGGCCTCTTACCTAGCAATAGTTTTAACTCAAGCTGGCTTGTCTGTGAAGGGGATTAAGCTACATCTCATTCCATTAACAACTGGTAGGATGTTTAACACCACAGTTTTGTACATTCAAACACTGTTTGGCAGTATGGTTCCTCTGATTTGAATTTGATAACTTGAGAGAAATTAACTTGAGGAAAATAATTTAACAATTTAATTCTTCAGTGAATTCAATGACTGCTTTAGTAAATAGAACAACCTCATTGTTCTTTTGGCTTTGCATAGATAAAGAAAGACAGAGGGTTTTGTAGAGTCAGCATTCTTTACTTAGCTTTGAAGCTTTTCTTTATAATCCAGAAAATTTTACATTTTTTTTTTCAGTATGACTCTTTTCTCATGCTATTACTTGTCTCTAGGTTTCCTTTTTACTGTCTCATCAAACTCTGATCTGTTTAACGTGTACTTCTCTAAATCACTCTTATATTGCCTCATATAGAATATAACGCATAAGTTTCTCCAATCTATCTAAACTCTTGGTTCCATATAATTTCTGGTATGTCAAATACTGATAGTGTATTTGGAAACCATGTGTCTCATTTTATTTTTCAGGGCACTAATGAGTATTTTTAGAAAAATTATTCTTAGAAATGAATCTGTTGGCTGTTCTCTATCCCTAATTAATTTCACATCTTCAGCAAATTTTACTTATGCTGGGACAAGATCAGCTGCAGTGCAATGTGCCTGTGATTGAATTTGGTTATTTTTTCTTTACTTTCACCATCCTTCCTTTTAGCCAGTTTTTAA
Organism: Cephalopterus ornatus; assembly: GCA_013396775.1. NCBI lineage: Eukaryota > Metazoa > Chordata > Aves > Passeriformes > Cotingidae > Cephalopterus > Cephalopterus ornatus. Next base: position 7,812 of record VZRE01011030.1, read on the forward strand.
CCCATGTTGGTATTTTAGAAATAATACCTTCCTTTTTGTCTGTGTTAGAACTAGTGAGTGTTTTTCAGTTTGTGGTTTTAATAGGAAAAGAGTTAATTAATGCTAACCAAATGAGAGAAAGGAAACTCATCTTAGAAACAATGTTGGAAAACTCTTTGTACACTGAGTGTAGCATTTTTCTTTCATCTCAACTACCAGGTATTTTCAGACAAAGATTTCTGTGATTTTGGGCAGATTGAAAATTGAGGATATATCTTTCCTAAAACCCTTTCGAATCTAACTCCATTAGAAGTCCTGGTTTCATACTGTGCAGCACTCCCTCTAAGCTGCGGATGAAATCCCTTTGAGTAAGGATTGCAGGATTTGCCCCAAGCTCTGTAAGAATTCTCCTCTGTGGAACTTCTTAAACACACACAATAAGAGCCCACTACCAGCTCAGTGAATTTGTATTAGAGATCAGCTTCTTACAGATTTTTTTTTACACTGTAGGAATTCTTTCTGAAAAATTTTACAATGCTGGAAGATGAAAATTTGTCATTGCCATTGACTGTGTCTGATACTTAAAATTGGAATTAGTCTTCTGTGCAGTTTTTTTGGTTGATTTGGCTTTCTATTGCATCCCCACTGCTTTAAAAAAAAAACAACAAACAAACAACAAAACCACTAAAGTCTCTCCTTCTCATTATTCTACCCTCAGTTCATATATTTACTTCTGTGCTTGTGTATTGCTGTTTTCTTCTTAGGTGACATACAGACATAGACACACATGCACATGCACACTAATTTATACTGTGCTGTCTCATACAGATTTCTTTAGATGCTCTTTATATCTGGGGTTCAGAAGCCTACAGAATATGTGCAGAATGTGAGGCACAGTGGTATGAACACATGGTCCACCCTCAGCATGGGAGCTCTCTAAAGTCCTCCTTCAAAATGAACATGACTCCTAGTCCTGCTTCTCGATTGGATCCAGTTTGATAAAGTTAGAGCTGCTTGTTTAGTGAAAATGTACTTATGATGCTGTTTGTTTCTATATGGTGTAATAGGGGTCCCTTCCTGGTTTCCTACAGTTGAAGGTAGCCCTGTGTGGGTTTGGTTCAGTTCCAGCTGGGGCTTGACCTGCCAGCCCTTCCCTGTTGACATGAGCTTTTCTGAAATATCCGAAAAATATTTCCAAGGACTGCAAGAAATACCCTTCTAAGATGTGCAAACAAATGCATGTATATAATATCCCTGTGAGAATGTGTGTTTATCTGTAAAAATGCTTTTGGATGTGTTCTGTAAAATGACTTTTTCTGTGTGTTCAATTTATAAAAAAAATTATAGACATTTCAGCTTCTTTAGTATACCCTATAGATGATTGCTTTTTTCTCCAAGAAACTAGAGTTGAAAATCACAGTGCTGTTTTTACATAGAGAGAAGAAAAAAAAAAAAAAAAGCCCCTATTTTTGGAATTCTTTCATTTGTAATCTTGTGCTGATCTTTTTGAAAACGTGGCTCATGGTGGTATACTAAAGAAAATTTACAAGAAAGAAATAAAAGAGATTTCAGTTTCTTGAAATACTTCAAATTTCTGGGTTTGAAGTCTAATGTGGAAAAGATGTTAAAAGACAATAAAATCAGGAGGTTTATTTCCCAAATGCTCTACTTGTGCTGCCAACAAAAGCCAACATAATGTATATACTTAGGTTTATTGTCATTTTTAGTATACAGTCAAGGCACACTTTGAATTCAAAGGCTACTGTACAACTGTTTTGACAACCACCACATCAGTAGGTAATGTGCAGGACATATGAAACTGAAGCAAAAGTGTTTCTTTAGGTCTATAGGGAGTGCAGTACATCAAGGAATTCAGATATATTAGAGCAGCATGAATTTCTAATATGTTGCTCTTATGGAAAAGACCACTGGCATATTGAATAATGCTGCTTTCAAAGCAGAGCAGAAAATGTGATTACAGACAATTTCATTGCTATTTTTAAAATAAATATTTTCAAAATCTTGAGGTATTTTATTTCATGTAATGCATAAAATATGTAACAGTGGACTAGAGCTAAAGATCTTCGAGGACACAGAAGAGTAGATGATGTCAGCTATAATTATTCAGATGTGGAATAATAGAAGCATTAGTTTAAAATAAAATGCATGTCACAAAGGCCCATGTCCTTATATAAAAAAAGGCAATAAAAAGCTGCTTTTTTTTTTGCACACTTTGACAGAAGAATAAAGGCAATGAATAATTATTTAACATTATGCCCCAATTCATCAAAGCCCGGACAATTACATTATACTTTTTCATGCATTATATTTTTTAGATATGTGACCCATGAGAGAGTAATATCTTAAACAAAATGTGGCACTGTATCACAGAAGAGAAAGCAAACAGCTACTTTTTTTTTTTCGTTTTTCATTTCAGGTAGAATGAAGCTAGTATTTCTTATTCACAGGACAGTTGCTAATAAATCCCGTACAGGAGATTGTTGTTGTTGTTGTACCTGGGACGTATTTAAGAGATTTTGTTTTACTGGTTTCATACATTTTAGTTTAAATTCAGTATTCATGACTCATCTGGAGGCTGACCTATACAGATGATTTTTTTTTTTTTTTTGCACCTTTAAGCATTAGTGCAAACTACGGAGTCAAACAGAAATTTTTTATTTCTGATGAACAAGATGAATAACTTTCATAACAAAAAAAAAATATTTTCATCTTCTAACCTAAGTGCTGAGATTTGAGTCATGTTTGGATACTTTTTTCTAGCTTGTATTGCATGCCAGTGGTAGCAGATACTTTTTGTCTCTGGTGAATACTTCGCATTTGTGCCTCATTACCAGGCTCTGGTTTTCAGTTTACATCAAAATTTACTGTTATGCTACACAGACCTGCTGCTACCCCAAATTTTATTGCAGTGAATTATTGCCATCAGAACCACCAAATCATAAAGCTAAGGTCATGGAACATCTTGTGTTAAAGGATTTTTTTTCTCTTATTAAGCAACTTTGTATTCTTGCAGGATATCTTTCTTTTCCTTAAAAAACCCAAGCAACCAACAACAAAAAAACCCAGCCATATTTTACAAGCTGAATTTTTCCAGAGAAATAAGCCTTGTTTGGAAAAAGGCTACAATAGTTAACGTATGTATTGTCAAACAGCCTAACTATGGGGATACGCAGTCAAATCAGCTGATGTCAGTCAGCATAACTTTATTGTCTCCAGTAAAATTATGATGATTTATTCCATCAAGGGCTCTGGGACATCATGTTTATCTTTTCTTTCTTGTGATGTCTGCTACAGTCTTTTGTCATCAGAAAGACAACAGAAAGGATATGTAGAGGAGCTGATTAAGATGTAATTTGATCAAGGTTTTATAAATACCTGAATACTGCATATCTGCTACTAGAAGGCTTTTCCCTGTGCTACAAAAAAAACATCTGATGTCTAGAAATTACAGCTGTATAAAATCAGACTGGAAACATAGCATGCATTTTTAACAGTGATAGAGGTATGCCATTTAGCTAAAGTACTGTGGGAGGTGGTTGGTTCTCTGTACCTGAGGATTGAATTGTAATGGGGTATCTCTCAAAAAAGATGTGCTCTGTCTGAGACTGGACTAATAGACCCTGCACTACAACAGGGGGTCCTACTACAGGACCGTCCCATGAGTTACGTTGTCCCTGGGTGGTTTTCAGCAGGAAACATCAGTCTGTGCATTCATGGAAGGGATAAAATTGCTGGTAGCACCTCTGCAGTTTTTCCCATGCAAGGGAACATCAGCAGAGTGGAAAAAGCATCCTGTGGGTGCAGGCTATTATGGGCCCCGCCTTCTTCAGGTCAACTAGGACAAGAATTGCTGTCAAAGTATTTGTGGCTAGACTTTTTCATGAACTTAGTTTTTTTTCTGGTCTTAAAGTAGTATCTGGTAAAGTTATACTTTCAGTCTCTAAGTCCTAAGAACTTGCCTTAAAGATAGAGCAAGTAAATATTTGTACATAACTGTAGGAAAATATTTGTACACAAATGACCGGAACTCTTTTTAGAATTATTCTGGGTCTCATTTTTAAAATTGCCAATATAGCTGTTGGTTTACTGTCAGTTAGGAAAAACAGCATTCTGCTTATTTGAATGTGGGTTTGAGCTTATTTGAATTATTTGCTTATTTGAATATGGGTTTTTGTGGCTCCCATATTTCACAAATTCGGTAGGAAAACACTTCAGTATAATTTCAAGAGGAAATAACAAGGTGGCATATTTTATTTTTGAAATCAGCCTTCTGTAGAAAATTCTTTGGTGAACTTTTTTCACAGTGGTTACCCATTGTCTGATAGGAACTTATTTGCTACATAAAAAAGTAAGAAAAAGAAATAAGCATGGTTGTATTAATTACTGTTTTTCAGACTTTAAGCTGATAGGCAGAGGCTAAGACATGATGAATGTGGCACAGAGAGAAAGCCTTCAGTAGTGGGTGGCAGATTATACAACACCTCACGTGTGAAATACTCACAGGAGTGATTAATACATAAGCAGCATCGTAGCTGCAAGTGTCAAACAAAACAGATAATAGAGTATGCAAATAGAGAAAACATAACTCTCAGAAAATGTCAAAAATTCAGGGGTTTCAGCAGCACAGATTGTTGACTTTAATCTGCTGCTTTTAACATTGCATGTAGTTGTCGAGAACAGAAAGATAATGAAGTGTTTCTGAAGACTCAGACTTTGGCAAAAAAACCCACAACTTTGTGATCTAAGTCCTGTAGATGGAATAGAAGTCAAATGTCTGTCTCAAAAACTGTGAACATGATTTTGTGAAGACAAAAAGGAAGGAGAAGCCCACAGTGCAGAAAGGGAGAGTTTTGTGCATCTGGTGGAGTAGCCTCTGCTTCCAACTGTTTCATCATTTAAATGCATACATTTTCATTCCTCGAAACTCAAAAGCAGCTGAGAAGGCTGCACATCCTTCATGGATTTGTACTGCGTTCATCATCTCATCCCATTTTGTTCAGGAATAGAAAGATACCTTGCAAGGACGAAACCAGTCCCATTATGCATTGTCTAGGTGCTGTGTAAATGCTGGAAGTTCAGCTGTGCTGCGTGACTGTGCTGAATGCTGGGACACGAGCAACCCAGAACTTCATGCTGGTGTCAACCTGCTAGAACAGTGTGTGAATTCTCCTTGTCAAGTCTTGCATATGTAGAGTCATAGATGTTTAGCAAAATTTTTGATTTATTTTGGGAGAAAAAACACTTTCTTGAGTTTCTTGATTTTTCTGAGTTGAAGGAATTTGAGTGGTCCAATTAATACCCTCACAGTTTTTTTTATCTGTTTTAGTGTTTTTTACAGAGCTTAAAGTGTCATCATGTGAGTTTACCAGTGACTTTTTGCAGAAGAAAGTGAAGGAAAAAATTCTACTTGGTAGTGTTTTGAGATTTGGAGAAATAATCAGGACTAAAAAAATTACTAATTTCTTATTTTTATCCCCTTTTCTTTCACAAGGCAATTAAGAAATACTTAAAGTGTAAGGACGTCTACTCCTCCCTGGTCCTTTCAGTAACAGGAAAGGAATCCTTAACCTCCACTCCTAGTGTGAGACAGTACTTCAGCCACATGCATGCGGCTTAGGACCTCTGTAACCTCACTCACACACCGCTGAGCTGCACTTTCACATGTTGTACGTGCTGATGCCTCTATATTAGAACACTAAAGGTGTGAAAATGAACATCCTTAATTCATTTTCTGTGCATATCATGCATGGATGCAATTAGGAAAAAAGGATTTAATGTATATAGTGGCAGCAAGAAGCATTATGGAGTGAGGAACACCTCTAAGGGATGCTTGTGTATATCTTTCAGCTACCAAACCACAAAAATGAACTCTTTTCATCTCAAGTCAGGTGAACAAAGGAATTAGTTTATCTCACATATTATCAGGGTGTACCCAACATTCCTATTTCAATCAACATGTGGGGGCAGAAAAGAGACAAAGGAGACGTTACAGGTGGTGATGTGGCCCTGTGTGCCTGCCCTGACCTGGAGCTGATGCAGACTGCAGTGCTCAGAGTACATACGTACATATACACATATGCCTGGATACACACACATACATATATATGAACATACATAGGTACGTATGTATGTAAGTATGTTTGCACTGTTAATCACTGAAGCCCTCTGCTGGAAAGAGAATGTAAAAGACAGGATGTAGCATCTGCAGTATCCCCCTTCTTCCCAAATTGTGGATCCACATTGTTAAACAGAGAGTGAACCTAGAGCCAAATTATTGAAGTAGATGCAACAGATTTAATTAACATACTACACATGGTTGCATTATGTAAATTTTTTACCAGATCACTGGGTTTTAAGTGAGGTTGCAGTGTCTGACAGTAACTGTAATAATAGGTACTTCTGCTAATTGAGTTAAAAAAAGGAAGCAGCCTAGTTGCTTAAGGTGAGACATGGCATACCTAATGGATGCCACAAGATGAAGCTACTCCATATCACATCTTCAAAATTAGGCTTCCTGACAGTAATAATATTGAGCTACAGGCACCTTCACTTCATCTTTACAAAAATGATCTAAACTGAAAAAAAAAAATTGAAATTAGATGATTCTTTAACAAAAAAAGCCCTATACGTGGAGTATTTATTATATATAGTATTTCATGAGAATGCATCACTTTTTTATTTCGAGAGGGGGCTTCACTCTAATACACTTTAAGATTACCTTCATTCACACATAAAGAATTTCAGAGATTAACTGAGTAAGCTTCAGTTTCCTACGTATGCCCTAACACTCAAAGACAGATGAGTTCCAAGTTGAAAAAGGCTGAAAGAAACAGATCTTACAGGAAGAGGGAGAAGATGACCTTACATACTGGGACCCATAATGATGAAAATATGACAAGGAGCCAATTTCCTGTCTGATGGTCAGTGACGTGAACTGTGCTGAGAGTCAACTTTCAGTATTAGAACTAGCAGATGTCCTCAAATGTAATAAAGGCAAGAATTAAGTGCCATGTGTTACATATATGATAGAAATTTATTATGGTGTCATGAGTGAGTGTTTTAAGGTCACTTATAATGCATATAATGGTAGCTGAGACATTTAAGCTCTCAAGCAACCTACAAGGGATACCACAAACTTATTTAAGAGCCATGGAAAAGGTGCGAGGGTTGTTTTGCTTGTCCTTGAAATGCAGTCAGCTCTAGGGAAAAGTGAAGTTTAACCACAGAGTGTGATGCTCCAGTGCCCCAGGCTCCCAGTCCCAGCCCCTACAGACCAGTTCCGTAGCACACACGTTTCTTCTCACTTGTCATCAGCTTTCGTGAATGAAGGGAGGAGAAAACTCACAACAGGGAAGTTCTCTGCCCAGGGCTGGGCCTGTGTAATTTTGATTGAGGACAACATTGTTGCACTAACTTCATTGTTTGTGGACTTTGCCTCTGAACTACATTTTGGGAGCTCTGCGACTGACTGAAAACCTCAGTGGGATTTTCAGAAATATTCTGGCCTAACATTGATCCTGTTCTGCTCTAGCAGGGTCTTTCCCAGAATTTCAACAGAAACAGAGATATAATAAATGCTTTCATTTATTCATAAATTGCAAGAACCTAGATTTTAGATTATATCAGATTAAGGGCATGTCAACAAAATTGTTTGTCAATAGTGATCCACACTCTGTCATAATAATTCTGAAATGGTTTTCATTGTAGCATATGGAAAACTAGTGCAAGCTGTAACAAGACTGAAGAGAAGAAATATAATCTGATGTGCTGTTTTGAAACAATTTTTATTGTTTGATTATCATATAATTAAAGGCAGTATAGCAAAGCTGTGCTGCAGGAAAAAGTTGCATGAGTAACCTGAACCTCTTGGTCCTGGCTCAGTGCAACCTTGATGTTATGTTACTTACCAAATTATGGAAGTTGGTCCAGAGGGAACTGTATCATCCCTCCCTTAATGCAGTCCAAGGGAGGATTTTAAAAGGTCATCTGCCTGTAAGCAGGATACTCCATAGGTTTGTCATTTCTTACAGATGTTTCTCTAATTTATATTTTAGAGAATTCATCTAGACTCCTCAGGCAAGCTCTAGATACAGGTCTTCACCCTTAAAAATTCACCATTGTATGCGTAAAACCCAGCAGGCAGTGGAGGTTAAGGAGGACCATTTAATCTTTTCAGTTGTCTGTTTTTAAGGTGTGTTTATATATAGGTGTATATATTTATATTTATTAAATATATATCTGTCAAGAATTTATGATAGGTAATAGATGTTGATGGAACAGCTAGAAAATAAATAATCAAGAGGATGTGTATTAACTCAGACTGTTTTGGTTCATAGCTGATTTGACCATTTAAGAAACAGTAGAAAAATAATCAGCTTTTCCCAAATCTTATTAGCATATAATTATGATCCAAACTGTATTAGCCCATAAACTACACGGAGTAAAATAACTCTTCTTGAAGGTTCTGCTATAGTGTGTTATTTTATGAAATTGTTTATGTGCATATTTTAAATATTATATTTATTTATCATCATCCATTACTTAGAAAGTTAGGCTGAAGGAATAGATGTTTATGATACTTAAGGAATGTCACTGCAAGTAATGGGATAAAAATAAGCAATGGGTGAAGATTGGGAAAAACCCCTTGTAATGGCATCCGAATAGTCTGCCAGGTAGTGTTAAAGCACTGGAACATGTACGAATGGGAAAATCCTGCATTGACTGAGAGATGAGTTGGATGATTTAATAGACCTTTCTTTGAGATGTAATTTCTATAACTGGTTGATGCATACACTAGTGTTCAGACATTTGGACTCGTTTCTTGTTTGTCTGGCAAATTGTTTCTTGTGAAAGGTTATAAATTACAATAAATAGACTTTGTAGAAGATGAGCTACATGATATACTTGGAAAGAGTTTTTCAGCTGATATTCAAGACATTAATGCCAAAGCAGAAAAACCCAATAGAGTCCTAATCCCATGGCTTTGCTTGAGTGCAATGCTAGGAAGGTGCACTGCCATAAATAATATTTACATTGAGTGGATAGAAAAGATAAAACAGAGAAGCGAATGTTACTTACTTAGAAGAAGCTTTTCCTCCTGATTTTGCAGCAGATTCAGTGATAGGGAAGGAGGAAGGGAGGCAAGGAGGAAGGGATGGGGAAAGAAGGAAAAGCAAGCATTTATAAAAATGTTGATGTAGTTATAATTAGATCCATTTTAGAACCAAAAGTTTTATGCAGAAACTGACAGAAGGATACACAATAATTATAGATTGCTGACAAGCTGAATAGAGTTTCCTTTTTTTATCTTATGGTTTTAGGAAACCAAACTGTAAATAAATATGCAGTTTGACAGATTGTAATTGCAATCAGCAAGGCGTCTTTTCATTTAATCAGATAGTGTTATTAAAATGGGGTTACAATTAAACATTTTATAGTGTGACGTAGAACTCTATTAAAATTCTCCAACAAACAGTAATTTGCATTTGATGCTTCTGCAACCCATTTCCATTTACAGAAACGTTATTGGTTGTGACCTTCCAGTGGTTAGGTCTCAGTTTGCTGTTCTCTTCCTACTTTGATACATGATATTAAGCATCCTCTTTTTTTTTTACTTCACAATGAAGCTTAAAACTATTTTTTACCCTTGTTAAAACTGCATGACATTGGCCAAAGCAGATTTCCACCAGAGATGTGGAATTACCTAAGCATAAATTGTCTGAACTCTAGGAATAGTCGTTTTGATCAACTGTAAACATGAATCTGATTGACAATTAAATGTTTCAAGGGAAAGTTATACAGCTTTTGAAACGTATATATAGCATTCATTATATTGCTGTACCTCAGACATTACTCCAATTTAAGATGACACAAAGCCTTGAGTTTTCCCCTGTCTTTCTGTAGATGTGATCTGTGATTCCAAGAAGCATAAAAAAATGTTTTTCAGGAAAGTCTTTGAAGCATGGCCACTATGATTCTACATTGGTTATCCCCATTTTGTTCTGCTATTTGTTCTCATAGTTTTGATAAACTAAGTAGGAGAATATGAAGTGAGAAGTTGTTCAGTATTCTACCTTCTAAGACTTTTTCAGGTAACTTTTCTCTGGCATCACCACCCTCTAAGAAGTTGAAAAGAGCAAGGAGAACCATTAGGATACACAAATTTCGAGCCATTCTTCAGGTGCGTGCAGACTCCACTAATGAAACTGTGCACAGCAAATGTTGGGAGCGAAGGGAGTGAGTGATTTGCATCAGCCAAGGGTGTAAGTCTTTGAAAATCAGACAACGAAGCTACTGCTCATTTTACTTTGGTGGACATTTTTGGAGGGAACATCAGTGGTTTGAGGAAAGTCAACATTCTCCTTATTGGAAAACAATCAGGCAGTGGTTATAAAACATATATTCTTGGTTGTTGTCACTAGTAATGTACAAAGGAAAAAATAAGGAGGAAAGGAGAAGAAAAAAGGGGAAAGAAAAGTCAAGTATGCTTTCTTTTGGTGGAAAGTGAAGTTGTATGAATATGTGAGAAGAAGAAAAAATGGAAAGAAATCATTTGTTTTGACGTATTATGCATTTATTTTAGTTTTGCATTATTCTTGACTTGGAACCTCTTAACTTTTTCCTACTTTTCAACAGGTACAATCCCTGTAGAGTAGATTGATGCAAAGGCTCTAACTCCATACTGCATTTCCTTCAGTTTTTTCTCTTCATTTTTGTTCATATATGCAACATCTTCCCCTGCTTTTTCCTCCAGATCACTTTTCTGAGGAACAGCTTTCGAAAGGTTTGTCAGAGGTAGAGGTCTTCCACCTTCATGCCATGTGATTAAATAATTGCATTGCCAAAATACTCAGAAATTCAGTAGTCAAAGAAAAATATAGCTCATTAGCAAAGGAAATTTTGAGCTGTACCTCAACAACAGACAGGATAAGCAAAAGGGTTGACTTTGCTGTTCCTTTCCGACATCAAAAAAACCAGGGCTGTAAGGGTTCTCCGATTGGTCCTCCCTCCACAACACAGGATTACTGCCCGTGCAGCTTCAAGATGAGATTGAGGTCACCAGCCTCTGGTAAGGGAGTGCTGTAAATGGCTGAGGAAGAGACCTTATGACAATAACAAGCCCACACATGTAAACAGGAAAGTGATGTTAACAGGTACACAGGAAAAAATGTAACCAGTCTCTCCAAGGTTACTTGTATTTTTTCTAAGATAAATGAAGCATAGACCTGAGTCTTATGTTCAAAACAAGGAAAAACTAATACGTCTGACCTGCATATAGTGACTTTTTAAGAGCACATCACATGGTGTATAGAGGTGTGAAAGAGAAGATAATCATGATAATTATCTGAAATTGAATCAGAGTGCAGGTTGATCCCAAAGAAATGCAGGTTGATCCCAAAGAAACAGATCCATCCTAGGGTTTTGTAGTGCTGTCCATCGCTGACAATATCTAAGCACTCTGTGTTACCTTATAATATCTTTATTATTTATTTGAAAAATACCAATCTAATTGTGAAATTGTATTCATGCTAGGGCCCCTTTGGCTGGTATAAGGGAGTATTTCTCAAGAGGAGAAAAGGCCCGAAACAACAAGGTGGCAGATGTACGTAATATTGGACATTTACATTCAACTGAAGCCTAAAGTTTGTTTTAATAATACAGAGAGAGATGCCTGATCTAGCACACATGTATCTGTCCTTGAATGCCATGTGTTTTAAAAAGATGGAAGCTGCACGGGATGTATGCTTTCTTCATGGTGTTTCTTTGCATTTTCAATTGTGTACCATATATTTACATACCACTGTGCATTACAATCGAGCTTGTTTGATTACTTTCAATTTGTGACATAGGATTTTGTTACTCTTGCTGAAAATTTCAAGACATTTTACTCCAGACTCATTCTTTTTTCTTTTCCCCTCAGATTTATTTACTACCTTTAGAAGTAGAAAAGTCCAATTTCAATCATGTTAGAAATAGCTCATTTTAGACAAGTACGTGCTGCTCTGCTTACAAAACATATATGAGTGGAATATGCAATTACCACAACTCAGTTTCCTGCCACAGAAACATTTCAGCATTATAGCATTACAGAAATAGAATGACATGCATAATGAAAGATTTCAAGATTCACCCAAGGCATTTATTCTCTTCACCTTAATGTTCTCAGCAGTAGCAGAATATCCATTAAAAGGTACGATGAATTATGGTTGCTTGGCAACCACGGGGAGCTTGTAACAGCACCAAAGAATGAAATGGCTGGTTGATAAAATGAATTTTCTCTGAGCATTAGCCTGTTGAAACTGCCTTTTCTTGTGGAACATAAAGTGCATTTATTTGTCTCATGCATTTTTTATTAGAAAATTATTTGAGTTCCAGGGACTTGAATCGTTTTGCTACAGGAGATATTTGATTTTAATGTGTTGTACTAAAATAAGTAATAAAAGACATTTTCTTCAAAGTAAAGACACCAAGCAAACCTAGGTAGCTCCTTTTGAAGTTGGGAATAAAATCTTATATAAGGTATGTCATTACTCATTTCTAATTAAGAGTGACATTAGCTAGGTCTTAAACTTCAATTTTACCTTTGAAGGAAAGTTTGAGACAGTTAGCCAATATGCAGTGAATAAAAGGAGAGGTTTGGAATTGATCTCATGGATTCATCGTGGGTTAAATAAGCTTTTCGTCTCTCTTCCCAGATGGTATGGTAGCGGTGTCTCAGAGAAGGTCAGAAGTGGTTGCTCATTCATACTTTGCATTCACTCCTTATGTCTGTGCTAAAGATGCGTTCATCGTAGGTTTCCATCCAACAGTGAGGATATATTTAATTTTCCACTGAGACTTGCTGGGCATTCAACAGCAGTCAGAGTTGGATGAGCATTTTTGGCAGAAAATGTTTTTGTTGGAAAATGCTGGAACAGTGAAACTAAAGTTGAGGCAAGGGGGTTATATCTGTTGTGATTAATCTTTTATTGTCAGTATTTTCTGAGAAGCAGGTCTGTATGGCCAAGATGTGAGACAAGGGAGATGAAAAAAGAGTGAGAGCTGCCCGTTCTAGAATATCCAGAACATCCATCTGGATATATGAGACTTATTTAGGCCAAGAACTTAAGTTTTTGGTTTTGTAGCCCATAAGAATGCCCAAGTGATGAGTTATTATTAGTTAATAGTCTTTTAGTCTTTGTTGTGAGACTCAAGATGGTGTCGTAATTGCTCTTAAACAATTTAATAAAGATCTTTTAATCTCTAAAGGCTCCAGACCTTACTTAACTATTGAAAATAGTCCTACTGACTCCCATGTGAACACCTGGGTGAGAAGAGACTGCAACCCTGCTGCTGCATGGTGAATCAGTAGACCCTGATGTGCTGAGAGTGTCCTGGGCTCTGTGTGAGTCCTTGGTGTGACCTGGAGTCACTGCTGACTTTTATGACTATGCCAGGCAAGGTTGTGTGGCTGCAGATTGCATGGTGAGTCCAAGTGGTAGCAGCTGAGAGGAATGGCTGGGAAGCCAGGGGTCTGGAAAAGTCCTTCTTGTCTTAGAAGTGTATCTCAAATTCTGGACTGAAACTAGAGTAAGGAAGCAAATCTAAAAATCAGGATGAGGTAAGATGACTCATTTATGTTCTACCTACCTGTCAGGAAAGAATCAAACTGAGACAGCATTGAAAAAAATTGAAGGGTCCTGCAGTCAGCTGCCTTGTCATGGAAATTTTCGACCTATATTTCTGTCTCCAGATGGATTCTGGTGATGCTGCTGAGAGTACTGCTATCAACTGCTCTTGTGGAAGTACAGGACTATTGCAGTTAACATGATAGCAAATGTTGGCAGCCTAACAGAAAACAGATTATAGTTGCGTTGACAACATGGCAACATTTTTTTACAGAGTAATTTTTACTGCAAATGAAATGCCCTGGGAGACACATAACTAAAGGCAATGATAACCTTTTTGGACTAAAATATAATTCCGCTCAAGTGAAAATGAAAGGAAACTGATATTAAGCAGTAAGATCTTTTCTCTTTAAAGTATGTGCTAATAATCAAACATTAAAAGTGAAACTTCTGTCATCTACAAAGGTGCAAATTAAAATTCCAGAGAGAGAGCTTGACTGATTTGTTTAACAAAGAGTTTAATACAGCAGAATCCCACTTGAACATAAAACTATTACACTCACAATAATCCTGTCTAGCTGTTGGGAGATCCAAATTAAAACTCTCACTGATATTTGCTTAAATCTCATAAATTGCACAGAATTAGAGCATATTGAAGTTTTGTATTTACTGTGATCTTACTGTCTAATAGGTTTTTAACAATTTAAAATGATGACTGAAAATATGTATTTTCCCCTTAGATGATTCAAGCAGTGTCTATTTTATTCCCATATTCTAATTTAATACCCACTTGTTTATTGACTTACTAGTGTCAACATGACAAGGCTGTATTGAATGCAGACTAAGTGTTCCATTTAAACAGATAATTTATTTTCTTATTAGTATTAAGGTGTTATGAGGAGATTATTCAGTTGAAGTTGGTGGATTAATAATACTACTTCTCAAGGAGATATTTTCATGCTCATTTACTATATTCCATTGTTTCCATTCATACATATAGAAGCACAGATGTTTGTTTCTTTTTCACTTGTGATTCTGGTGATTTAGTGGCAATATTATTTACTGTGTTCTGTTCCACTACTCAGTATCCTCTGGAGGATTTAATTTATGGATTTTTTTGTATGAAAATCTCAAAATTGTATGCAGACATGAAATTCATAGCAATTTAGGAAAGGAATTGCAGTCCTACAGAACATCTCAAATGACTGGCAAGTATTACAAAATTAAGATCTGTGACCTCTTTTCTCCAGATCAGCTGCAATGGCATATTCAAGTCTTTTAGGTTGGATGGGCAAGTAGAGGTTTTAAGTTTGTCAGTAGATTTGTCAGTAAGACTCCCCAAATTTTAGTTAGGACGCATTGCAGATATTGACTTAAAAAAAAAAAAAAAAGAAAAAGAAAAAGTCGGGAGTGATAGAAGTAAAAATGTGATAAATTAGTGACCTCGGATAGCCACTCCTTTTTCCGGAGTTTGATAGTATATCAAAAATAGTCTGGCATTCATGGTGCAGTCTTTCTTTTTTGAGACTGATCTAATAAAACAAGAATGTGCACACACCTACCTAAGAAGTAATCATTATTCATGCTTTGTAGGAAAAGGTAGAGTTCCAGGTCTGCAGTTCTTGCTCACAGTTACATTATATAAGGAATTAGATTAGTGTAATTTATGAAAATGTGCAGTTGTGCCAGCTGGAGAACATAGAGTCAATCCCATCTGATGTTGCACATCAGCAAGAATTATTGAACAAGGAACTAACCACCGTTGCAAAGCTCCAGTTGCTATAAAGCAGTGAGCAAAATTAAAGCAGTAGAGAAGGCTTATTTTATGAAATGCCCAGACATAAATAGCACCAAAAAAAGGACTAAAAGTATACATTTGTATGTGAATATAGCAGTAACAGCAAAATTGTTGCAGTGCTTTGGTTATGGCCCTCTTCCAAAAGAACTTCTTATATCAGAGCAACATAGCTGATGCATTTTTTGCATGAATATAATAAAAATGGGATGTGATTTGACCAAATGCACCGACATAACCACTGCATACATTTATGTGAATCTGTCAAATGTGAAGCACGTTGCATAGAAAACTTTATTTTTTACAGGTACCTGAATAAATAATGCACATAAGCCTCCTCAGAAACAAAGTCAATAACAAGCTGTCTGGTTACATGTACTTTTTATATGACTTCTGGTTAACTCAAAAGCCCCAAATATGATATACAGAGCTCTGTGTGGGTTTGAGATGTTCTCTGGGGAACCTTTATCTGCATATAGGGTCTTTTTTAATATGTGACAGTTTTATATCAAGGATAATGATCTTCATATAATAAGTAATCTAAATACAGTCAAACTCATCATAAGTGAACATGGTTTATTTGGTCGAACTGTTTCATAGATCATATTTCTTTTCTTTCAAATTTTTTTTCATAGATCAAATTTTTTTTTTAGTAGTTACATTAAAAAGGTTATTGTTGCTATTTTCTGGCATGTACAGACAAAAATGGAAGGCACATCACTCTATTTTTTCTGTTGACACATGCTACAGTCTGTTGGGAATGTCATAACCAAGAAAACCACCTTGTCAAACCACCTTTGCATAGACATGCCAAGTAATGCTGCATTGTTGCATTACCATCCAGAAAACATTGGGAAATTCGGGATAGTGATCAGACAGGCAGCAAATAAAGTTTGGTAACTATTACATTTTTATTAATCTTACTAGTAAATGAAGAATTCTTAGAAATGTCAGTTCAGCACAATTCTTGAAAATATATTTGCTGATTAAGGGTCTTACTACTTCCAGTTTTAGTCCAAGACAACTTTTTCTCATATCATCTTTACAATTGCTATTTAGGTTTATGCCAAGTCCTTTAAATATTGGCTAAAAAGACTAATTTCAGTTTAGTCATCAGAAGGAGACATATGGTAGATAAAATTGTGTAAACTAAATCTCAAGCCTGGTTCACAGTATGGGTTAAAGACTGACATAATGGCCAACAGCAGAGGCACAGAAAAAATTTTCTATGTCAAGTTTTGAAAAGCGGCTATTCCAAAACACAGAAAGTGCTGTGCGTGGCAGAAGCTTAATGTCCATTTACCTACTGAGATATTTAATTTTCTTTTAAAATAGGACTGGATTTTCATTTTTCAGCTTAGTGTCAATCTGTATATATTGTGTGTCTATTTTGTGCATACGGTAACAATTATTTGAGGAAGTTTCTTAGTTGCCCAAAGAGGTAAATGTGGCACTTTAGGTAGTTGGGTGATCATCCAGCTACAAGGAAATATAAATCATAGCACTCGTCTGTATTTGTTCATGTCTGTGCAGAGTAGGAGAGTATCACAGTCAAACATGAATTTGCAAGTTTAATGATGGAATGGAATTCTGCCTTCCTATTGACATTACAGTCAACAATAATGTGTGTACATATCTGAAAGGCAATATGATTCCTTGGGTGCTAACAGAAAATCAAGTGAAAATCACCCATTTCCAGTTAAAGATGGGGGGCATGGGGGGGAAGAGGGGGGGAGAAGAGCATTTAATGATAATATGAAAATGGGAATATGAGGTCTTTTGTACTTGATTTCCCACCCCTGAAACTTCAGGTTTCCAAGTGTATGCAATCTGCAAAGCTACTTTTAGTTGAAAAATTGTGTTAAGATGTTTTCAGAACAGGTGTGTATCTCCATCTTTAACCTTACTGCCTACTGCACTAAGTACAGAATGGGGATGTGACGTCTCTGGTGAACTGCTGAAAGATCCTTCAGAGAAGTTCTCAGGCTTCCATAGCGTTTCTATCAAATCCACATAGGTCCTCTGACAGGGTCACAGTCCAAACTACAGATAGGTTAAAGCGATTGATGAAAGAAGAGATCAAATTGAGGACTTAATGACTGCCAGAGAATGCTACTACTAGGTCTTCTAGGTCATGAATCAAACCCCTTTAAAATATTTGGAAAAGCTTGCAATGGTTCTGATGGACTTTGGGAAGGACCTTTGTTATGCATAGAAGTGCTCTTATCTTGGTTTTTACGTTTGCTTGAGAAATTTCGGTGTGTTCCTCTCTTTCTCTGTCTGAAATGGGGGGAAAGATGTTTATCTGCATTACTGGGGCTTAGTAAGTGTTTGCAGTGTGCAGTAAAATGGAGTGGCAGGATTAAAAATGTATGTATTAAAAATGTATGTAAAAAGTCTTTTGTACTTAAAAATCCTGCATTATGGATCCCTTGTACAAATAAATTATCTGCTTTACCTTTCTCATTGTGAAGTTAATGCATTTTCTTAACCTTATACCTGTTTGTTTTGTTAGAGAAAGCAGAAGCTATTCTGCTTCTATGTTCTTCCTCAGTGCAGAATTTGAGTTGAAGGATTGCATTTATTTTATCTGAGTAGGGGGAAAAAACCCCCACACCACCAAACAATACAGATATTATAAAGAACCTCAAAAATTTGTGTCTGTCTCTGCTTCCCAGGTCTTAATCAAGGATTTCTCCATTCATTATCAGTTTTTCCAGAGCAGATTGAGATAAATGTCTTTATGACACAGCAATTGCAGGTGCATATTCCACTTGGAAGAGGTGGTGGTGTCTATGTTAGACAGACAGAGTAAAAAGGACCAAAATTTTCCCCTATGTAGAGAACGGGCTATAAAAGCATGCAAGAATTTGTACTATGTCTTTGTAGTTCTGCACACTGCTATGTCCTGGTGTATGCCTACACACTTCTGCTCATGGCCATCCCTTCTTTCCCTAGGCTGTATGTGGCGTTCAGAGAATCCTGAAGAGTTGTTTCTGTCTTAGGACAGCATAACCAAAATCCTCCTGGTTGCTGGTATGGTTCAAGAAGGGAGGTTACGGGTTTATAGTAGCAGCAGAAAGGAGCACATGGTAGTCAAAAATGCCTACGAATCGTGCTCATGAAGGAGGTGCTTCAAACTGTTTCATGAAGGACAGTAGCAAAGTGGTGGCCTGCAGGGGAGCACTCTGAGAAGCTGAAGGGCTGTCCAAAATCTATCCTGCAATGCTGAGACTCATTTCTGATGCCAGGAGATGTTGTGTTGGAGTATCTTTTTACATAACTCATCATACATATGTTTTCTGGAGGAACTAAACTACTCTCAGGACTAGAGAAATCACTTGCATTTCATTAGTCCTGAAGTCCTTAATTTTGTATTTTCTCTGGATGATAGCATTTTGCTGTACTCCGGAAAGGTGCAATAATCAGCAGACATAGGGTGTTGTCGTTCTTTGATTTAGCTTTATTAAAAATTTAATAACACAAGTTTTATGGTGGATGGGGATGGACAGGCATTTAACCTCTCTGCTTCCTTTTAGTTCAAATGAAGCGTTTTCAACCTCAGTCCATAGCAGAACTTTTACTTTGGCATAAGAATCAGTCACTATTTATTGTCTTGGTTGATGAGAGGCATTTACGGTGAGCCAGATTGTTGCCTATTTTGCCACTAACTTTTTTCCTGCTGTGAATATATATATTTTTGTGAAGATTTTACAACTCACATGGTGAGTCCTGCACCCGTTCTTCAGTCCTTGCAAATGTTTACAGGCCCCCTAAACCGTAAACCATCAATACCTGGCTGGAGGAGCAATCCAGTAGCAGGAATTGAGAACAGCCACAGACTCATTTGCAAAATCTGGACATAAGCAGAGTGCCAAGTGGAAAGTTTGCTCTGCTGGATGTGGCAGCACAGAGTTGGGCAAATTTTCTTCCTGCCAGACAGAGACTGATGTGATTTACACTACTTTAATTGTTCTAAATGTAACCTGGCCAGGACATTGTGTGCCCTGTCTTGAATTGATGAAAATTCCCATTATGTGCTATTGAGCTTGTGTTGGCTACTAGTAGTTTGCTCTATTCTGTGCCAATTTATGCTTATCAAGTATTAAAAATGCTGCCTTGACTTAGGATAGTTCAAGGATTCTTTGTGAGATGCAGTTTCATAGCAATGTAAAAGACCTGGGGTTTGTTCCAAAGCATACACATCACCTGGATCCAACTAGAACAAGATAAACATTTTCTACTGGCATTTCTAATAGGTATTCTGTAATTTTTAGAAGTTTTAAAGCATATTTTCATGACTTTTTGAAGGCTTCTGTGTTGGTTACTTAGTTGGTGATTTCTTTGTTAGCATGTACAAGTGTTCATTTATTCTTTTGGCATCCTTATTTTACCATTTGCCTCTATGGGGGAAAAGCTTTTTAAAATTCACCAGCAAAATGTTAACTAAGAGTAAGGAAGATGATCATATTTTAAGGTTATATTTTCTGGTTCTCACCGCATGCTTCCTTGAGATGAAATTGTCAGTAGGATGTTTTAATTCAACCCATCCATGTTGGCTGGTCTGAGAGCTCCATTTTGTGCAAAATGGCATTTTTAACTTGCAATTAAAAAATCCCCCAACTTTCTGTAAATTTGACTACATGCCCACCCCTCTCTTTCTGCATTCAGAGGAACCTGTCATCCTCCTGTGGGGGATTTCCTACAAATTAAAGAAGAGTTGGCCTGTAGAGATTCCACAGTAAATACAGGAAGAAAAATTAGCTTATTATTAGCTTATAATATTAGTGCTTTTAACTATAGTATTCACGGCTATTCATATCACCTTGTTCTTTTGTTTGCAGGCATTCTTATTTCCAAAGTACTTCTACCTCTAATGATGAAGGCCAGATTAGTTAGACAGAGGCACAATTCCACCCATTTCAGACTGAAAACACAAAATTAAGCTTGAAAACCTACAGATTTGGACTTTTGAATATCTGGCCGTAAATGTTTCATGGCCCTTATGTAGTGCACACTTATAATTGAATTACAGAGAGAGGATAATATGTTATTGTGTTGTCTTCTGTAGGGTTCATAATTATTCTTATCATGTATTTCCAGAAGACATTTTGTTTTATTCTTGGCATTACAGACAAGCCTTTAATGTATTTAATCTTGAAGGGCTCCTTGTGTAAGAGCTACTTGCTCAAGCAAGGACTGTTCAAATGGGTAAAGACAAATCACTTGGGGCTTATTTCTGACATTTAAACACAATACTGTGCAAGAAGAAGAAAACAGAAGGGTAAATAGCTGTGCAGTGGTACCGGTCCCAGCAGCTCACAGTGCACTTCCCAGTCTTTTTATGGAAACACAGACCCACGGTGGATCCTGTACCATTTGTGCCTGTCTAGGTGCTGTCTTTACTAGCCACCATCTAGGTCACAGGAGCAGCA
The DNA here is from genome assembly GCA_013396775.1 of Cephalopterus ornatus. NCBI lineage: Eukaryota > Metazoa > Chordata > Aves > Passeriformes > Cotingidae > Cephalopterus > Cephalopterus ornatus. Next base: position 28,649 of record VZRE01011030.1, read on the forward strand.
TGACCACCTGTGCCTCTTCCAACCCATCTTTGTCACTCTGCGCGTGGCCCCAGAGGGAATGAGAGCAATCCCTGTGCCTAAATGACGGGGCTGTGATCCTGCTTTTCCCTGTGTGACTGTGAGTCTTCACACGCACCTTCCATGCTCTGTGGCCATGCAATGCTCATGGCAGGCAGCAATGAAAAAGAGCATGAGGTACCAGGCTTGGGCAGCCCCTTGTGAATGACTCTGTGTGCATTAGCCAGCGAGGGGTCTGGTCACCATACCTTGTTTAACGTAGGGAGCCTTTAGGACTGCTGCAGTAATGCTGGAGAGGAGCGTGTGAGACAGAGTGTTGCAGTTAATAGGAAGTTTGCTGAATATCATGAGTAAACTGGTCTGTGTCCAATGGGTATTAATTAAAAGCATATGTGAAAGTAAAAACATTCTTTGGCTGCATATCGATAGATCTGAGCTGCAGTTAAGCTACTTAAGTTTTAACTAGCAGTGGTGTATATAATATAGTAAAAGATTTGCATAACACATACAGTCTGAGTATCAAGTTGTGGCCCATGTAGTTCTTGTGATATTATCATTACTAATCTTATGGCTTAGCAGTGCATGCCTGACAAGCTACTTATACATTATAATATACTGTTATTACACAGGCACCCGTGCAGAGTAACCATAGTTACACACACAGTGCACTTCTTTTGGTTAAAGTAAACACAAATATAATCATTGGGGTCAGTACTTCAGCTTTGTAGGTTAAGAGTTTGCTGCCAGCAGTGAATAAAAGGAATGTATCTAGCAGTTCAAAGTAAAATTCACTCACCGTTTTATGAAGATTGAAACATGCTATTAAAGTAAATTGTTAGAGTGATTTGTTTTATTTTTGTCTTTGTGATATGATTACTTTGAGTCATCACCATTTTTGTTAGAAAACCTGAAAAAAAATCTTGAGTACCAGCCCCATCATCTTATTAGAGTAGCTTGACAGTCCATTCTAATGCATTTTAACCAACTTATAAATCATTTTCTGGAGGCTAATGATTTATTACTGCTGTAATGAACTTCAGAGGCATCAATACATTAGTATCCACTTTGAAAAAAAGCCATTGTCAAGTCCTATTGGAATGATGATCAGTTTACTATTGTTATTAATGACCCTGATCAACTCTTTGAATCTATGGATTATCCTGTTAGATGACAGAGGTCTTCCATTTGGGCAAAAATCAATGCATATGTAAAATAAAATTATGTGGCTTTCTGGACCTTTTATCAGTGCCTATGTTCCAGTTGTCTGCAAAGATTCAGAACTACTTGTAATTTCACCAAAGCTGGGGAGATTTAGGAATAGGAATCCCTGGAAATATTTTAAATTCCAAATTAGGCAATGCCACAGTTCTAGGAAAGACTACTTGTTGCTTTTTTACCTAAACACCTTCCAAGCGTTGATATATGTTGGCTACTTAATAGGCATTTGATGTCTCAAATGGAATTTTTATTGCTGTATCCTTTTATTTTATTTCTGTGGTGGAAGGAGGCTACAATACAGGGAAGTATGTTACAGACTGTACCAAGTGCTGGTTCTCAAGTTTCTGAACTATAATGTTTTTTCCCCTACTTTTTAAAATGGAAAATAGACCTCAGTGACTTGACCAAAATAGTAATCACCATGTTAGATTTTTTTTCAGTGTTCAGAGATGTTAGAAATTTGACCTTTGAGGCTTTTAAATCTGACCTTGTTACTTCTTTCCATTCATTAAGCTACAACCTTTGCTCTCTTGTCGTAAAAGATAAATGAAGATTCACACAATCTTTATTTGAGAAGATTTATTGTTTACATTCATGTAGATTAAGTAGAAGCAAACCAATTATTTATTGTGCCAATCATGTCTTATTGAACTTTAAGTTAGTTATCACAGTTCTATAATTACCATTTCCAAATGTTCATTGCAAACTCAAAGCATAAATATATTTTTTAAATGTCTTTGAAGATGTTATTTTCTATGAATAAGTGAAAGATTGTTTCTAAACTCTCATGTAATAATCTAGGGAAAGAAATTAAATTTCAACGTTAAATAGCCAAAATACATTCTTCATACACATAACATTGTCTTTAAAATGGTTGTTTTGCTCAGTATTTTCTGCTCTGGAAGCAAATCATAGAATTTTCTGTTGCCAGAGAAGCATATTTTTTGACAGACAAATTAAAAACTAAGTAAATTTTATCAACTTAGAATTTGTTCAAATTCACTTTTTTGCTCATATAGCCTTTGATGAAGAAATGGATAGCAAGACCATACTGGCAAGAATTTGCACAGCAAGGCAGAAACTTGGGTTTCGTGACTGGGTTTGGTTTCATTTTCAGTTTTGTTAATGTATCCATCTGAAAGGAACTTGCTTGAAATTGCACATTTAATGCTAAATTATAACTAACACTGTGGATTCACAAAGTGACAGGAGGAAAAGATGCAAGAATTCCCTCCAGCATATGTGTGCTACCGCATCCCCTGAGATCTGGCTGAATCCTGCACACAAGTTTTTTTCATACGTCTCAAGGGGGGAATATATTGCTACCCCAGGAGCAATCACCTCTCTCCTTGCTTCAGGCATGACAGTGCCAGAGGCAGAAATAGTTCTTCTGGAAACACGTGAAGTCTCTTGCTCTCCCACCATTCATTTGGACGATGAGCTACAGTTGCTTACTTCACTGTGAAGCTAGCTGGTAATCAGAACATAGTTTCACTTCCAGAATCTAAAGTGTACTGTAATGTGCTAGTGTGAAACATACCCGAAACACAATCTTCCAAAGAGCCAGGAAATTCAGCTTTGGGTTGAGTGGATTTGGAGTGAGAATAGTCCTGCTTTTAAACAGAGTTCTGGAGATGGGCAGCTTGGAGTCCAAAATATGAGGCTTCATTTTGCAGAACATTTTAAACTAATATTAAACCTAAGCAAAACCATCTATAACAGTGAAAATCAGTGTGTGTGTTTAAATGTGAGTTATGTTGGGGGATCATCCTGATATGTTGTAACATAGAAATTCACACATTTCTGATCCCGACTTTTTGAGGCCTTGGGATCCAAAGTATAGCTTAGCTCCTTGTTTCATATGCAGTTCAGTGAGGCTTTGCTTCTTAAGCATGTCAGATGAGATCAAGTTTGCAAATGCTCACAAGTTAACTAGCCAGACTTGCCATCTCAGAGCTACGTTGGAAAATAACCCAAAGCCATGTGTCATGTATCCACACCTCTGAGAAAGGCACATGGATAGATCGTTCAGGTCAACCTACACACTGCAATTTGGAAGGAACAAATTAGGTAACAGTAGGATACCAATTAGGTATAGCTGCTTCATTCAGCAGTTTTTAGAAGGCTAAGTAGCGTGGCACTCATTTCAGTGAACATCTGCTACATAAATTGAAGTTTTCGGGAGCTATCACAGAAATTGAAAGCTGTGTTCTAATTCCACTTACTGTATTTTACTGTTGTTCCTTGTGTAAGTGGGAGCAGAACAATACAAAATTCTCTCTTTAAAATGCACAGTTGTGTCATACCTTCTGAATTCTTCATTAAAATCAGGATTTAATTTAGTTATCAAACATTTTATTAAACATTTCCTTACATTTAGAATGAAATATAGTTGAATCATCTCTCACCTATGCATCAGTATATATTGCTCTATACATAACTTATTTTTAAATATTATCTTCTGTTGATGATCCTCCTAATTTAATTATATTTGGTGCTGGAACATACTTTTTCTCCCATAGGAAAATACTGTAACTTTGTTGTTACAAGAATTGAATTCATAGAATGTAGATTTAAAGTACTTTTTTTTGTTCTGCTTCTTTAAGAAATGCATTTATTTTTCTCTGTGGAAGAGTGCTTTGCATTTCACCAGTAGTTATGAAAATGGATGTCCACATAGTATGCAAATAACTCATTAAGGTTGGTATTTCTAAATATGTAGGGAAACTATAGCCCTGGTTTAGATCCTGTCAATGTCAAAAGAAAAAAAAAATGCTGTTTTTTCTCTCCTTGAATCAGAATCTATATGCTAAAAACCATCACAGATTAGTCTAAAGAACCATTCTCAGATGCAGGGCTACCTGATTTCATCTTTTTGCATATTCTATAAGTTCCTGCCAGGAGAAGGGGAGGATTTCGTATTGTACTTTCTACAATAGCAATTACAGCATTTGGATTTGCTAGAGGCAGAAACTGGAAGATGCCTCTTGTTAAATTGTTGACAGTAAACCCAGAACATTTTCTTTAAAGTCAGTGAAGATTTTCACAGTAGTTGCCAGCTGCAGTGATCCAGTCAGACTTTTAAGATTATCACAAGTGACAACCACTGAATAAGTGTAGAAACTACATATAGCTTTGCAATAAAGCGGTGCTCTGATGATTCAGAATTTTAACCTACATATTCCAAAATTTCAGTCTTAGAATACTGCCATAATATTAATGTTAGTAAATAGCATGGAATGAGGTGTAGGGGGAAAAATGGTTACAAGCAAAGTAATAACAAAATTAGATAAAGCTGAAAGGTGTGGCTTGTATGTTGGCACAACTACTTGCCTATATTTCAGTTGAGGAAATTAAAATTATCTAATAAATTTTAACATCTTGTAGTGTTCTTGTTTTCCTTTTGAGCTATTTTTGCCAGTCTCAAAATTACAGAATTAATTGCAAGCTGAAAAATTTGAGCATCACGTTGATATCATGCAAAGTACTTCTAGTGTATTCACTTTACTAACTTTATATGCAAATATATCAAGATTAATTGGCTACAAATCTTCTGTTACCTTTTTCTAAAATTAAGGAAAGCATTTAGGATGCAAGAACAGCTTGCCAAGCTCCAGACTGAAAGAGATAGAGGATGTGAGACCTCAGTGTAGAAGGAAGAAGACACTTTGGTGCCTTTTTGGTGCTTTTCATAATGTTGGGGGTTTTTGTTTTTGTTGTACTTCCTAACTATCAGTGGTAGCCACTTACATGCAAAATATTTTTCATCAAAATATAAGATTTAGCATCTGTCATGTTAAACCCAGCAAAGTGTAGTTATTTTTCAAACAATATAATACCATTGATACAGTATGATATGGAGCAACGTTTATCATGTACCACCTTTTTTCAAGCTAAATTATCCCAGCAATACTTTTAAGACATAAAAGTGCACTTGGTTATGAGGAGGAATTTGACAGTTTGTTTGTATATGTCAGCCCTTATCTCTCTTTTTTGCTCAAAGGGGATTGGTTTAGGTGTCAGAGGTTGGTAATTCATCTGAAATTCATTTAATAATTCAGTTTACCATTTTTTAGCAAAATAGAGTCCCACATACTATCCTATGTTGACTGTACAGTGCTGGCAGAAGTAAACTTTAATAAGGTAAAAATGTTAATTGGAATTATCACGGGGATCATATTCTACATATGATCATATCTGAACAATCTATCTTAAAAAAACACACTTCTTATGGCAGATGCTGTTTACTCAACTTTAAGAATAAAAAAGCAGTCCGTTTCAGGTACCATAAAGGTCAACCATAGCATGTGCATGTGCACTGTGCAAAAGCAGCTCAGAATTTTCAAAATAAAACTCTATATTCTCTACATCTAAATGTGAATTAAAAAAAAAAAATTAAGGATTTTTTTTCCTAAATATTGCAGACATAGGAATTAAAACTCTTTAAAAGTGACTTTATAAAAGCTTAGCAGTAATTAAATGCATGGGCTTGATTTTAAGGTTTTCATAATGGGATGTAGTTTTTACAAATTGCTACAGAAGGCACTTTGGGATACTTACTTTAACACATGCATATTTTATATTTATTTTGGTACAGTTCTTCTTAGAAACCTAGAATGTAAATGCAATTCCAATGCGGTAGATGCATAACGTTTTTATAGTTAATGATCAAGGTTAACAGGAGTATCTAGGTATGGGGTTTTTTTATTCTCTTGTCTACTTAAAACACAAGGCAAACAAGCCAAGATTTTGTTATTAATATAGTTTTAAGTGTAGCAACAGGTGTATAATTTGTTGAAATGCCTCTGTGAGTTGAATGCAGCCTGTTTCCTTTGTTCTTCAGAGAAGGAGGACATTTGTAAACTCATTCAATTGCTTATCTGTAAACACCACGGGGACCCTGTTTTGGCCTTGCATTTGTGAGGAACACGTCTGCTTTTCTCAGATGAAGAGTTAGACACTTAAAATGACAATTTCACTTACTTTAAATTACGCTATACATATGTAGCTTGTCTGAAAATCATTGTGCTTCTTGACTACCAGAAGGGGTATTTTGCATATTGAAAACAGGAGAAGGAAGGATAATTGAAGGAACTTGACCTGTCTAGTTGCTTTACTCATATCCTTCTCTTTCAAAATGAAATGTACAAAAAGACAAATGCATATGCTGAAGTTGAATTTTTTTGTTTGTTTTTTCTTTCCATATGTTTCTAACTTGCTTATTTCACTAGTTGCTCATGCATCCTTCATCATTTCTTCATTAGTTATTAGTTATTAGTATTCATTAGTCCTGAGATCTATGGGCTAAACCTGGGAAGCTAATTATGAAAATTGTCTATGCAAATTGGGTAAAGGAACACATAAATTACCAGTTAGAGGCTTAGCTAGTAGTTTGCTTGCATATTTACCTGAATTGCATTCATAATTGCGGTAATTATGTGAACAGTCATGGATGCAGTTTTGCACATACAGCAATTACATTTTGAAACTTCTTCCTGAAGTGACTAAAATCACTATTTTGCTGAGAAAAGTATGAGACAATAAGGTACTTACTTACAAAATTAATGATTATTAGTAGAGGATTATCCTATTCTAGGGTATTAATAAAACTTAAAAGAGCTGTAGTAACACTATATCAAGTTGCACACTGGTTGTATGGTACACTAGTGTGAAGAGCTCACCTAGTACGAAGGCCGTCTGTGGCACGTGAACAAAACAATGAGGATCTGTCTTTGTGTTACTTGGGATACTCCTCTGTCATGTCATTTTGAGATTATGTGAATTCTAATCTTTCTAAAGGTTAACTATTCTTTTCTGTAGCATCTGAGTACTTGCCTGGGCAGGGTAGCTTCCAGGGCTACCTTTTGGCAGTGTAAAAGTATGGTATGTAGATCCCCTCTTGTATTTGGGTGCATTTTACACAATTATATTAATCTGGATAGCACCCGTTAATACATGAAAAATTAGAACCAGGCCTCTGTCTGTTGACAGAGCAGATGTATGGGCAGCAGAAAAGTTTGGGGATTTCAGGTTGTGCTCATGAACCTGAGAAATGTAAGCAGTTGTTTTTTGTGCTGTATGAATATCATTACTTATCATCATGTTTTATTCCAGATAACAGTGTGTTAGATAGTCCAGATAACAGTAGGTTAGATGGTCCCAAATAGAAGTTAGAAGTTTATTAATATGACTAGACCCTCATCCAAGAAGAAAGGAAAGGTGAAATCATCCCAGAGGACTTCAGATTTTCTTTTAAATGATGGAACTATTCATCCAAAGTAAAGCATTTCAACACTTTGATCAGTTTGTGAGGCTTTGCTGAGAAAACATGAAGGCCAGTTCTTTGAATTGTTGTCTTCTCTCTGGATATCAGCACTCTGAATCCACAGTTGTTAAAGCCTTCTCTAGCCTGAAGAATTCTCTCTAAAGCCCAGCTAATCTGCCATGTTACCTGTATATCCATCTCTTTCTTCACCAAGAAGACAAAATTTCCAAAGCCTGAAAGTTCTTGTGTTCCAGGGTTGCTGGAAGTCCTGAGTTCATATTCTGTAGATTTCTTTATTCACTGTTTTGTCCCTTGCAGATAGCAATTGGTTCCTCCCTGAATTTCACTGTCTCTGTGTTGTGGTGGATTTCATACAAAACATGTGATGTTCTTTGAGTTTTGCTACTGCCTGTGTTAGGATATGCAAAACAAGTATTATATCACAACACATTCTTACCAAAGACTCCAGTATGCTTCCTTCACATTCAGGAATGGAGTTAAATCATTGTATATGTAGTCATAAAATATTGCTTTCCCAGCTGTTGGTTGCTGCTCAGCCATGTTGAAAACACAAGTTCGTAAGATACAGGAAGAAAGCGAGTTTTCTCAACCAAACCAAGGTTGCTGCTTTATTCTAATGATTAATGGCACAATAAGAACCTTCATGATCAAAAAGAATAGACTGAATAATGAGTTTAAAAAGAAATAGGAAGTTGTGATTGCCCAAAGTATCCCGTTTCAAGAAGTTATGCGTTTTGCTTTTTTTCTCTTAGATTGTTTTGGTTAGTTGATCAGGCTTCATTAAGGAAGATATCCACATTTAGAAATATCAAATCAGGAAAATAAAGATGTATTCTTAAATTAAAAAGGAGGTTTCCGGGATTATCTTCTGTCGCATGGACATTAAGCAAAATAAATTTACTAATTTTAATCTTGTGAGACTGCTGGATATCTGTTCATCTTCCACATAGTTGAAAATAAAATAATTGAGATTTTTCTTGTTTCAGAATTATAATATTGGACTTGGCAAGCTGCAGATGGATAATTACACTGGAGATGTTAAATAGGTTTTAGAAACAAAATTGTAAATAATACAATACAGAAGAATGATGGACTTATTAGCATATCATTAAATTGCTTTTTCCCTGAGAGCCAAGCATATTTTTCATAGCTTACAAAAAGTGTCTTGCCTAGAAGTAACACATGTGCTTAACATTTACAAAACCCACAGTATTTGACAATGGCATTAGGTTTATTTTTCAGGGAAAATTATGACAATATAGTTACAAATATCAGTAAGTTTATCACTTGATAACAAGATCATATGTATGAAAAACAATCTTTTCTGAGTTAAACATTTTGCAGACCTTTTGTTTCAACTTCCATTGGTTCTATCACTCACTCTAAGATTCTTTCACTAATGTAATTTCAACCATCCAACTCATTCTTATTAGTTTAAATTACTTTTTTTGTTTAGATTTTGTATTGAATGAAAAGTCGAGTCATGTGGGATATGGTCTGGTTTTTTCAGGGCTGCTGGTATCAGACAGAAAAAAATATGATTTTCTTTCTCAAGGAAAATAAACTTAGTCCAGAAATTCACAAAATGCACAAATAAAACCTGGATGACTTTGGTTTTCAGGTGAATGATGGGTGGCAGGGAGTTACAGGAAAGTTCATTTCATTTAATACAACAGCTGTGTATGGGAATGTAAAAGCTAGGATGCACCACTGTTCCTACCCAAGACTGAAATGTCTGGCAAAGTAGTTTGCTTAAACAGAGGTGGTATTTATCAATAGGCCTTCAGGGCACTGAGCCATCTGAGTCTCCCTAATCCAGCTATGCCTAAACTTCCTTATGTTCAGACTTTGCTTATGATTAATTCTGTAGGAGATTTTGTTGCAGTCACAATGCCATTTGTAAACCACAACCCCAGATAGGACCCTATGGCTCAGGGAAATAATTTCAAGGATGTTCCACATCACAGTGCCCAAGAGGAATAATATAGATAATTGCAGACTATATCTGCCTGTGTGACCCCAGTTTCAAAGATTCAACTTCATATCACATTGAAATGGAAACAAGATCCATTAAATGTTTGTGCAGAACAGCAGGAAATATCATAAGCCTAATGCTGGGGGTAGTGAGATGAATAGGTCACATAGCAGATGCAGGTTTTAGTCCTTTAGCTTCTGAGTGACATAGATTTAGATTTGAGGTGGACAACACTGGAAAGACAGCTGCTCCTCCCTTGCAAAAACCTTTTTCAGTGAAGTAGCATACTTCGATTAAATCCCATTGACAATATTTCAAAAATGTCTTTTTTTGTCTGGTGTGCTGCAGAGTCCAGCTTTGAGAGGGAATTGGCCTTTCTTGGGACTGACATAAGATGCAGTTCCTATCCTACGGAGTTTTTCTGTAGAGTTAGGAGACACAAGACACTCCAGTATTGCACCAACTTTTCAGGTGTCACAGCTGGTTTAGTGTGATTTCCTAGCCAGAAGAAATTTTTTCACTCTTCCCACATGGACATCCCCTGCACTTAGGTGAATCCCCTGTTATTGAACCTGAGAAATGTGGCTCTTCAGATAAGATATAAAACACAATGAGCAGCAGAACCTTCCTTGATGTAGAGTTATCAAGATTAAGAGGAACCACAAAAGGCACAGAAGGACACAGATTAGCTGGACATGTATTTCAGGTGAGGCACTTTTCTAAACATTTTACTTTATATGGAATATTTCATAGGGTCTTTTTCCCAAACTTGCAAGCTAGAAAGAACTGACTGTTCATTGTTCTTCAACTTCAAGTGGTTTACAGGGTGAAAAAGGCAGACCTCGATTCACCATAAAGCTTCAGAATTTGATGCTTTGAATAGAAATAATGCAGCATTACAAATCTAGGGTTGAGCTTTTTCAAGAGGAGACAAGGGCTGAGGCAGAGCATGAAGAAACATGATATACAGTATGGAGTCACCAAGAATAATCTGTGGTTATCGCTCTTTCATTTTCTCTTTTACCTTCCAATATTTTTCCCTGTTAATCTCTCATTAGTGAGTGTAGGTCTAGTAGCCTCTGCCTGGGCAACCATCCTTTACAGAAAGTAAGCTCAATTAAACAATAGAAGACACTGAATGGACTAGAATTCAAAGGGTTGCTTGATCATTCAAGGTCTCAACATCTTCCTCAAAGACTTTCACACCTATCCAGTTACTCAATGACTGCATCTGTGCTTCCCTAAGAATAAAACCCTGGCATACCTGAAGCATTCACATGAAGTCAGTCTTAACATAATAAATGTTGCAGTCAAGTCACATGCTATTCTTTACTCAGTGTAAACATCCTTAAATACCTTTATGTAAACATCTCAGTCTAATTCTAATATTTCCAATGTATTTCAAATTAAACATTTTCTAAATGCTACGCCAGCTGCACTTTGTTTTGAAATGTGTAATGTGATGAATATAAATATCTCATTGGAAATTTATGCACTTAAATGCTAAGTCCACCAATTTTCTAAATATCGACACTACCATATAAAGTATTTAAAATATCTATGATGCAAGGCAGAGGCAGATCCACTGACACGACTGGGGCATACACAACTATGCACTAACTACTTTCCTGGGCCTGCACTGGGCTCAGCACTCTCCACTCTTGTGTGGCCAGATCTTCTCTTGGCAAATCTGTTGGAAAATTTACAGACCATCTACTGATGATACACTGACTCAAGAAAAAATCCGGAATGTATCCAATACAAATTCCTTTACTTGGTGGTAGGGAGAGATGCTGGTGTGGCCAAGGCACCTTTCTGTGTTAAAGCAGATATAGCAAACATGTTACATATGTTAGTCACATTGCCCAGTGCACTGCAGGGAAATAGTTTGATAGTGTTGTGCTGAACATCATAGAAAGAAAAAGAAAAAAAAACAAAAAAAAAAAAAAAAAAAAAAAAACAAAAAAAAAAAAACAAAAAAAACCAAAACAGAACAGAACAGAATAGAATACAATGGAATACAATGAAGCAGAAGCCAACGAAGGTTACAGCAATGTCATGCTGGCTACTCTGTTGTTGTTAGTCAGTCACAGGAGCAAAGCACTGCAAAGGCAGCAGTAGCTGCCTGCATCCCCTTTTTCCTCACACCCTACAGAAAGCATAGCTTCTCACTGTTAGCAGTATTTCCAAAGATCTAGTTTGTATTCCTAGACTTAATCATTTCATGTGCCCTTGGAGCCTCTATTTTTATTGTAAAAAAGAAGGGGAGACAATATTGTCTCTCTCAAGCATCTCTCTGACTTCATTTCCTTTGATGAAAGGCTGTTGATTCAGGTGTGTTTGAGTGAACCTGTGAATATTCTTCTTACTCAGGATTTGTTTAGTGTCACTAAAATAAAAGTGAAGTGCAAGATTGTTTTCCCTATGCAAATAAGTGGTGAAATAGAAAATTATTCTGTTGTTATTTGCAAAAAAAAAAAAAAAATAGTGTAGGTATAATACTGTTATCAGGAGATGTGTGCTAGAATAGTTGCTTTGTACCTCCTAGATTCCATTTGTCTGCTGTCAACCTATACCTGCTGTTAAGCATTAGACACTTTAAAAAAGAGAAAAAGATAACACAAATTATTCACCATTAATTCTTTAAAATGAGTCACTATTAAAAGCTTAATTGTTTGCTGAGAGGGTCCAAATTAGTGGACTTTGCAAGATCAAACAAAATTGAAGATATTTGTCCAAATTAAAATGGAAACATGCATCTAGAATATACCAAATGAACATGTATGCCCCTGTAATAATAATTTTATTATCTTAAGCTTCCAGGCCAGACTTTTAATTATGACCCTTTATATCAGTGAAAACCATGTATTCAGGATTAAAAACCTATTTCTTTAACTAGTCTAGTTAAAGACTGTGGTTTGATATATTCTATGCTACAACTTTTATAAAAACCAGAGAACACTTCTAATAACACTTTTCTAATTTCATGGTTCAGTGCACAGTCAGTAAAGATTTAAATAATTCAGAAAGAAAGCCTATTCTGTTTCTTTATTAGAAGTTTGAGTCAGGCAAATTCTTTGACATTTAATAGGTTTTTAACCCTTTTAATAACTTCTTATAATGAAATTTATTGGAGGTTGTTTTAAATAAAGGGTTATTATATTAGAGTGAATAGCAGTCAGTAGTTTTTTATGATTAGTTTTGAGACCTTGGCCCTGTGTGACTCAAAGGATATTAAAACATAAAGTAGAAAAGAATGTTAATAGTCACCAAATTAACTGTGTACCAAGAAATATAGAAACTGTGTATTTTTGTCATTATGTGATCGTGCTATAAAATTTTGCAGTCGAATTTTGAGTATATAATTGCTTTAAAGGGGCTTAAGATCACTTACAGAATCAGTACTATATAAAACAACCTGAAGTGGTTCAATTTTTAACAAAATGATTTTGAAAAGATTAGAGTAGTAGATTAAATAGGAGTTCTTTTATTATTTTTAGTTTAGGGTTCTCTTTACATGTGATGTTTCTGCTGTTTAATTTTAAGATTGTTTTCCTAATCAACAGAAATTTTGAGTCTTCCTTTCATTTCATGCAGTGGGCATAGTATATAAGATACACTTGTATACAGCACTAAAATATTCCCCAAATGCCCACTTACTTTAAAACTTAGTCTCTCATTACATGGTTAGCTGATACAGAAGAGATTATGAAGATGAGAAGATGAAAACACTTCCTCTGTTAGGTGATGCTTTGAGTCATTCCTTTTAATGTGTTTTGAATGGTTCTCTCTGGTCATTTTACAGTAACCTCAGCCTTCATAACAAATCCTTGTTTAGCACTCTCCTTATATATGTGCTAAAACAAGACTTGCTTGCAAATATGACCTCTACTGTAACTGAATGGAAACAAAGATCTAATAGTATGGGAACCTTTGGGTTTGATCAGTCTTCATTCATGACAGGACATAAATACCACTTACCAGTTTTAGCCACTGTAATCAGTAAAGCCAAACTTCCTGTCAGATTTCAGTCCTCTAAATATTGTGGTCACTTTTTTTTTTCCCCTCTCTGGTGTATAAATACAAATATTCAACTTATCTCAAGTTTTAAGTTATCTCATGAAATAGCATCACCATGATGGAAAACAACAGATGAAACTACATAGTTTGCTTTTGATTTACTTGCTATTAACCTAGGATCCTAACCAACAACATGCAGTGAACAACCACAAGGTACTACTGCTTGATCATCGGTAAGAACTGAGTTCTTAAGTGGACATTTCTGTATGTTAGACACTGTTTTAAGTTTAGCTTTGCTTATACAGAATCACAGAGTATCCTGAGTTGGAAGGGACCCACAAGGATCATCGAAGTCCAACACCTGGCCCTGCACAGGACCATCCCCAAGAGTCACACCCCGTGTCTGAAAGTGTTGTCCGAACGCATCTTGAACTCTGTCAGGCTTGGTGCTGTGATCACTGCCCTGGGGAGCCTGTTCCTCATCTGTATGATGAATATTGCTTGAATTTTGTAGCACTAAATTCAGTTATTAGGTTTTTTGGTTTATCGGTTGTTTTGATTAAATGCGGTGATTGTTTTTTCCCCAACACAATTCCTTCTCAGTGTGCCTGCTCTCACAAACCTGTCTCACAACTTGATGTTATCTTTTCTTCTCTCATGAAACCTTCACTTACAGAGTCAAGTGATTATGTAGGAATTAACTTTTTTTCTCCTTTTTGATGAGCATCTCTATGTCACTGGAAAACATCTTGCAGATGTGTGTTGGCTTATAGTAGAAGAAAATTCAAACACCTAAAATAAAGGCAGTAAAATTTCTGAGTGAATCTCATGGCTTTTCAGAAGGTTGGCAGCATCAGGGCTAATGCTGCATTTTAATGTCGCATTATTTGGGAACAGAAAAACATTCAGGTTTAATATGGCACAGGTAGTAGCACAAGTTTCTTGGGAATATAAATGACAATATTACTATTAAAAGAAACTCCTTCTGCCTACCACAGAATGTCTGTGACACCTACATGGTGACTCCATTAGGTCATGCCAGCGAAGAAGGAAGCACACTATGGTTACCTTCATAGATAACGTTTGAGATCCCCTGGGGCTTTCTCCATTTTTTTAAATTAATTGATTTAACCATAGCTTCTTATAGTCTGAAAAATGGTTACTCTCTGACTTACCTTGACCAGTTAGACAAGAAGCAAAAAACTTATCAGCTACTTCTGCAGTGTCAATCTGTACAAGAGCTAGTAGAAAACTAAGCAAAAATCATTGTAAGACCTGATAGTGGTAATAGAAATAATGTCTGCTGTGCCTTGATATGAATTTGCTCAGAGTAGTGAGATATGTGATCTTCACTTGCTTCAGTGAGTAAGCCCTGTGTATTTCTCCTTATGTTTTCATCCTTAGTGTTTTCATCTTCAGTGTGTAATCTCTAGTGTTCCTCCATGTACTTAGACCTGTTGTATTTACTTCGATCTGTTAAGGCAACCTGTATTTCTTCTTTCATTTAATGATAACATTTATTATAAATGAATTTAAATAGGGAGGGACAATTGGGACTTGTGTGGCTTTTGAGAGAGATGTTGCCACATGGTTATTAATTATAACAAGAAAAATAAGATGTGAATTATTTTGCTAACAGCACAGTCCCCTTGAAACTGCCTGTCTAGTGCTTCTTAGGAAAAAATTATTTGCTTCCTAAAACCACCTTCTGGGACATTAGTAAAGAGTCCTGCAATTTGGCTCTTTCTATATCTTGCATGGGTTAACCAGCTTGTATCAAAAAGGCAGATAATTCAGTTTTGGGGGTTTTTATTGCTATGTGCTATGTCCTTTGAGAGATGAAGTATTCTATCTGAATGCTGTGTCAGATAAGAATTTCTGTGTTTTGTGGACTTTGGGGCACAGTATTTCAAGAAAGATGAAGGTTATTGGACATAGTCCAGAGGACAGCAGGAAGAATGATCAGATGTGTAGAAAACACAGCATATGAACAAAGTCTTTCAATCTTCAGGTTTAGTTGTTTAGTCTAAAGAAAAAAAACTGAAAGGAAATTCATAATAGCCTTCTAGTGTGTACAGATTTTCTGTAAAGAAAAGGAGAAAAACATTCTTCATTTCCACTGGGAGCAGAGCAAAAAGTAGTTGGTTTAAATTACAACAAAGGAGATTTAGGTGAGACATTATGGAAAAAAGCCCTTTCCACTGTAAGGATAGTTAAGCACAAGAATTGCCCTAGGGAGGTTATGAAGAGGTTAGACAAACATCTGTCAGAAATGATTTAGGTATAGCTAATCCTGCTGTGAGATAGTGTTGGACTAAATAACCTTTTGAGGTCCCTTCTAGCACTATTTTCTGTGATTCTGTGATTAGGACACTGCACTCACATTGTCCTGCAGTAAGATGTTTCTGTACAGGGATGATATCACTGTATTCTGCACTCCACGGTTTGCTTTGTTTTTATGTTTAGGCTGATGGACTGAACGATGGTCTGATGTATAAAGCACTTCAGCTTTATTCTTAGTACCTCAGGAGCTTTGAGCAGGGCATTAGAAGCTCGCTTTCAGCCAGACAGCCCTGTTCTGCTTTTGCACTACCCACGTGTCAATAAGGGGTTTTGGTACACACCTTAGAATTAGTGACTTGTACTGTGTCTTTTGACTTGCAGTCAAACACTTACGTGGGTGAATGCTCAGTTTCTGCCTATAAGCAAAATGGAAACAGAAAAAAAAAAAAAAAGTCACGAAAAGAAACTTCCCTGTTAGTAAAACCAAAATAAAGCCAGTTATGTTCTAAAGCTGAATATAACACAAGTTGTGAGACATCCTGGAACTGACAGATGGAGATTGATATTAAAGTGCCAGATATTATCATTATTACTTCATCACAGAGACCATTGGAGACGTCAGTCTAAGACTGTCCTTATCTTCTGTAACACTCAAAACTCTTTAACTTTGTTCTTCCATTTGGCATTTAGCCATCCATCAGGATTTGTATGCAGCTTTGCATTCGGCTGGAGTGTGTTTGCAGTGTTGCCTCTGTATACGGAATATGGACTCAGCACAACAACACATCGGTGGGTTTTGTAGAACTCCATCTGGAGGAACAAGGAATAAGAAGCTTCTGATTTTGAAGTAGTTTAGAAGACATTTGTTATACTTTGCATGTAATGCTGACAGAGTATGTCTGACTAGTGTCACTATTCCTGCAGAGACAAGTTGTCACATCTACTGAAACAGGGGCATAACATCACTCCTCAGCAATGACCCAAGTGTGTGGTTTTCATGGATGAGTCTGTTCTTGAACCCAGCAGAGAAGATGGAACAGTTCTTGGTTTGTTGATCCTTTAAGAACCTGAAGGTTCATCATCTCATGCTTTCCACGGTGTAACCTCACAGCTTTTCACATTTATGTGGTTAGCTGCCTTGTTGGGGAGGGGGAGGGAGATTCTTTCTTAGCATCCAAAAGAGACCATGTACTGTGAAACTTGCTTTTTACCCCTGGTTTTCTGAAGGTCCCTGGTATTCATCTAATTTATAAATTCAGAAGACAAACTGAATTCACGTCAAAAGAAAAATAGTTTTTCTTTCTACTGCACCACCTCATTTGCAGTCCTCAGAATTTCCCCTAGTGAAGGGTTCTCTTGCAAATATATATATACATATACACACACACACGTGCGTGTGTTTTGTATGGGGATGCATTCAATACTGTTCAGTTGGTGTTGTATTATCCGAAAACACAATCTGTGTTCAGTGCTGGGCCTGAAATTGTGGCACATACTGTTTAAAAATATATGTTGTTTAAAGACAACAAACACAGAATGTTCTGAATACAATATTATCTATATCTGATAATATTTGAAGCTCATATGAAGAGTTTTTAATAAAGGAGAAATCTCTTTGAATAAAGCAAAATAACAGAAGGGGTAAGGTTGGAAGGGACCACAGTGGGTCATCTGGTCCAACCTAGGGTCATCCTAGAGCACATGGCACCGGATTGTGTCCAGACAGTTCCTGAATATCTCCAGTGAGGGAATCTCCACAACCTCTCTTGGCAACCTGTTCCAGTGCTCAGTCACCCACACTGTAAAGTTCCTCCTCGTGTTCAGGTGGAACTTCCTGTGCATCAGTTAAAGCAATTGTATTATATTTTACTTGAGGAAAAGTAATTAAAATGGTAACCTTTGCCCTGCTTTTAGAGGTAGATAACTTGCAAATTCATTCAAAATAGGAGTTAGGAGTGTCAGATGGTGTTTGTTTCTTTTCCAGAGTTCATAAAATCATTACAATGCTTACTAAAATGGAGTTATGCTTTTACAGCCTTTTCAGGCAGGGTTTATTCAGCACCATGAGGTCCTACCCCATGAAAACACAAGGTGGTTGCAAGCAGGGCAGCGTGGGCTCAGCTCCTGCAGGGTGGAGGGTCCCTGGGAAGGGCACACACCCATGCTGAAGCATGAGCACTGCAGACAGGGTGAAGGGAGGGCCTTGGGGAGGGTTTTGCCTCCCTGTGCGCAGCACGTTAGGGAATGTGTGGATTTCCATCCCCGGCCTGCCTGCCTCGAGCTGGCCAAGAGGACCTGGAGAGCCTACATTCCCCAACTGCTGCCCGGCTCAGCAGCTGGATCCACAGCAAAACGGCCAAGCAGGAGTTACAACTTCATGGGCACAACTGTTTTCGTGCAGGTTGTCTGCTAGAGGCAGAGATAATGATAGCTTTCAAGGCTAATATGCTTGGAAAGGAGGGGAGCTGATACTGGAGGGAAGGGACCAAGAAATCAGTAGTAATTTAAAAATACAAATGTCTACCAGGATTCAAATTTCAGCCTTCAACTGATTTCATCCACTGTTCTCTCTCTGCTCCTTTCCTCTGGTGCTTTAGTAGTCATTAAATGAACTGGAAAAACATGTTTGTATCGATAATTCTTTTTTACCAAAAACTCTTAATTTCTAAAACAACATAAATACAGGTATAATTGGGATGTCACACTGTCAGAAGCCATTTCAAATACTTTTCAGAGACACAAGTACAGGTGAAGTGGTAAGTATGCCATAACTAATGGTATTATTAGTTTGATTTACTGCCAACCAGTCACCTTTACAAAAATCAATCCCTAAGCTCATGAAAATCTCCCTAAAATTGATACATTTTTACACTATCAATAATAAGAGAAAAGGTGAAGTTACAGGTTTATCTTTACTTTTTTTCTTTGTGTTACTGGTTAAAAGGTATCTTACAGATTGCTGTGATGTATAGGAGTGTATGTATGAGCAAAAGACAGGTTATAGAAGTCACAAGTTATAAAAAGTTTTAAAAAAAATAAAATATGAGTGATCTATTGACAATTCACATGACATGTCCAACAAAGACTGTCAGTAGAATAAATGTGGCTATGTTAATATATTGAACCATTAACACATGTCCTCATCTTAATGGAATTTATGCAATTGTAGCTCCTGTCAGATTCCACTTCATATATACAACATGTTTGTCTGAGGCACAGAAAGACAACTATATCTATTTCATTTCAGCTGTAAATTGACACTTCAATTTTAAATCAACCACAGAACACCTTAGCTTAAATCTGAGCTTTTCTCTGATACTCTTTGCTATTTGTTGTGTTTCTGTATGAGTATACTGAAAAGATGTTACAGACAATCTGCTGAGGTCTGTATGTATGTGCATTTGACCTCTGGACAAGAAAGGAGTTTCATCCTCCAGTGCTTTTAATTCTTATCCTTGCAGAGACTGAATTGGTTGCCTGCATTAAAATAGTATTTCTCGTTAATGCTAAGAAGCGGTGACCCACATAGCACAATGGATTCATTTGTCAATCCTGCAATTTCCAAGCTTTCTGTTCATATATGTCTTAGTAATCAACTCAGCAATCATTTAATCAGTCTATCAATGCATCCTTCTTGTCAGTGGTCTGAATCCTGAAAAGTCCAGTATCTCATTGGGCAGCACCAGGCAAAAAAAAGATTTGGACCTAATACTAAAGCAGGATCTGGAAATTGTCTTGAATTTTGAGGATGTTCATGTTCTGATCTTGGTCTGAACTTCAGCATGATAACTGTTTGTTAGCATTTCAGAAATACTCTACATGCAGTTAAAGAAAGCAGTGCCCTTTTGTTTCCCCTGTGAAAAAAAGAAAAAGCTTTCATTGCTTTTTTGCTACTCCCAAGGGCTGTGGCTAGAGCCTGAATAGTTTATAACAGTCAGTGTTATGCAAACGTCAATCATGTCCTTACTCTGTTTATTTCCAATATTTACATGTTTATTTAAGTACTTGCCATTTCCTTTAAGCCTTACCTAGCCTATCAGGCCAACTGAGGTCTAAAGGAACAGAACACTTTATTAGTGATATGCTTAATGCAGTTTTTTTCCTCTTGTAGATGCAAGATTTACGGAATACAGAAGGAGCCCAGTATAGTTCCCATCCTCAGATGGCAACCATGAGGCCAAGGGTTCAACCTGCAGATATTAGGCAGCCAGGAATGATGCAGCATGGGCAACTGACTACTATTAACCAGTCCCAGCTCAGTGCACAGCTTGGTTTGAATATGGGTGGAAACAGTGTTCCTCACAACTCGCCCTCTCCACCTGGAAGCAAATCTGCAACTCCTTCACCATCCAGTTCAGTCCATGAAGATGAAGGAGAAGATAGCTCTAAGGTAGGCTTAGATGCTAGGTTTACTATGTAAATTATGGATATTTCTAGGACCTGCTAAATGAATCATATGGCCACAGTTATTAAGGTGATACTTCATATATTATTGGTGGTTGACTGAAGTGAATAAAGGGTTATGAATACAGAACTTATAATATCCAGACAATTTTGCAGGCAGCTTGAGTAGATTACATCATTCCTCTTCGTGAGAGCAAACTGGAATCCTGTTAAACACTTAAAGGATAGTCATTTCTGTAGGACTTTATTATAAGGGTTGAGTTTTCTCACTTGCATAGCAGGGATGTTTGTTTCCAGTTAAAGATCAAGTTACTGCTATAAAAAGTATGAACAGTCGGTGCAATATGCTAGTCTTTGCTACTTGGTCACAGGATGAGTAAACAGAACATCATAGCAACCAGAACAGAAAGATCCTATGAACTTTAAAAACCTTACCTTGAAAATCTGGAAGACCCATTATACATTTATACTTTGAGAGGTGCTGATGCTTCATCATGACATGTTTAAGCTTCATTTTAGTGTCAGTACAAGCATGAAGTGATAAGAGTAATTTACATAATAAATTTCTTCAAAGAGTAAACGTCAATCTATATAGCAGGTTTTGCATGCAAAAATCTCCCAATCTCCCTAAATCTGAAAACCTCCCAAAAATACACAAGTCTATTATCTTAAATTCACAGACCGAAAAGCTGAGACACAGAAAGATTGGAACTTAGCACAAAGTCATCCCTTAAACCAGAAAGAGAGCATATTGGAATTGAGAACGTCTTTAGCTCTATTTTATGGTCACTACAAAATAGCAGTCCTGTCAGAGCAATCCTGCAGTGTAGTGCGTACCATGTAGTGTACCACAGATGTGGCTTGTGGGGAAAAGTTGCAGATTTGCAAGGAATGCAAAGAAAACGTATTGTGAGTCACTGAGGAGGTATAATCCAGTCAAGAAATGTAAGCCTGATTTGTTTTCAAATTATATTGTTTTTCATGCCTCAAGCTATAAAATAATCATGTAATTGGAGACATATGTTTTACTACATTTTGAATAAATTCTGATTCAAAAGTTTTGTTTCAGGACATTCCCTTGATTTTACAAAGTTTAGGTTTTAAAAATTACTGAATAATTCATACATTTTAAATGAGCACTACCTTACTGAGGAAGAATTCAGAATACAACTGTTTAAAAATAATTCCAGGCAGCCTTTAATTTTTCAGAATAATTTATTTGCTACTTCTCTTGCTCTGCTAGTATTTTTACATATATTGGTGGAAGTGTGCAAGATGCTCAAACTTCTGGAGAAAACATCCACTCAAATAATTAATATTTCCTTTCCACTTCTATCAAATATTTCAGTTATTTCACCTGTAGTTTTCATGTACTTTTTCACTGTAACACTTTGTCCTAGCAAAAGTGTAGGGTTGTGGTTTCTTTCAAGCAGTAGTTATCTGAAACTAATGTTTTCATTAGAGAAATATAAAATACTGTAGACTAAGTAAGACTTGGTCCTTTCTTTGTGGAAGCCAGTTTATATAGTGTTCAACTTTTTAACAAGCTATGTTATTTTTCTCTCATGCTCAGTCTAAGCAGAAAAAGACAAAGGCACGATGTGCAGCACAAAATTAAACTCAGTATGCTGAAGTAGATACATTGCCTTGAAATTCTATAATTACAATTTCTCTGCCAAGAGAAAAGTTTTAAAGGATATTAAATTTAGTTAATAATGACAGAGGGTTTAAATTCTTCTCTGACTAGTATGGTTTAAACCAGCTTGATGGGGAGCAGATAATGTCATGCGTGTCTTCTGTGGGATTTCTTAGGGCTTCATGAAAACACCTGAAGCTGGCCACCGTTGGAGACAGGCAGTGGGCTGGCATGCTTGATCCAGTGCAATGGTTCTGCTGTAGTTCCCTCTGTAAAAGGCAAGAGGGTTTGAATAATCAGCCTAAGGAGTCAGTGTGGTGTTGTAGTTCATGATTCAAAACTCTCCACTCTGTACATTCTGTTATGTTGCTTTTCCTGGAAGCTGCCAGTGAATGGATATGAATACTCAGAATAAACTGGTTTTCTGTGGAGATCTTTCTCCCCAGAAACAACAGAATTACATTTTCTGAGCTGCTTTGGAGGGACCTGTGAGTGTTCACACTCCAGAAATCCTTTTCCCAGTGAAAGAAGGCACTGGATGGGGACAGAAAGAGATAGACCAGCTGTTCTGTCTCTGGTGAAAACCTCTGTCTTTTACCTGGATATAACTTTGCTAAATTTGGAGTTTTCTCTTTAATTTATAAACTGGCGTGTAGATGTGTGCTATTACTTAAGAGATCAGGTCCAGAGCTCATTCTCCAGTCCTGCAGTGGAGGTGCACATGTTCCAGTCCTGAAGTAGCTGCTGGAGCTTGCTTCATGGAGTCAGTAAGATGTTCCTGCCATGAGGACTGTTTAAAAACCAACTGCCTCTGAATTCACCATATTGTTAATAGCAACAGTGACATTCTCTCCATTTAACCAGCAGAAGAAGATGTTTGCCTATGTACCAGCATTGATCAAAAAGACAAAGTACTTTTTCGAATGGAAAATCACCTCATTGTCAGATGACCTTTCTTAGTTTATACCAGCTGAAAGCCCAGCCTTATATGTGAAAGAGAAGCCACTGGTCCTGTGATAATACATTTGGTAGAGAGCTCCCTAACAGCTATACCTATTTATATCTAGAGAAAAAAAATACAGAAATCTCAATGTCCTGTTCATATTTGCATGAATTTATAGAAAGAGGATGATGTGAAGTATAAACAAATATGTACATTATGTACCTTTCGACTAAAAATATAATTGTATCCCTATGAACCACTGATTTCCATGCGTGAAAGAAATTACTATTTCAGCTTAATGTACGTAGTCCAAATTCCAGTAATGGGGAAACTTTACGAACTAATGTAATTGTTCGTGTACTGAACGTCTTGGATGTTCATTCTATGATAAATATTCAAATCCTTGTAAGCCTTATCCAACATACACAGAACTAATGGCAGAAGCTGCTAAATATTTTTTGGCAATACTCATTCTCATAAAGACCCTTTCATATAGGCTGTTCAGACTTCAGCTGTCCTATATTCCCTTGCACAAAAAAAGAGAACGGAGCTGCATCATAGAGGGCTCAGTTTCCCTACATGCTGTGGCTCTAAAATCAGGACAGCTGAGGTTGCTTGACCATAAGATCAGTGACAACAGTAGTGTAATTGTAAGGCTAGATATACAGTCAGAAAGCTACTAGGTCCATGGAAATGTGAAAGTAGTCACAGACTAAGGATATTATCTCTGAAAGGAGTCTCCTTAATTCTTCTAAATCTCATATGTGGGGCTATTGTTAGAAGAAGAAAAAAGGGAGACCTTAAAAATCAATACTTTTAAGTAACTGAAAAAACATTCTAAACAGAGTGGCCACTTAGCACATGCTTTATTCTGACCACCTCAACACTGGAATATTACATTTATGTAATTCTTGCCGTAATTCATACTGTTGGATCGTTAAACATGTACTTGGTTGTTGCCAAGCATAATTGTGAGCTGCTGGAAGCATTACTGGTTTGTAAATAAGTATTTCTTCATAGATGGATAACAGGGTTTTCTTCCATGCTTATTTGCATATCACTTATGAGAGAAATTCAAATAATGTGTTTTAGAGGGAAGATAGAGGGAGAACTGCAAGTAGCAAGAATTAAATAACAGAAACACAATTACTAAAGAACTGCTGCAGCATATTCTCTTTATGTGGCAGAGGTTTTACAATATTTACTTTATATGATAGGAGTTATAAGTAGAATTCTATGTTGTCTGTTCAACCTATTATGCAGATGGTGCTTGATTAAAATCTATTTTAAACTACAGCGATTACTGCAAGATAGTGTGCATAAAACAGTTCTCCTAGCTCCATTAAAGGCTTTGGTACTATTGCAGTTTATTTTAAATATGCTTATAGACATTTTCCAAGTTCTCAAGGGACATTTAGATATCAATGATGTGCCTTACTTGATAGTTTTAAACCCTACGCTAGATATTCTTGTGATCTATTATATGTGCAACATGGTTAATGTACACTTTTTTAAAGTGAAAGATTATTGCTTTCCTGTGATAAATAAGTTAAATACATCACCATAATTAAGCAATAAGCCATGACAGGAGGTGGATTACCATGAGCTAACTACACCTCCAGGGATTTTGAGGCACAAGTCTATGCCTAGCAGAATATATATGGGTTTTATTTTATTTTCCATCTGTCTTTGCTTTGGTGGTTAGAAGTGGAGTCTATGAAGCTGATAGACTGATGGGAGCATAAGGTAAGCCATCATTTCAGCCATTTGCAGGATTATTAGTACTGAAATTCTTGTATTCTTTTTATTTCGTTATTTTCATATAAGACAAACAGAATTTCCCCTGTGAGTACTCTGTTTTTAACAGTGGGAGTTTGAAGTGTCTTGATCATTAAGGTTGGAGAATAAGGTTTTAGAGCCGTTCTCAGAACAGCTTACCAGAAGGCAACTTACACAAGTTTCTGCAGTATATCACCTAGTTTAACGGTAGTTGAAGTTAAGTGGTATCCTAATATACAGAGAACTTTAAAATCTCCGTGTTTCAAAACTACTCTGAAAAGAGAAAAACCTCAACAAATCCCAGAGGTAAAATTTTAACTATAGAACAAATTATTGTCAAGTCTTCTTGCTTATGGAGTTTGCACAGGACTTCTGAAGAGTTTAAACTGATGTCAAATTAACTAGGGAGCCCTAATTAATTATCGTTTAATGGGTATTTTTGTGTACCCCCAAGAATGAAATAATAGCAAGAGATTGAATGTTGGGTAACTTAATAATGGGTAGCACAATGGTTCTGTTTTTTAATATTTCCCAAATGCTGCCAATAGGCTGCATGTCCATTAACGTTGTATTAAAGATGCATCTATTGTAAAATAATGCCCAGGAAGCAATCAATTTCATTTTCAAATTGTGGTCATCACTTTGTTGCTGTTTTTAGTAAGCCACAGAGATCCAGGTTCTTTTGGACACCATACAGTGATGCATATAGAAAAATAAAAAAGCTTTTTTTCTCAAAATGAGGATTTCCAGCCATTTTACTCATGCAGTTCCGCTGATTTGAACACTTGTATTCTTCTGTACCACTTGATATGCATTATTAAAAAATAATAATAGAAGGAAGTGAAAGAAGTCATGCCTAGTAGATCCTTAGCCTAGAGCATACCTTTTATGCTCTTGATCTTCTCATACTTCAAAACGCTTATGATGCACAGCACTTTGGTCATGCCTACAAAAGAAAAAAGCCTTTGAAACCACTTGTACGATCACACATCATTGCTACAGGTGTAGTAAATTAAGTGATCATATCAAGAGAATCTGCTTTGCCATGGAGCCAATCTGTTGAAGAATCAGGTCTGTGTCCCTTTATGTGCTTTTAAGTCATAGAGTCATTGAGGTTGGAAAATACTTTTAAGATCATTGAGTCCAACTGTTAACCTCATGCTTCCAAGTCCACCACTAAGCCACGTCCCCAGCTGCCACATCTCCACATCTTTTAAATGCTGCCAGGGATAGTGACTCCACCACTTCCCTGGATAGCCTGTTCCAATGCTTGACAACCTCTTAGTGAAGAAAATTTCCCAATATCCAAGTGTACTTCCCCAGGTGCCACTTGAGGCCATTTCTTTTCATTCTACGGCTTGTAACATTGGTCAAGACCCCAACACGTGGCTTTCAGGAAGTTGTAGAGAGTGATAAGGTCTCCCCTGGCACCTTCTCTCCAGGCTAAGCAACCCAATTCCCTCAGCTGATCCTCACAAGACCTGTGCTCTAGACCCTTCACCAGCTTCACTAGGAAAATGGGGTGCTGTGGTGTTTGCACAAATGCTCATATGCATTTTTTTTTCAAGTGATGCACATGAACTTTCCTCCATACACAGTTCCTCTTTCACTCCCTTCCTCAAACCGTTTGCTTATACATGAGCAGATGAAGAAACTGTGCAGCCAAATACACATAGATCAGAACTGATCCTTCAAGGGGCTCTAAACTGTCTATACTGGTGAAGCTTTGTTTCTTCAGACTTTAATCAGAAGGTGTATAGAGGAATGTCTATAACTGTTTAATTCACAATCAGATTCTCTTCAAAGTCCCTGGAAGGTGTACCACCAGGTGTAGAAGAAATTGATTTGAACAGTAGTCTGGGGACAAACTGAGGAAGGGTGAGAGTGTCAACATTTGGATTATCAAAGATGGCAAATAAAATTCTATTTTTGCATGCAAAATCCAAAATTTTTGTATCACAGAGGCTGTAATGATGGATGGACTGAATTAAATTGGCTAGTTTTTTAATAGTACTTTCCTTATTTTATGTTACAGGTCAATGGTGGTGAGAAAAGACCTGCTTCGGATATGGGAAAGAAACCTAAAACTCCCAAAAAGAAGAAGAAGAAGGACCCAAATGAGCCACAGAAACCTGTGTCTGCCTATGCATTGTTCTTTCGAGACACTCAAGCAGCCATCAAGGGCCAAAACCCCAATGCTACTTTTGGTGAAGTCTCTAAAATTGTAGCTTCAATGTGGGACGGCTTAGGAGAAGAACAAAAACAGGTACAATATGTGCTATAGCTAAGAGCCTTTGTTTCAGGAAAGTGTTATCAGGGTCATCTAAGCACTGTAGGCAGCTTCTTTTGTTTGCCAGGATGAAACTTGAATATGTGACATTTCAAGAACATGATTTAAAGAGATCTGAGATAAGGAGAGTATTGTTTCATTCCGTCTGTATGAAACCAGTAAAAGAGTTTTCTTAGTTTCTTAGGGTGTGGCACAAGCTTTAGGATTATATTTAGGATTGTTTTATGCCAAAATTAGTGGGCCTAGGATTTTACAATGGTATTGCCCTGTTTATTGGCACCGTGGTGATCTTACTGCCAAAGCTTAGACCTGTGCAGTGGGACCTGACATATATTCGAGCTCCTAATTGCAGATATTTCCCTGCCCCATGACCCCATTATGCCAGAAGGGAAGCTGACGTTACCTTTGCTGCTGAACCACCAGGCTTTTATGAAAGAAATCAGTGATATGTTGACCCAAAGAGACCTAGGGTGGACACTGCTAAATGGACAGTGTTCTGGCGTATCCTCTAGCATACATGTGGGCTGTGGAAATCACATCCCTTAGTTAGTTTTATTTTCCCTAGAAAGGCCTTGGTTCTGCAATGAAGTCAGCAGAGCTGGACCCAAACCTTTGCAGAAATCCTTCCAAGTCAGTCGAATGCTATGTGAAAGCGGCTAACTCTGGAAGCTCATCGTGTTCACATGGTGACAGTTGGCAAATACCGTTCATCCTCACTATAGCATATAATTGCTTTTTTCTTGTTTTTGGTTGCATTTCTACTAACTGCCATCAGAATCGATTGGTTTGATAAAGAAATGGGAACTTTAAGAAGGAAACAGATGCAGAAAGACAGGACTCACTGGGTGAGGGTTATATTGGCTGCAGGAGACCTGGGTGGGGATTGATGTCAACATAGAGAATGGAAAAGTAGTGGTACTAAATTGAATCTCATTTGTTCAGGCATTATTACTACAAAATTATAGCTAATAAGACTAAGAATTAAAGGAAAAATTTCTTATGGTATGTAAAATTATTGGGGCTTGAAAAAAAAGGTTTATTTTGTTAATAACTGGATGGTGAAGGTACATCTAGATCCCTGTTAAAGATACCAGTTTAGTAAGAATCAAAATTTGTCACTCATTGACTATCTTAAAAAAAAAAAAAAGCTTATGCTATCTAGTATCCACCATTGAATAAGTCCAGCATTTGGGAGGTTTAGCTTGAGGAAAGGTAACTTTCTGAACATAGGGATGAGAGAAGTCACTTGGCCCAGCACACTATTTATTTTGTTGTGTTGTCTCTTTCTTGTCCCTCTTTTAATAAGTCCAGTAAAGGCCAATGTTCTAGATCTGACAGGCTGTTTAGATCTTCCCAGTACAACAGTTCTGTAGTTGAGCATTACTTTTTGGGACCATGATGATGTTTGTTCAGTTTTGATCCAGAAAAAGTACAGCTATACTTTTGGTTAAGTTCACAGGCTAGAGCTTTTAACCCCATTCCACTTTGTTCCACATGCCTTCCATCTTGTAGGAGGGACAGTCCTCTGAGCCACACCAAGAGTAGCTACTGCTCAGCAGATTGCCCAAGAAGCAAGCCTTCTGTCCCTGCTGTGCTTGGCCAGCACCTCTGACCAAAGCTGAGATACTATAGACAGTGGTATCTGGCTTAAATTGTTTCCTACTCCATAGAAAGATTGTTACCCAGAATCATTCCCTGTTCTTGAAATCTGGACATAATTTTTCTTTTTCCTGAAATAGTGAAAGGCCAAGACCTGGACATGGAGAGCCTGTCTCTCTAGTTGATCATATATCTCTCTCATGATGACACCAAGCAAAAAATTATGTATTTAGCCAGACCCTTAATTTGTGACTGCTGCAGTGGTACAGTTTTTGCTTCCATAGTTTCTGTTCTGCTTACAACTCAGAAAACTTGACTTCATGAGTAATGGTCCAAGATCCTATACTAGAGATAAACCTAAAAGATTGTAAAATGCACATTTCCTTTGAGCTTGTCATCTGAGTGCTACCACCAGAATATTGAAGTCTTTCCATAGAACTGTGTTTAGGAGAATGCATAAAATCCCGAATGTCCAACTTTAACTTCTATTCCCTATTGATAGTTGAAAGCAATAATTGAATAAGTCTTACGCTGGAACAGCAGAACTAAATTTATTTTCTTTATCTCTTTGTTCTTAATTTAAGTTGAAACACAGAAGAATGATGTGTTATGGAATCCACATGACATGTTCATGAAAAAGTGGCTGCAACTAGGTTTTTAAGCAAATTTTTCCAGGAGTTTGGGTTAGCATGTCTGTTGCTCTTTGACTCATTTTGCCTATTCATTATCATCTATTAAGCACATTTTTAAAACTCCAGGCCAAAGCCCCTTCTAATCGAGCACTGTACAAGAATAATAAAGGATAGTCCACATTTAAAAAAAATAAAATTGGCAATCCGATTTTCTAGAATAAATTTAAGCTCATTTTTTATTCCATTAGGGATATAATGTACAAAGTAATGATTACAAGACATCTTAACTGACTAGATAGTCTGTATTTCAAAGGCCTAATTTTTCAGATCCAGAGCATTAGTAACTGTTATGAAACCTATGTCCCTGGTAGGAAAATTGGAGTCTAAAAATACAAATGATTCGTGTAGCATTTGGTATTTGGCATTGAAGAATCTTCAGAAATTCAAAAGTAGTTAAATAAAGAAACAATAACATCATTAGAGGACTACTTTATTGATGAATTATACTTGCTGAAAAGGATTCAATTATCATAAAGCTTCTGGCTTTTGTGTTTTGAAAGCTAATGCTTATTCTGAAATTTAAATAGAAGTATGTTTCCAAATTATGTTTCCTGAATTGGAACTCCTTTTGGTATTTAAATAGTAAACATAAATGAATCAGAAAGTAGAAAACAATGCAGCTATTGAGAAAGAAGAATAGCCTCGTGTTTTCATGCTAAAATGAAATCTTCTTTGTTCCTATGATCTGAGCCAGTTTTTCCTGAAATGCATGGAATTCTTGTTTCTTCCTGAAGATTGATCACAGAATAAATAAACGTATAGGAGCTCAGTACAATAATGACCTAAAGGTCATATATATAGAGAGAGAGAGATAAAAATGTATATCCAACCCTTAGAAACAAAATTTTGATAACCTGACATATTAGACTGTACCTTGAAAAGCTTTGTGCAATAACCACATATGTTTTTCAAACTGTGAAGAATTAGGAAAGTGTTGTTTGTGAAAATAAGATTTGAATGACAAAAAAAGGAAATGTTATTATGAACTAGATGATGGTGCATGCCTTACTGAAGTAAGGGGAAAGTTATGCTTTAAAATGGATCGCACTCTGATACTCTTACTGTGAGAATATTGCAAGTTATTAGAGTAAAGCAGATATTAGTGTACTTCTCCCTCATTTTACCATATGAAGACATTTTCATTTTTGGGTCACATACTATAACTGTTCCCATTAATTTCTGTTTGTAAAAGGGACGTTTTCAAGCAATGCTGGTATGTGCCTGTGTTTTGTTTGTCGAAAATCTGTCCACACAGAGAAGTCTAGAAATTAAAGGGACTTTAGTAGTCATGCTTTCTTCTCAGATTCTGAACGGAGTTTCAATAATTACACATAATAAGAAGCTGTGACCGTGAACTTGCCTTCATTTTTCACTGTAAATGTTTTCTAAAACTGTTCAGATTAATAAATCTGTGAATGGAAAGCAGCTGTAGCAGTAGTACGTTGAGGTACATTCTCCTCAATGCTGTAGTCATGGCAGAAGGATTTTTTTTTTCAGGGGGTTCCAGTTTCTCTCTCATGGTCACAAACACTGTTTTCTCCTTAGTCAGTACTATACTTCTGTACATCCTATTTTTATAGCTTATTTATGTACATCTTTGCCCTTTGCACACATTTCTACTGCAAAGGGGAGATAAACAGCCCCCAGGAAGGAGGGTTCAGCCTGCTGAATGGTTGAGTCTCTGGCTTTCAGACAGAACACTGGTTTAAACTAGGTATAAAGGCTATTTGGGTCATTTTCTGTCCTTAGATGAAAAAGGAAAGTAATTTTAAATCAGTACCAGATGTGCATGTACTAAATGAACCTTAAGTTTCTAACTGGAGTCCTAGTAAAGCTGTAATAGATGTGGCAAATTACAAACAAAATGTTCTTGTTTACATTAGTGTAACTTTAAAACTTCAGCCAAAGACCTTAATAAATGTTCTGTTATTCTAAAAATGGAATTGAGCATCTATTCAACATTCAACAAAATTAATCTCTGGTGTAACTTCAGTGACTTAACTGGAATTCTAGCAGGAATTAATTTGGCCTCCTATGAACAGCTTAGTGTGCGTACTTGTGTATGTGTATGTGTTTCTGTGTGTTTACTTAAATGTTGCACTGGCCCCATAGCTGGAAGAAGGATGGATTCACATAGGGTACCCAAGACTTAACAATCAGAAGAAGCAGGTAAAACAACTGTTAGAATGCTGTAACAGATGCTGTCTTTTCAGGCTGCATAATTCATACACAGTAATATTAGCTGCAACAGTTCAGCTCAACAGCAACACCTCATTATTTTATCCCTCAGTATTTATTCCTATGGTTGATGCCTCATGAAATTACTGCTAATGTGTTTATATAAGGGCAGATCTGACACAAGTGGGAAGAATTTAATTTCCCACTCATTCTTTCCTGCTGATGTGTCCTCTTCCCCTGGTAGAAGTGGCAAGTGTAAATAGTTAATTTGCTTCAATTATGAGCCTGTCCTGCTAAATTAGGAGCAGCAGGAATATGAAGAGCCAGAATTATACATATGAGGCAGCTGACAAATCCTCGGAGCTCACAAAATCAAATCATTTACTCCTCATTGATGCTCAAAGACCCACTAGATAAAAGCTGCAGTTTATTCTTTAACATCTGATGGAACGTGGATTGCACGTTACCAATACTTACGGAAAAAGAAGTCCCTGTACATTAAGGATCAATGCTTGTGATGCTGTTACCATTTTCACTATAACCCACAAGCTTTCAGGGGTTTCTATTTTGGTCACTAAAAATAACCCAAACTGATTTGGGCACGAAGAATAACAAAGCATGTTTTACAAGTTTCTCTTTTGACCACAGGGACATAGCAGTCCATTATCTATTTCTGGGATGAATCAGGTAGATCAGGAGGGGTTTTCAAAGTAATGCTGGCCAACATTTCACATCTCCACAGCTTCTCTCATGTGAAACACCACAAGTCAGATCCAAGTGGATACAAGATCAGTGTTTTAACAGGTCTTGGCACCACCTGGCTTTTGGGGACACCTAGCCTAGCTCCTCCTCCCTCCCAGGGTGTGATGCCGTTCTCCAAGGAATAATTAACACACTTATAAGACTATGATTATATACGTTCAGTTTAGTAGATAAACGACCACACAAGGTTCAGCTTTGTTTTATTTTTTAAAAGAGAATGGGAAGAGAAGGCACATCTGTGTGTGCACACTGCCAAAGTGAATTACAAGCAAATGGATTCAGAAAGAGACACTATAGGGAGCACCTTGCATCTCCCCTTCCAGTTACCTGCACCAGCAAAGTTGCTTTTACCAGTGCTGCCT
This sequence comes from Cephalopterus ornatus, assembly GCA_013396775.1. Lineage (NCBI taxonomy): Eukaryota > Metazoa > Chordata > Aves > Passeriformes > Cotingidae > Cephalopterus > Cephalopterus ornatus. The sequence continues at coordinate 61,094 of VZRE01011030.1, forward strand.
CTTAGGTATGTTTGGGAGATGCACTTTTTTTTCCTCGCAAATTTCTGTATTGAAATTGCATCTCTACCCTTTAAAGCTCTAGGCAACAGTGTCAGGAGTTTAAAACAACTGATCCTCATCCTAGTGTATTCTCTTTCTCCCGTTCTCTGAAAGCATCTGGGCTTAATGAGCTGGAACACAAATGGGCCAAGAACAGGCACACATTCAGTGCAGATACAACTCATGTCTATGTTCACATATGTAAATTTATATCTTCAGAATATTCTATTGCTCTGGCTTCTACAGGGCCCAGCCCTTGAAGTCCTTAACTTCTACTGACTCCAGAGGAGAGCAGTGCCAGGCCCCCTGTTTGCAATGCAGTTTTGCTGCAGGGGCCTCTGACACCTCCCACTGCCACCCAGAGCTGAGCTGAGCTGAGCAAGACTGTGCTTTGCACTTGGCATGAGAGACCTTCCCCTCTGTCACAGAAAAGTATAGAATTAATGTCACCATAGGAGTCACCCAGGTCACCATAGGAGCTGCCACATCTTACTCTGCGTAGGCTAATACAGGCTATTATCTGCTGGCCTCCTGCCCTCCTCCTGCCCAGCAACTTGGTCCTCCTCCAGCCTCCTGGGAGCACTGAAGTGACAGGGAACATCAGATACCCTATGTCCTGGGTGGATTTCTGATATCCACTTGCAGCATACAACAGACACAGCTCCTACAGAAATATTGCACAAGGCCACCGAGTTAAGAAATATTGACTTTAACTCCACCTTCTTGTTGTACTTGCAAGCACTTGGGTTGAAAGGACCCTGGATTCCAAATTTTTCTGTGGCAATGTGCGTAAATAATAGCCTTAATTTTCTACTTATTCTTCTTCCCCACCTTTTGTCCATACATTTGAGCTTGATAGGAACATGACTTTAAGTCATTTGCATACAAAGCTGGATTTAGGCTCAATTATTATGCCTCAATTCAGGCTCACATCCTTGTTTTTTTAAAAAACAATACCAGCAAGTGGAAATAATCACCACATAAATCATGTTTAATGTCACTTCTTTTGTACTCAACTTTCATTCAACGTGCTTCTGATAAAGCGTACAGTCCTGCTCCTGTAAGCTGCAAACATCAAGACTATAAGGTCAGATTTAGGCCTGGCACAAATGGCTGCAATTTTCAGTGATCTCCATTGAGTCTCAATGTTTGTGCTAGACCTGAATTTGGGCAGTGATCTTTCCCCCACATGCCAGAAAGACTGAATTCTTTACCCTAAGCTTCTAATATGTCATCAGTATCTTTTTCATGCTCTACAGTCAAAGAGACTGCTGAGCCGTATAGCTAGCCCTGGGCCTCTTTCTGTTACTATATGTACCTAGATTAAGAATCAAATCCAAACATATTTCAGTATCCATTAAGCAATTCTGAGGATTTTTTTTTTCCTGACTGCTGTGGGAATATCTTTCTCCATATTTTAGATGTGTGTGTGCAGCTCTAGGTGCCTTTGCTGCAAAATCAGAAGATTAAAACTAGAGATATGTCTCCCACTTGGAAAAAAACCAAGTTTTCTCTATGAGCCTAGGTATTTAGGGCCAGGAGCGACAGTCTGAATGTGGAATTTAATTCTGGATTGCAGCCTACTGTATTTTATCAGATGACATTCCTGTAACTGTAGCCCATGAAAGTGACACACCCATGGGTTATAACACTGCAGAGACCAAGAAGACAAAATCGGTCATGCTGCATTTTGATTTACTACTTCTACATATAGTATTTTGGGGGGTTTCTGGAACACTTCCACCAAAACAAATGCAGGCACTTTTTTATCATTTTAAAGACAAATATAACTTGCTTGCAAGTGTCAGCTCTAAGGAGATATTCACAAGATAAACAGAAAATTTCCCCTTCTTTGTCATCCTCGTACCATCTATTTAGGCAAAGCCAGGGAAGTAGCATGGTTCTTTGTAATGTGCTTTGTCAGCTAGGAGACACACAGCGTTTGCAGACTTCCATGAGGCACAAATTCTGAAAGCCTCTCTTTCTCCTAAAATCATCAGTCAGTTTAGTCCTCTGTCTCCAAGTCTCTAGTACCATCTCTACTATCAAAGGGGACTGTAGTCACAAGCAATAATCTTCCCTTAGCACCTGATACTCAAAACCTAGGACATGGCTGCAGATGTTTGAGTGCCTGTTTGACTCTTGTGATGACTGGGGAAAGGGAGATCTGTTCTCCTGAGGAACTAAGGCTACAAGCCACGTGGGACAGGGTAGTAATCCTGCTGCCTAGTGTGTTGTGATGCATTGATAATCTTCTGCAAGCAGTTTCAGAGGATATTCATTGGGAAAAAATGGCTAACCAGAACAAAATCTGGGCTTAAGACATTACAGGTATATTTCCGCTGTATATATCAGTGAGGAGGTTCATATTATAGAACACATAGAAGAGCACCAGAGACACAAAGCCTGCTTCACGGAATTTATGATCCAAAAAGACAAGAACTAAACAGCAGTTAAAATACATAAAGCAAAACATGAACAGAAGTTGGCATCGTAATACAGAAGTGCTGATGTTCTACTGTGGTTCTGATTTGGTAAATATAGTATTTGTGAGTGGTTGTCCTATAACTCACCACCCCTGTATCTCCAAGTGAAACTTTGGTACCAGGCTGTGACAGCCCAGGACCTTCGTTTCCCCTAGTGGCCTAATTCAAGTTCTGTCTTATATATTTATATGCACAAAGTAGAGTTTTGTACTTGCTCATTTTGAAAAGTATCTTCTTCAGTATTTCTGCATGTTTTGCTAAACAGTGTAAGGGAACTTGAAGTTACCTTGGAAGTTCAATTAAATAAGGACTTGTGTATTCTGCTGTCTTCATTGGCATTTGTGAAGCACAGTAAGAAAATAATGCCAGCAAGTTCCATTTATAGACTAATAATGTAGTCTTGGTGTTTTGGAGTTTCTATAAAATGCTGAAGAGAATAAAAATAAATTAAACTGACCCACCCTGCATATACAGAAATTATGAGTTTTTTCTGCCAACATTCAGTTTCCACAACTGAGACAATATAACAAATAAAATATTGTGTAAGGAAACAAATCTGCTGCTGAATCAGAATGGGCCTTTACTGCCTGAGTGGCAATCAGTTGACATTCAATTATCATGTTAATTGAATTAAAGCAAGATAGAAATTACTTAATTCTATAACTATATGCTCCTGTCAAGTTATTTATTTAATAATTGTTGCTTGCTTGACGGAGGACAGGAAAATGACCTTATAAGAGATTTCTGAGATGGTAAAAATAGAATTAAATATTCCCACTATACACTATAGATAAGCACAAGAACAGAGCCCTGCTTCTTGATACAGGAAAAATGTTAAATATATTATTGGATATTATGCGTTTCATAATTTGGCACTGTCTTAGGCATGAAACTCCAAAGAGCTTCTGCCATTTTCTAGAGCACACTTGAATGATGACACAAGCCTTTTTCATCCCCGAAAGTGCTGCAAGGATGCAACTCTGTCACACTTACTGCAACACAAAACTATTGAAGCCTGAGGGCTAAAAATTCTCACAAGTGCATTAAAAAAAATGAGGTTGGGAGGAGCAGCTGACTTGCTCATACCTGTCTGAGGTGCTGCAAGAAATGTTGAAGACACTCCCCACTTGCCCTGCCTTCATAAGTACCCAGTACAAGTCCACTCTAGAACAAAGTCAGTGAACTGGTACCCACTGCCAGGGCCAAATGCATTTGCCTTCAGAGGAAAGTATTGACAGCCAGACCTTGTTGCTACTCATGTTACTGTGTTGTTACTCCCAGACAGGCAGAATTTAGCCTAATGTTTAGTCTAAGCCAGGACCAATCAGAATTTCCAAACCCAGCATGAGGATCATTAGCCTACTTGTATGCTGACCCAAAGAGTGGGCACCTTCAGAAGGACAATGGCATATAGACAGAGAGAGCTCAAGCTGTTGTCCTCAAAGGACATGCCAATGCCCTCTGCAGGGACGGAGTGGGGTGAACTGATCACCCTCCAGACAAGCCATCCTGCAGGGACCATTCTTTCCAATGCAAAACATCAAAGTGGGCTGGGGTCCTCTAAAACTTTTCACCCTCACTAAGGATGTTTTTACTATAATGACCTTCTGTTACATCGTTAAAATCTGTATTACCAGGGAAGACCTGGTGTTCATGTGACTGTTGTTCGATCACCAACATATTCAGGAAAAGAGGCCAAGTCAGTGTGTACACTGCACATGGTAGATGCATAGGTAGGAAATAATCAAATAACAACTATGCAGTGATGTTCCTGTGAAGTAGTGATGTTTTAAATGGAGATTTACAGAGTCATTGTTAGCTTCATATTATTGAGTTAACCTTGTGCAATATGACTGTTTGCAGGAAAAGTCAGGTCCCAGAGGACTCTTTCAATTATGCTGTGACTGTAAGAGCACAGCAGGAGTGTCTATTTTTTATATTTGTGTAATGCAAAATAAAACCCAATGTGGAAGCAATAGATACGTGATCTTTTGAAGAACATCATTCTGTGTAAAATTCTTTGTTCAGCATCTGTGTTTTAAGTTGGCTGTCAGAATGATACAGAGACATTGCAATATACAAAGTAGTATAACTTAGTCTTTGTTCTGTAGGTCAAACTGAATTCCTTTCAGCAGCCAGGAACAGACTGTTGACTAATATTTTATTCATTTTCAAAACAAATAGTAATTCCCCTAATAATCACAAGCAATTACAACTTAAAAAGTAAATTGCTACTTTTTCCTTTTTTTTCCAGAACAATGGGAGATCAGCAAACACTGTATATTTATCTTAATCTGGAGAAATTACAAGGGTGCAAAGATACATTTGCACAGCTAAAACCAATTTTTTTCCCTCTCTGATTTTATATTTACAATTTGAGAAGCCTAAGACTTCTCTGTTCCCATTATGATCTTTTGCTTCCAGGGGAAGCAGCCTCTGAGTTTTGCCAGCCCATATCTGAGTTTTGTTCTGTGTCTGAAAGCAAAGCCTCAGTGAAACAAAAAATTGTTTCATGAACACATTCTTTATAAAAATGGTGTTGTACTGGATTGTTCCAGCCTGACACTAACCCTCTCACTTTGTAGTCTGCAACTGTATTGTCCTCTGTGTGTACACTCTGTGCTGCCAGGTCCTCTCCATTACAGGACTGCTGGTTTTACTGGAGCATTGGAAGATCAAAAGAGAACACTTTAAAGTTTCATAAAATTTAACTTTCTGAGGAGGAGATGTTCATGTCGGTTTTTAGCTGTGGAATTCAGGAGAACACTCCAAAATTTTTCTCCAAAATAGCTTGCCTATCTTTTAGTTTTGAATCAATAGCCCAATGAACTAGGTAGTATGGAATGGGAGGGGGAAGGTGGATAGTCTTTACTCTCTTATGGAGGCTTTTTACAGGTGGCCAGGTTGTGCATTTGGCTAGAGAAGTGGACAGCAGAAACACAAAGCTACAGTTTCATTTTGTATAATATTATGAATCCCAAATGCCCATCCACACATGAATTAAACTCAGCCATATGACTTAAAAATTGTGAAATATAATAGCAATTAAAAAGTACATTTTCTTTCCCTTTATTTGTCTCCCTCACTTTTAAACCCTTAGATGTTTTTCAAGCTTTTCCTTCCAACAAAGGAGTCAGTCCTACTTAGTCACATGAAGTCAAGATGCATGCATGACCACTAAATCTACCCTTTTAGGAAAAAAAAAAACAAACCATGAAGTAGTGAGAAACTCATGACAATATTTGCAAAGAGAGTTGCTGACCTGTTGCTGAATCTGTCATTGACACGGCTAACAGCAAGTTAGCCAGGCTCCATGGCTCAGAAGCTGGTTCTCCTCCTGAGAACTTTCAAACTTAAATATCTACATATGCTTTTCTAACATCATGATGAGGTCCTGCCTAACCCTGCAGGTAATCTTTGATCTTGAAATCTGGGCAAAATTGAAGCGATTCTCCAAGGTCTTTAATCCATCATGAGATTGTGCACATGCCACATTTAAAATAATTTGGTGAGTTGAGAGAAATGTACAGAAATAGATACATGCTCCTGAGAAGTTAATTAGACTGATATGAGATCAAGACTGGGATAATGACTAACATTTATTATCCTTAGCAGCTCCATGAAGCTTCTTTGACTGCCCCCAACAGTTTACCCAGGGAAGAGAAAAAGCCTCTTGGCTGATCTGTGTGGTGCTGTCATCTCCTCCTTCATTTAGCTCAAATGTCTTTCTGCACGTTCTCATCTTCCCCAGAGGGTTTTAACTGATCTCACAAGTGGAAGCCAGTGAAGAGGCCCACGCCTACCTTCTCCCATCCCTAAAGGCCCCATTTGAAAGTACGCCCCACACTTTACTTGGAACAATTGAACCTGAGATGGTATGAGGAATATTGTTTTTTCAGTGCTGCTGGGTAGTTAAAGGGTATTTCAGAATTGGAACAATATTTCCTTTGAAATATTGGATGTTTATTATTTCACTCTTTAAATATGAGAAGGAAAGGCTGTTTACTTAGAAAGACATTATAAAGATGCATGAGACACACTGGTGATATATAAAAACAAAACCAGATTAATTTACCAATGTGACACTCTTTGTTTTTAGGTATACAAAAAGAAAACTGAAGCTGCCAAGAAGGAATATCTGAAGCAGTTAGCTGCCTACAGAGCAAGCCTTGTATCCAAGGTAACACAAAATGTATATACATACACTCGTATATATAGTGACATATTGCAAACCATTTTCAGCATTTATGTGGTGCTGAGCACCATAGTATTTAGTGCAAATAGCCTTGTTTGTTATCAACTTAACCTTAGGTTTAAGTTGCAAATGCTAAATAAACACAGTTATCTCTCCATGGAAAGATATCCTTTCCCTTCTGGTCATTGGGACACAGCACTTCTTCAGTTTGGATGTAACATCCCAGTTCAAAAGAAGAAGGAGATAGTGGTAAACAGACCTCAGTATAACAAACATGCCACACCAGGCAGTCACCATGCTACTTATAAGGGAAAAAATATATCTTACACAAAATGCCTGGGTTTGGTTTGGCGGGGGGGTTTAAGTACTGATTTTTACCTTGCAATCACAATACAGAAAAATTCAAGCTCAGCCGACATTGCAAATTTTCATAAGAAAAAGTGAATTTACATTTTACGTCCAGCAAGCCATTTGTGTGAGCACAGCATAGGTCACCATTAGGACAACGATGGAATGTTCTTTACTGGAACACGCCAGTGTATCCCAGATAAACAGTCGCAATTTTCTAAATCAATTTATTTAGTCATTCTTAATACCCATAATTTTTCAGTAGACTCTTTAAAATTTGTAAAATGCTTTGAAATATGCAGAAGAATGTGAAATTACTGCACTGTATCAATGAGAAAAAACAGTTAAGCAATTATAGAATCATACCAGTTAGAATCACTTGGTTTGTTCTTAAGGAAACCAATAAAGAAAACCAATTTTAGAGGCAAAGATCACAGTAAGAAGGACTGTCATATAGGATATGAGTAGAACTTTTTTGTTAGTTTCAAATTTTTGGGGAGTCCTACACAATACTTCTCTGTATATTATATTAATTTGTACAGGGGATTACTGTATGATCAGCTATATAAAGACCTTTCATGCATCTTTCTCCATTATCTTAGTATTTGGTCAGTGTTTGTTCTGAATTTAAAAGTGTGAAATATGAGTGTCACCTTACTCATTTTTGGGGGTTGTGTCTTATGCGTTTTAATTTTTTAGCTACTGTCATAAATACTCACACATTTAGTTAAAGTGATTTACAGAGTACCTTTAATTTCTGTATTAAGACTATTTGGTTCCAGAAATACTCATTGCCTTCAGAAAAAATACCATGTGCATACAAACAAATATTTTTGAAATACCTTGCTTATTGGAAAAAAATAGGTCTAAAAAGCTCAAAATATTCCAGTAGCTTTCTAAGAAATGCATGAAGCCAATTTTTCACTTGGGAAAATAACTTGGATGTCATAATTCAGCACATCATGGATTGTTTACATTACAGTCTAAGTAGCTTAATTTTGAAATGTCACATATACAGAACGAGATTTTTTTGGTTTGGTTTGATTTGGTTTGGTTTTTTAAGAAAAAAAAGTATATTATGGCACTTTCTGAAGTTTGTTTTTAGAAAAAAAACTGGAAGATGGTTGATTAGTTCAGTGCATGAATTGATTTGTGCAAATATTTAAATTTGTTGTTAGTCAGAAAAGCACTGAAGCATTTTCTTAACTTTTCAGCAGTTATTTAAATTCTGCCCATAAAGTAATGTTTTCCTCTAGTATGGAAAGTATAAAAATATAAACTTAATGAAGCTGAGTACTGATTGCTTACTCTCATGAACACACTCAGTGAATCTAACAGAGCTGGCATATAACTAAAGCAAGTCCATTTTGAAATAAGGATGCAAAATACCCAGTTGTAATGTAATATCAGTATATTCTACATTATCATTATTAAATATTTATATGGCACCAGAAGAGTTGTAGTTCTTTAGACAAGCCTGTAAGCACGAGGAAGTACATATAATACATTATTAAGATTGTTTGGAGTCCACATGGTCTTTTATGCCCATATGTTATATTATCATCCATAAAAGCTACTTTTAGACGATATTATTAAGATTTCAAGACCTCAGTCTCAAAAGTTTAGACATGCCAAAAGTAACATACCTTTTCCAAAAATGCTTTACTAGAATATTTGCTCACATTTGTATGTTTTATACTTTATACGTCATTCAATGTGAGTCTCATTTCATATACTTATAACCAGGTGTTCACTCGGGGTCCTCCTGAGTGGTATTTACTACACGTTATTTAACCTTTCTTCTTTATAGGATTTTCCGTGCTGCTCATCCCAGCAATGTTTTAGTGCAAAGAAATCCTCACTAATACTCGAGAGCAGGAAGTTTATATTGTCCATATTTGCAAACTCAACTAAATCATTGCGAAATCGGGTGTTCGGTAATTTTAGGTGTTTTCCTTGAGATGTTCAGTTGTGCTTCACATCACTTCAGGACATCCTCTTGCTATCCAAATGATAGGAGTTACACAATTATCAAGCTTTCTTCCTTGTCCCTTCCCAGGGGACAGTAGGAAGACGCAGGCAGAAGCAGCCAAGGGTGCGCCTCAGGCCCCGTCTGTCCAGTTCAGCAGATGCCTTACACTTCCCAAAGCAGCTGCTCTACTCATTTCCTAACTTTTCAACACTGATTCTGCCACTTTTTTCACGAAGTATTGCTGTTTTTTAAAGAACTAGTGAGCATATGTGAGTCTTTGTGTATGTTTTTCTGCATCTATTTGCAAGTCTTCTCATTTCTAAAAGCGAGGAATGGACATATGCCATGTTCTGCCTTAGTGCTCCAGATTTCGAGTTGAATTCACTGCACCTATCTTGGCCATTTGAGATTCCAGAATAGTCAAAACAGAAGATTGCAGGGAAATGGGATAAATCTCATTTTGTCAGGAGATTTCTTAGCCTCTGCTTGACAGCAGAATAAGGACATTCAGATATATTGTTTTTCATTCCAAGCTGTGAGATATGAGGTGGGAATGATGAGGTGTGAATATGAGGTGGGAAAGATGGCCTTCTCCATGATACTTGGCCATTTGCCCCCTCCCTTCCTCTCCCCTCCCCTTCTCTCCACTTCCTTCCCCTTCCCTCCCCTTTTCTCTTCCCCTCTCTTCCTCTCCCCTGTGAACAGCAACTTCAGTAATAGGATTACCAGCCCATCTCTAGTAGACTTTTGAATGCTTTTGTGATGTCTCTGTAAGGTATGGCTACCTCCCAGTAAATAAGATAAACATATGATTGTATAAATATGTCAGTAGGGATTAATGCCCATTCAATTTATCAGTATATTTGCTGTATTTTCTACTTTTTTATGATGTTTGAAATTAATGAGTCAGTTGTTGAGTTTGTTCATGTGTGTAGGAATTGATATGTAAAGTAAAAACACATAACAAAGCATTATATCTTCTGCTATGCAGATTGCCATATTGCTTATAGTACTGACTAAGCCTTTGCATTGTAAACAAGTGTCTTTATATTTGCCCTTAGTTGCAACTTTTAGTACTATTCAGGTCCAGAAATGCAGTCTCTGGTATCTGGTAATTTGTATAGCATTACATAAAATGCTGTGAATTGCAATTTTACTTTTTCATAAAACAAGCACTTTTTCCAGCTTAACCAGCCTTTTTTCTGGCTGACATTAGAGTTTTTGCTGCATTTTTCAAATATATATATATTTAATACAGTTATATGTGGGTAAGTGTTAAATACTTTATTATATATGTTCACATATAAATATATGTGCATATAAGTGATACATATATGTACGTTAAATATAGCAGTACAAATACAACCTTCAATAGTACAAAAAAGGTTTCTCTTCCTTGTTTTATTCTTTTTTACTAAGTGAATCTTTAGTTCCCTCTGTGTAGTGACAACTTCAAGTTTCATGCAGATATATTTTAGTTACCATGGCTGAAGCTAAAACCTCTCAACAAGGAGAATATTATTCAAATTCAAAATGCTCAAGCATATTTCAAAACTGATGTTGTATCTAAGTCAAAGTGGTATCCTCACTTGACTTTATAGTGAATGCATTGGACATTTTTCAGTTTTGTGGACAGTGCAAATTCTTTGGACATGTAAAATTGCTTTTGAATTATATGGCAGACTTAGCTTTCCCAGTCCATCATCTTGTAATTGTGGTTCATAAGAAAACTAAAGGTCATATCTAGTGAGACTGGCATTGCCTTAATGCCATTAGCACAGCAATTTGTAACCAGAGAGTTCTGGGCACCCAAAATATCTGGTGGACTGCTTGTGTTGTAATAAAAATGATCAGCCCAAGGAATTCAAGTCTCTTAGGACTGCAGTGAATATACATGAAAAAGTATACCTACTTGTAAAAAGCAATTGACCTACTTGTAAAAAGCAATATGGAGACCATGATAAAAAGAAAAACAAACAAACACAAAACCCTACCAAAAAACAAACAAAAGTCCAACAACAACCAAAAAACAAAACAAAAATGAAACAACATACAACAAAACAACAAACAACAAAACAACGAAAACCAAAACAAAACCAAAAAAAACCCAAGGAAATCAAACACCAAAAACAAAAAGCAAAAACTACAAAACCCAAATCCAAAACAGTAAAATTGGTATTAATTTCCCATTTTGTGTGTGTATGTATGTGGTGAGAGCACTTGCCTAACATATAAAAAGGCAGAAAGATATATCAGCTCTCCTAGATCAAGCATTTCCCCACTCCTAAGTAAATGTGGGCGTGCAGGTGTCCTCTCTCCACAATTTGTTTTCTGTAACCCAGTGAATCCCAAATTCTTTTCTGCACAGCGGCCAAGCTTCAGATGTAGGAGAGCACTGTATCCTGGCTCACTCCTTCCTGAAATAAGCAGCTGGTGGGGTCTAGGACATTGCTTTTGGGAATAAAATTCCTAATATCTCTTGACAAGAGTCAATGACTGAACTGTCTTGTCTTCTGGTCAGTGCTTTAACAAGTTGGCTATTGCATACAAGGAGAGCAGCATACCTTCTGCTGCTGGCAGAAAGGCACCTGGTTCTGAGAACAGTTTTTGCCATGTTATATCTAGCCCCAGTCCATGCAGATGTTTTTGAAATTTCATAAATCACTTTAGGCTATTCTCGGGGAAAGCATAAGAGAAAGAATAAATAAAAATATGGTTATGTTTGATGCATGTTTGAGGGGTATTTTTGTAGCTAGAAGATGCTACAAGGCAAATGGCAATATTTCCCTTAAAATAATAACACATAAAATCTCAGAATGATGGCATACACATACATTTTTTCCTTTTTTCTATTAAACATTAGAACCCATAGCTGCGAAAACTATAATGAAAGGCTTTTAAAGTAGGTAATTCATGCTTCTGTTGTACCTCATTCTTTCATTATTTCTGGAGTTGGTATGATGTAGTCAGAAATTTTCAAAGAATCATAAATAAAATTATGCATGTGCAAATATGCGATGCATCAGAGTATCTGGTAAGTGAACATGTATATTTATAAAACAATTGTCTATTCTCATAATAACACAAGTCCAACCATTTTTTGTCTGGCAAGGAAACCAACTATCTACTGCAGCTGAAAATATAGAGCAAACTATATTTAAGTTAGTGCCATGAATTTGATATGAGGCTAAATCATGTGATGCTTTACATTCAGCAGTGCAGAAACCGAGAGATGCTCTCACATAATTTCTGCCAAAAATGGCAGAAATGTCTTGAGCTTGATAGAAGCCAGATTTTGATTTGGAGAGCAACTGTGTTTGGTTTTGAAGTGTGTTAATAAAACTAGATTTCACTATTAGCCTAGTGCTTCCATTTGGGGAATTAAAACACTTGTATCAAATTAAAGTTGCATATCCTTTATCACATGTACCCAGGTTACATTCATAAAACATCCACTTTTACTTTCATACCCTAAATGAATCCATGACAATCCTCGGTAGATGATGACAAAATGTATATTTAGATTTGAAGATGTTCTTCTGAGCCACCTCGACTAATTATAGATGACAACCCATGGCTTACTCCTTTGTTCTGAAACATCAAGAATGTGTCAAAAAGCTTTCTGAACTCTCTAGAGTCCCAGATGTTGTTATTGCAATAGGTGACTGGAATTAACAAAATATGAAACGTCATTTGCTAAGAGCCTCTTGTGACTTAGGTAGGAAGGCAGCTGTACTTCAAATATGCATATGAGTTATCTAGCAGAGTGTGTAGAGTTAAGTCAAAGGAATCTCTAAAGGAGTTAAAGAGGTAAGCAGGAAAGAGAAAACAGTGCCAGCAAGGAGCCTTTCTCTCATAAACAGCTTCACAGGGGTATTAATAAAATGGCTGAGCCCATGCAGGCTAGAAGAAGGGATTCTTCTCAAGGACAGGCTTGGGGTTGGAAGTGACCTAAAATGTCAAAAACGTTAAAAACAGACAGGATTATGTGAACACAGAAAAGCTGAGAGAAGGAATAAACAATTCAAGATGTTCATTCCACCAAAGAGACAGCAAAGACAGCAGATGCAAACTTAAGCTTAGGTAAGCTTTGTAGGAGCTGCATAAATATGCAGCCAATTTCCTTCTATCTACCTCTTTAATGTCACAGTACTGAAGATAACTCATTTTAAGCTGAGTCAGGCCTGCTGAAGTTTGATCACAGCCTGCACAGCCTGGACCATCCTGGTACTAGCTGACATAATCACTGCCGTTACCTGAATATAACCTTCATTCTGGTCACAGAGTCCAAAAACTGGTGAATTCCTCAGCATGGTTCAAGTGACACCAGTCACTACATGTGGGCATGGCACTGTCATAAAAAAGGGACAGTGTGGCAACTGTGTAGGTTTATGACACATATTCGTGTGAAACCTGAATTAAGTTAAACTCATTTTTAGGCCTTGAAATACTCACATAGTACATGTTCCAGTCTATAGAGAGAGGATGCCAGACGTCCGTTTCTCATTTAAAGAGAAGCACCTGTTTCTCATTTAAAATAAAACTATGTTGCACCATTTTGGCTATGTAAAAAAAAAAAAAAATTCTGATTTTGGAATATGTTATATTTACCCACAAGTAAAGCTGTTAGGTTTTTTTGTTGTTTGCATACTGGCCAGAAGGCTCACTTCTTTGCCCTTGAAGGGGTCCCTCAGCATGTATTTAAAGGACATGTGGGCATGCAATAGTACAAGAACATTTACTGAATGTTCTGAATGTACTGAATGTATTTACTGAATATTTTACTACAAGAGAGCTTAATTGGTGTTGTTAATAATGAAGCATTTAGATAATATCTGATCTGTAAACAACTGAAAGTATATTGTTCCAACTGAAAGGCTTTGATCATTAACTAATTTTGTGAAATCAATAGAACAAGAAAAAAACCCTCTTTTTTCTCTGTAAATAGAACATCTCTGGTTTCTTTGAAAGACTACTGCCTTTTTGATTTTACATTGCAAGGAGCAATATTAGTTGAGTACTGCTTTCTAGAGTGACATTATTACAAAAGTCTATTTAATTCCCACACGTTATGGCTGTATATTATAGCAGAGTATATATATATATATATATATAGTATGCTATAGTAGATAAGGATGCCGAATATAAAGCATTTATGCATTATGTAAATTGAAGATGTTCATATGCATTATGTGTGCATATATTTATATGGCCCTACTTGCTGGCAACATTTCTAAGAAAAACTGCATTAACATGTTAACAAATGAAATAAGTATAGGCACTTGTAGTTTCTATGTATGCTTCTGAAGAAACACAGGTCAAAAGTACTGGTCCTCAACTGGAAATGATTCTCAGCCTCTGTTAGGCAAATCCTAATTGGGTTTCATAAAAAAATGAAATGGACCTGCAGACACTAATACTAAAGTAACAGTAACAGTGTTGGGCTGCCATCCAAATTCTGTTGGAGTTAATAATAAAAGATTTTCCTTTAAATTCAGTAGTCCAGGGATCAGTACCTTAGAGTACTGTCTTGTTAAAACATGTCCTTGCTTTACTTTCAACACGGATGTTGTTTATGTTCCAGCTGAAATGGGGTTAGAAGTGCCAAGAGTAGCCAGAAGGCAGTCACAGGTTAGAAAGAGAATCAATACTTGTGTAAGTTTCAAGAGCTGTTTGGTTACCCAGATACAGAGGTGAGGGTTTAAAGTGTGACTTTTCAAAGTAGAAGTAAAATTATATCCCAAAGGAAGCTGTAGAGATGCCAGAATGGCATCGCCAAGGCTGCTGCTTTTTTCTCTGACACAAGTAAATTGAGCAGGATGCCTGTACCAAAAATTATTTCTCGACTGTAAGAGTGAGTTGTATGTTATGAGATGAGGCAAATCGCAATGTCACTTTCCTCTAAAGAACAGACACACTCCCTGTGACTGAATTCAGTCTGTGATAAGGAGGACCATTAGTCCCAGGGCAGTTCTCAGTAGAAAAGGATAGCACAAACTAAATGAACAATGCTTAACCCCTTAACCTAATTTAATTCTTTATTTTGGTAATAAAGCATAAGGAGTTTTGGCACACATTAGGGGAGTAGAAGTGGACGAGAAAGTTCTCTTTGCTCTAAAATTGGAAGGAAAGGCACAAGTTTAGTGAAAACCATGGGGAAGAACTTGATTTATCTCTTTCCAAACTGTGCAAAATTATCAACTCTGAACACTTTCTCTGAAGAACATCACTCATTAGTATCATCACACATTTCCTTGAAAATACAAGTAAAATAATGCTGTAGACCAAGGGTCATAAGCCACCAGTACTTTTAATTAATATAATTTTTATCATCAGAGTTACAGTAGTACTTATTTTGTTTCCTTCCTTTCCCTACTTCTACTTTCATTATCTTTCTTTTCGGATATCAAAATGTTCTTCCCTCTTTTTCTTTGTGTTTCAGTAAAACTAGATTCTTGGTCAGGGGTGGGGAGGAAAATGGTTTTGCATTGTGATAAAAATGCAGTCAAATTTCCTCTGTAGCATTCCATTGCTTTGGCCTACCTATGTTGTCTTCCCCTTCTGATTTTTTATTTTTTTATATTTAGGCAGTAGTATTAGGTGATGATGTTAATTGGAGAGACAGGTCCATAGGAAATCCTTCTCCTGGCCTATGAAGCACTTGACCTGATCTCCAGTACAAGTATAAACCATGCAAAGTGCACAAAGGACTGTCAAGAAAAACTAATTTGTGGTCCTAGTGGATATTGTCTAATCTGTGTGTGAAATACCACCACCTACCATAAACTAAATATAGTATTCTGTCACCCTCTAGTGGTGGGTCTACACCACCATTCTGATAATAATGATCAAAGATGTTCTCACTGGAGATCTAGTAGAAGACCTTGTTACCTGTAGGAGATCTAAACCCCAGTGTTTGGTGGCCTGCGTGTACAGATTTGTAATTTTGGTCTCCACTGCATATATCTGCAAATGAGTTGTATTCTAAAACTTAATCCCAAAAATCAGAGATGTAAATTGTGTTGGTTTGGGGCAGATTAATTCGAGGGTTTGGGGGGCTTTATAAATTATGTCTGTGCTCTTCTCCTTGGATAAGGCAGGGGAAAATTGACTGAATTTCAGCCTGCAAAGCTGGGGAACATGGCTGTGCATTTGAAGCCCATATTGGCTAACCAGATCCCTTTGTTCTTAATTCCTAGTTTTACCCATGATAAAAGTCCTTGTCTAAGACTGTCTGATACTTTACTGGATAGGTGCAATGCCCATTCAAGTCTGTGAATGCAGTAATTGTGCCTGAAAGGGTAGCATGACTTATGCATCATATATACCTCTTGGTAGATTTCACAGTAATGTAATGTAACTAAGCCAAAGTGTTTGACATCACCTATTCTATTAGCTTCAGCAATACTTACAAAATCTACATTTCTGACCTATCTGCAGAAAAAGCTGAAAGTGCAGTATGCTGGAGAATAGCATTTAATGGGTTCATTTATCAAGATTCCCAGTACCTGGTAGTATTGATGTGATTTACACGATATTGGACAATTTGGTTTCAGATCACATATGATTCAAAGCGTCCTAAGTTACAGCAAAATATATATATTTATATGTATATATATTTAATATATATAAAAATATATTCTTATACTGAAGTATTGTGCTTTTCAGTGGATCAAGAGGTGGTGAAACATATTCAAAGCTAATTCATAGCTTGAGACAACTTAAACAGTCCATTTTGATCACTTTGCAGAGCTCTTCTCAGAAGTATAATGAGTGTTATTCATCTCTGACCAGAGACTGTACAATTCCTCTTAACATAATATGATATTTAAAGTATCAAATGATACTATCTATATGTCTGTAATTTTATCAGTGTGGGCCATACATTCACCTCTTATGTGTGAACTCAGAATTGCCCAATAATTAGATTGGTTCAATGTATCTTTGTTAAAGAGGTGTGTGGCAGCATCTTTGTAGTTACAAATGAAATGTAAGTATGTATCAGTATGTCACAAATAGCGCTGCAAAGGTTTTTTGATACCTCCTCACCAGGAGGAATTGTTTAAGCGATCTGCTGTTAGACACTTCAGGAGCAATTGTCCCTGCTTGGACGACACAGAACCTGCCTGCTACATCATGGAAAGACAACCTGCTTTTCACGAGGGGACTGTGCTCTAAATAAAACTTCCAAGTTTCTCAAGAAAGAAACAGCATACACCTCCTGTAATGTGTAATAAGCGTGGGACACTCAAGGGGAAGGCTCCTGACCATGCTGCTAATTAGCAAACCTTCTGAATCGCTGAAATTTCAGTAAATTTCAGTTTTCGCTCCTACACTCATGAGAGTGTTCTAAAAATACAAGTGGGAAGAGAGGGGGAAAATATTTCCCATGTTGTCATGAACATTCATTCAGTGTTTTAAAAATAATATCCAAATAACAGCAGATTTTTGGAGCTACTTTCAGTCTTTTATGTCTGCATCTGAATCCTGCAAATATATATACACACATGTACACTCACATGTGAGCAAAGCCAGGCAGATCCACAGAGACAGAGATTTGCACTCATTTTATCATGTTCATATAATTTTTCTTAGTTTACTGGAGAAAACAAGGATTTTTTAGCTAAGGGAACTGCAGCTATACTTAAGGAAAATTAAGTTATCGTTTGCGCCTTTATCATCCCATATACAATTTCAGTAATGTACTTGTCAAAGGACTGTTGGTGATGGTGCATCCTTCAGAAAGAATACAAATGGACTTCACTGACCCTGCACTGCTAGGAGTAACACGAAACTTACTCTGACTTGTGAACTGAGCAAACATGACATGGAGATCACAGAATAAGGGCGTACATGTGTCTTTCAACCTTGTTTTGACAAAGTGACTTCTTTATCCAGAGGGACATTTCTGCCATTTTTTCCAGCATGTTTCACCTTTCACTGATTATTAATCCCAGTATGACTTAACTTCAAATTATGATTCCTACTTATAAGCAAATGGGAGTTAATTCTTAAATTTTTTTCATCATTTTTTTAAGCACACAGTTTGCACTCAGAATATCCAAGAAAATAAAGGTATGAGAAACAACTGAGCAAACTGAGTTTAAGCAAATGTAGTAAGTTATAAATATTAGAACAAAAAGTATTATTAAAATTCACATTCATTAAAGGACAGTTTTTATTACTGGCAACTTTAAGAAGTCAGGACAGACTATAACATTTCTGAAAATCTGTACAGTTTCTATGCAGTATTCTTCCAGCTTTAGTAAGATAACTTCCCCATGTCTGATGCAGTCTAACGTTTATACAGACATCAGTTTTAAAAAGAATTTTCAGATTGGATTGGATCAACAAAGGAAGTTTTGTTAAAAGTGAAATTATTCAGAATATTCTTATTTCTTGTAATGCGTGGCACATGTAACAGTGTTTGGTGGGATTAATAGCATTCCAGGAAGGAATACTTCAAAATAAAGGCACTAGCACTGCAACTAGCATATTCGTTCCGTGCATTAGAACAGCTGATGGGGTTTAGCCTATTCATCATGTTAGCTAACTGATAAAGCACTATTAGCATTATCAATGTGTATGATAAAGGACACAGAAATTCTTATCCTGGTTTGCAAATGGGAAAGTGAGGCATGTCAAAGATCACTGCAGACTTTTAGTGAAACCCACCCTACTGAATCTCTTTTAAAATAGTCTGTCAAGTCTGAGGTCAACAGTAGTGGCTGCTTATGTAAATAAATGTGTCAGGCTTGGTTGTCTTTGTTGTGTCAGTTATTAGGTCAGTGATGCCAGTTCCAAGTTTGGAAAAAGGAAGATGCCAGGCTAGATGAGTACACAGAGGACCTAAATTACCTTTTTTTTTTTTTTTTTTTTTTTTTGTAGCGGTGACTTATTTGCTCTGGGAATGAAGCTGTGTGGCTTTAGACAGAATTGCATCTTCCTCTCTCTGCTGTATTATTCCATATATATTAAATTAAGAAAAGCTGATTTTAGCCATTTGTATCCTGTCTGTAGCAATTATGATAGCTGTGCTAGTGAAATATATCTTCCACAAGCCATTTGGTTTACCAGTACCTGTAATTTAAAGGTTACTTTTATCTCCTCCCTGGTTTTTTTTACTGTGTGTAAAGTTTTCAGCCNACAATGTTGAAGACAAAAGTGTAAGGTAAAAGAGATTCATTATTTTTATAGTGTAGTAGCCAAACTCCATTTCAAGGACAATTTGATGGTTCAGATATACGTTTTCCTGTGGTGTGACTCTTAAACAGGCTTTGGGGGTGGGAGAGCCACATTTGGTATCTTCTAAGTATTGTCTGATTTTTTGTTTTTCTCAACAGAGCTACAGTGAACCTGTTGATGTTAAAGCCTCCCCACAACCTCAGATGATGAATTCAAAGCAGTCAGTGTTTCACGGGCCCACCCAGGCTCACTCTGCACTGTACCTCAGTTCCCACTACCACCAACAACCAGGAATGAATCCTCACATCACTGCCATGCATGCCAATATCCCCAGGAACATAGCACCCAAGCCCAACAACCAAATGCCAGTGACTGTTTCCATAGCAAACATGGCTGTGTCCCCACCGCCACCTCTTCAGATAAGCCCCCCTCTGCACCAGCATCTCAACATCCAGCAACACCAGCCGATTTCAATGCAGCAGTCCGTTGGAAACCAGCTACCAATGCAGGTCCAGTCTGCTTTACATTCACCTACAATGCAACAAGTAAGTTTGAGCTTTTCAGCTGTCTGGGGAGTAACTTCATTTTTTCAGGGTGAGTGTGGGGAGGGGAATCATCCAGAAGTTGAAACAGTGAGGGAGATTTAAAGCTGTGGATTAGCTTTAGTGTTGCAGGTTCCAAAACTATGATAGTATAGGGTTAGTCTTCTGAGGGCAAGAACAAATGATGAGATTACCCAGATGATGGAAAATTTCAGTAGAACTGTTTGTGCTAGCAATGATGGCCATTGTTGTCTGTAGACCCATATGCAAATCTGGGAGTACCCTGAGATATAAGTGAAATGTTAGGTCTTCAGGAAATACATTTTACTAACAAAAGGCAGGCATGTGTGTAAAAAGACATAGTTGTAGCTTGTGCTGTTATCCTTGTGCTGACTGTGAAATAGAACAGTCATAGGGAACATGAAGAAACACAGGTTGTGTTGAACATGTTAGGTTAAGTGAACGTGAGTTTATGCTGCATTCATAACTTCATTTAGCTAGATAGATATATCCTCTTTTTACTGGAAATACGTGGGCTGTGCCCACAATCCCAAAATGGTTGCTTTTTTCTTGGTTATTGTTTGTTGTTTTTTTTCACTCTCACTGTTTTAGATAGTTGATTCTCAATACATTTCGTACGAGTTCTGAATGAATGCAGACCAATCATGGTATTGTGACTTTCAGGCCCAGGCTTATGGAGGGCTAGAGCAGATAAGCTGTTTATTTAATGAGAGAAAATTTCCTTTTGTATTGGATGAGATCTGACTATCAATAATAGGATCTTACTTTGCAAAGTGCTGTTAGAATGAAAATTTTTTGAATGGAATTGCAAGAATCTACAAGATTTGTATACACAAAACTTGTCGGTTCTGGCTGATAATGCATAGTCATGAACTTGCTGCATTTTTTAAATTTCTCTATAAATTCACCTGTGCTAACAAGGCATTTGCATTTGCTTTCCAAGTCAGAAACCTTTTGTCTCAAGATTGGTCTTTAGAGATGAGAACACTTGCACACAAATCATAGCTTCTAGCTGGGAGAACAGTTTAACAGGGAAAGGAATTTTCCAAAGCAGAACAAAAAAACCAAACAAATGAGTTGAAAGCAATCTGGACTGATAAACTTAGGTGTTCAGAAGGTAAACCAAGGTATGCTCAGGATGGTTTGGACTTTTTCAAAGACTTTGATCTTAGTCCAAAGAGTCATTTGGAGTAGTCAGGAAGGAAAGTTTGTTAAGTGTTTACAACTTTTTCCTAGTCCAGTTTATTTTTCACAATCAGAGTAAACAGACCACACGTACGTAGAGTCATGTGTTCTTGAAGGTTTTCCTATTAGTTAGTGTGAGTGTCCTGGGAGAGCCCATGCTCAAGTCTCAGAGAAACTCAGGAGTTGACCCCAAGCCTGGGCAGCTGTAATTAGCTACAGAAAGTCCTAGACAGGGGAACCAGGGAGGCCTGTCTGGAGATCCTGAGCCTGATGGAATACTGATTGAACATGAAGGCTCAGAGCAATTAGAGACAAAGCAATATCCTTGTTCATTTACCAAACACGAAAAATTACATCTGTGACTGCAACCTGTTGAGATTCTGTAGCAAGTTTATGTTGCAAAGTGATTCAGCCTTCTAAGTTCAGATTGTTTGCCAAGTTCAATCTCACTTGTGCATTACTTGTCCAGTGCAGAACTGTAGAAGATCAAACCCCTTATGTCTTTTCCAGAATCATTGCCAAACATGAATAAATACTGAATAAATTTGAAAATCGGGCTCTATTTATTGAATTTATAGTACAGTGGGGGCTAGAAAAAGATGTAATGCAGATGTTAGATACTTATGTATTTATACAAAGAACATCATTATTGTATGAAACCCAAACACTTAGGCATTACTCTAAACCATTACATACTACAAAAAAAAGAAAGGTAATATAATATGAATCTTCTAATGTTTTATTTTACTGAGTTGCATGCTTGTAGCATATGGTGTGTGCATTAGTGGCTTGAGAATACTTTCAGCCGTCTGTGAAATGTGTGGAGTGCAGTTGACTTACTTCAAGCTTAAGAGAAAATTCACACTAGTTTGTAGGAAATGGGTCTCTAGAAGTCAGTATGTAGACCTGTATCATGATGAGTCTTTTGTTTTACTAAGGGCAATTACAGTTAAGTAAAAAGTGCTGTACCTCTGTGTTCCTGTTTTCCGTTGTTAAACTCACAAAATTTTGGGTTAAATACTTTTTGCCAACTCATATTCCTTAGTCAGAAAGGCTGGTGCTTGTAATGAAGATACCACGGGGAGATATTTCTGAGCTTCGCTCAAGGTGACAGGTGCTTGTTACTTGTTGAAATGCTACACTGCCAATCCATATGTCTCTTTAAGCACTGTGGAATACCTACAAGACAATTTATTTTTCTTTTGTTCCTGCTTTTGTATCAAAGTAATGCAACTTTTGAGCTCTGGAAAATCTGTCATTTCACTGTGAAATATTCATAATTTTTTTTCCTTTTTTTTTTTTTTAGCATAGAACAGTTTATAGAGTTTGTGAATTATTTTTAAATACACAATTTATTTCATTTGATGTTGGCAAAGACAAAGAAAGATGTATATTATATTTTAGGATAACAGGTGTACTAAAACCCCCATATTTGCCATGACAGGACAGAACAGTGGCATCCTCTTCAGTTTCTTAGGTATGACTTTTTCTAGTGTACTCAAAAAATGATAGAAAACACTATCCCCCGGATTTCATTCTGTGTTAGAACACAAAAGACTTGTTGGCCACCAGGAGGCAAATAGCAAAAAGTCAAGAGACTATAACCAAAAAGTAAAGGCTCTTTCTGACTCAGTTGTCAAAGGACTCTGCCCTCCCCTCTGCTCGAAATTGAGCAAACACTCTGCTGGTCACAGAGCACGTTAAAGAGGAAAAGATGTAGTGGGGAATAAAGCAAGCTCTCCAAACAATGGCAGCAGCGCAGAGTCGGCAGCAGTGAGGAGAAAGAAGAGGCACCATGCTGTATGTCTGGCCCATGGTGAGGAGGAAAGAGGAACTCTGGGTGTGAAGTTCAGTCCGAAACAACACTGTGTAGACAACTGTTCTACATAAAAAGACAGCCAGGAGGAATGGAAGAATTTGTATTCTGATAAAGCAGAAGCAATAGCTGCCTTTAATTCAACTTCTTTTCACTTCTTCTTCCCTCACCTGGCTGGACACCATCATTGCAGACTGCTGTAGGCATGTTAGAAACAGCAATCACTGCTCCTACCAGTAGTGGGTTGTCTTTTTTCCCCTTCTTTTCCCCTAACATTCAGCTTTGGGATAGTGCATGACTTACTAGCGTGACACTCTGTGGTAGCAGACTCTGTGAATCTCTGCTCTCTACAGATGCCCTGCTTTATCTGTGGCTCTGCAACATTTGGTCGCTCATTTTCTCCAGAAAAAGGATAGTTTCATATCAAAGATCATCTTGTAGTATGTCTGAAGGACTGCCAGGTCCAAGAAAACTCACATAAAAATCCATATTTCAGTACTGGCAGCCAGAAACACAGTTCTCCAAAAACCACTGTGCGTGAAATCAACAAACTCTTCTGTGCGTAACTTTGAGGAGGGACTGATAAGAAGTGCTGACCTGGGGAGAGAGTTCTGCTCCCACTGCTTCCACGACAATGAGCTGATCTTCATCAGCTCCACAGGGAACAGCATGTCCTTCTCCACATCCAGCACTCCTTGCCTGCACGTGTGCAGCTGCCAGATCAAGGGAGACTGCCAGCTGGAGAAGGGCAATCTCCATTGGGAGTCCACAAAAACTACAGAACATCAAGAAGATCAGAAGTGTTGGTAGCCAAAAAATCCTCAGTGACTGAACAATTTCTGTTATTTTTAAAATCAAATAACTCTGTGGAATATGCAGCTGATGCAATGCATCCAAATTGCTCTGAAATGCACAAGGCAGTGTAAAATTTTGGTATTAGCATTTTGGTCATATGCCTAGCATTAGTAAATATTTTTTAATTTCCTTTAAACCATTTTCTCTATTTTGAGTTATCTAAATTGTGACTTCTGTGAAGCAGACTATTTTGTCTCTTTTGCCATCTGTTCCAAAACAGTTAATGAATAAATTAAATAATGGCCACTACTGTAGACCTTTGGGGTGCTTGTTTCCAGTGATAATCCTTTAAACTATAAAAAAAAGATCATTTAGTTCTATTTTCATACATAGATTTAATTTAGATCCTGATTTTTATTATTTTTAACTTCTAATTCTGAAATATATTTTCTTAAATATTATTAACAGGAACCATGTTAAAGTCTTGCTTTTAAGAGTCAAAATCCATTGTGCAGCACTTTTTCTTTCATCCACTTTTGATACACTCACAGTAGATTAAAAGAGTGTGATTTTTCTTTCGTTAAATGCTCATGTGATCATCTTATCACTGTGTAATTTTTCAACTGAGTTGCTTCTCTCCAGTCTGTTTCTTAGGTTTGATGTGATGTTTAATTTTACTTAGTTGTCACTAGATGATCTGTTTCTTAATCCTTGTCATTCAAATCAGCACAATTTCTCCAAAGTTCAGGCCAAAACGGTGTCTGAAGCTGCAGCCTGTTTTCACTTGCAGGGTCATTCTTTCCTTTCTGTACTCACACAGACATTTGTGTTTCTTTTTGAGTATACCCTGCTATCCAGCCTGTTGTACCGTGCTGTTTGGTGTGAAGAGTGACGAGACCGAGGATTCACTCCCCCCAAATATGCCCAGTCATATTAAGGAACCCTTTTAAGTAGCCCTACTGGAAGCATCGCCTTCCCTGCTCAAAATCCTTCACCCAAGCATTGTGTGGGATGGTGAGTCCCATTACAATCGCTGTCCCACTTCAGTTCACAGGTACAGCAAGCAAAACTGGATTCTTCATGTCTGGTAACCATGGCTGCAAGTGCATATGCATAACAAAGCAGCAGAAGATTAATGTATGTCACATTTTGTTTTTTTTTTAATAATAACTCATTTCAGTCTACTTTTAGGTATTTCTTTTCCTTTAGAAAATAAATGTATACAGCAAGATGATTGCATAGCCTGCCAAAAATAATAGCCTCATTTTTTCTGGTATATATTTTATATACAGCAAACTCAGGGACTGGCTGTATTTGTCCAGATTTCTTCTTCTTTTTTGTTAAGCTTTGTCTTCGAATGAGGTCAAGAGAAAAAAAAAATCATTAATATCTGTCAAATTCCTTTATAACCTTAAGGAAAAATCTTCGTATGATATCACACAGACAGATTTTCAATTTCCTTGTGTAATAAACAGATGCTTTAGGATTTGGATGTAATTTAAAGGTTTAAAATATCACATTGAGATTGATGAATAAATCAGTTGTGAAGACAAAAACATTGATGCCTGTTGAAAATACCTCTCCAGACAGGCAGGAAATGAAATTAGTTCCTAGTAAAGTGTGGAGATGAGGATCACTCTTTAGTTCTGCTGCAGGCTTTTTAGGACTTGCTATAGTGGCACAACGAAACTGCTAGGGCTACAGAAATCTAATTAAAGAGCAAATGTCCCTCCTGACATCGAATTAATCTTTATCAAGTTCCCTATTTTTATTTCAATCTGGAACAAGAAAATGAAATTTAAAATTCTAGGCATGTTGCAAAACAGTTGGTGATTTTCTCTTGAGCATTACAATGCAAAAACATTCAGCATTGTTTAATTAGACCTCGAAGCACTCATTTTCTGAACACTTTTTATTTCATCATTGTTTGTTAAGGGCTTACATAAATAATGCACAAATATTTACCACAAGCCTAGTGCGAGGCTGTCTCCCTCTGTTGTACGCAACTGTATTTCCAGAGCTTTTTCTGTAATTATTGCTTGCATCTTAAACAAGACTGTACTTTATCAGTCCTTCATACTGAGTTCAGGCTGCTTAAATTACCTTGCTTTAACAAACATGCTTTCCAACATCCACATTGCAGGTATTCTGGTAGCCCTCAACCCCTCCCAGAGGCACAACTGAGATGCTTCTGGAGCTGGAGCCTGGCTCAGATACCTCTGCACCATGTTAGATTTTATCACCTGTGTCCTAAGAAACAGGACAATCCCAGGCAGCAGGTTGGGACCTAGGCTTGCCAGGTACAAGATGAAAGTGTTGCTGTCCCTTATTTTGCTGATAGAAGAATTAAATTTGTATCTACGGCCCCAACCTTAACACAAGAGGTGACAATTCAGCCTAAGCACACACGTGCTTTGCTGGAAAAGAGCCAAAGCAAGTTGTCTGTGGTCACATAGAAAACCTGAAAAAATATGAGAATAAGTCCCCAGCCAGTTCCAAGCTGGCATTTAAACCACAGGACTGTTCTCCAACATCTAAGCTATTTATTTGTCCTAATTCCAGAAAAAATAGAATGGGTATTGTGCTGATGGTCTCTTCCTCTGATTTGGAGGAACTGTCTCCTTCTTTCATGAGTGCTTCCCAGAGAAGTTGTGGATGCCCCCTCCCTGGAGGTGCTCAAGATTTCAAGATCAGGTTGGATGGATCTCTGAGCGACCTAGTATAATGGAAGGTTCGCTGCCCATGGCATGGGGTTTGGAACTAAATGATCTTTAAGGTCACTTCCAACACAAAGCATTCTATGATTTTATGAGTACTTGAGTCTCTATGCCTGCTCACGTGCATGCTTTCCTACTAGGTAATGTCCCTATATAGTGTTTTTCTTGTATTTATGATTTTTTCATAAAAACTGATAAGACAGATCAGGGGCTTTGCTACCGAAGGTGAATCTGAGTGCCTGAAGGTAGGATGTATTTCTATGGTTGATTTCCTTTTACAGCTAAATTAGAAGGGTTTTATGGGTAATGTTTTGTATAAAAATGATGATGATGGTATAAAACCCCAACTTTTCTGCCTTCTAAATATACAAAACTCCCAATTAAAGTCACTGGGAAGTCTCCTCAATTACTGTTTCCCTTGGATCTGCTGCAGGCACGGGTGTTGTCTATGCAGCTTGCTGTGTAGGTTTATAGCCTGGTGAAAAGGCAGTGTACGGAGCATGGGGGTTACAGTCACCATGTCTGTAAAACCCACCATGGGTGGGTTTTATTTAATCTCATTAGCAGGGCAGTATATAAGTAATGTGGCAACTACATGCAGAATTCATCTGTGAACTTGCTCACCACTGTTTCTTGGAGTCAACAGGGACAAAGTGAGGCTTCAAAGAGCCTTCAAGGTCCAGAAATGTTAGGATGTTCACCATATGAAAAAGATTAAGGAAGAAAGTTGCAATCATTTGTGGTCTAGATTAAAATCCATGATCAGGATTAGTGGAGTGAGGTGACAGTGCACATGAGAGGCAGGGCAGAACACCTGTGGGACCTCAGGGAATCGCCAGGGAAGAGGGATGGGAAGAAGGAAGTGACATGTTACATTTGAAGGAAGCTAATTTCTGTGGATGTAGGAGGCTAGGTGAAAACTGAGAATACTCATTTATCTTGACAAAAGGTAGCATGCCTGGCTTCTTAAAAATGCAGAAAAGAACATCTCTCTGCAGAAGTCCTGCCCAGATGAGGACTTTGTACAAGAAGTGGTCACACACAATGCACTAACACTAAACTAAAAGCTAACTAAAAGCATTAATTCTGTGTATTTTGTATGTGAGCTTTGGCTGGATGGAGTGAGTTTTCAAAGTAGGTTCAAGTTCAGTTTCTGATTTAGCAGGTACACATCCAGTTAACTTGAGTGGGAATTGTATGCCCTTGCCCCAGGAAGGAGTTTAGTGTGGTTTTTTTCAGCAGACATTGATTGCTTTCATACAGCATTCCCATGCTTTTACCCAGTGTAGTTCTTCTAACTTTACAGGAACACGATGTACATTTATACAGGGTGAACCAGATACATTGGCCTTGAAATTTCAGTTGTTCTCCTGGCTTTGAAACACAGTATTTAAACATCCTAATATATCAAAAGAGCTAAAAATTATTATGACTTTTCATATGACAGAAATTTCAGGGAGCAGGTTAGATGTCTCTTTGTAATTTCCACTTTCTTTTGCTCATCTCCTTCATTTCAAAAAGCAAGTTATTCTGTGGTACTTTCACTACATTAGTCTAACAACGGTTAAAAAGCTTTGGTTGAATTTCCGTTTAGTTGAGAGAGAAGTGCAAATAAAAGAAGCAGCAGATGGTCTCTTTGTGACTGAATGAAGAAAAAGGTTTTTGAGAACAATACGTGAATAGGTGTAGTCTAATAAAACAGTCAGCCACCTGCTGCCTACGTCCTTCAAAAAGATTCTGTTGCATATTCTGGGAATTAGTGACTAGTGTGTATCCTTACGTTTAATCTAAATGGAAGCTCTAAGGAGCCAACAGGCCTTTTTGTCCCATTGCTGATTGAGTTGCTCTCTTGGTTTTGAATTGTTTCTGCTCTGTGTCTTTTAGTTCCATCCTGTGACTGTGTAAAAGCTAACAATGGTTTGGCAGTGTTTCATTTCTCAAACCAAAGAAAGATTTTAAAACTTAGAAAGTACCTACAGTTTTTTGCCTATTTTAGGTTTTATAACCTAAAGCACACTCAGAAAAGAAGTATTTTACAATTTCACAGTACTCACCACTTTTATTTTTTTTAATGCGTCCAACCTGTTACTTTATTTCCATACTTTGTAATGTACTTGCTTTCTCCTCTAGGGATTTACTCTTCAGCCTGATTATCAGAATATCATCAATCCAACATCAACAGCTGCACAAGTTGTTACCCAAGCAATGGAGTATGTTCGTTCAGGATGCAGAAATCCTCAGGCACAGACTGTGGACTGGAATAATGACTACTGCAGTAATGGGTAAGCAGCCAATGAATGCCACCTTGTGTTGAGCAACATTCATGACACAAGTATCTGATAGAGAATTTGAGAACAGGGTTGTTGCCTGTTTCCCTACAGGGTTTCAGAAGTGCATCTGTGATGACACTGTGTTTATTCAGCAGTTAGACTGTCGTAGGAGAACAAGTTTTCAATACATACATTTATTAGACATTTTTGTCACTTTATCACAGCACGTACACTTTGTAGTCTTAGAGAATTTCCATTCCATAGAAAATCAGAACTGAAATATTAGGGAGAAGGTGTAAGAAAGAAGTTTTAAGATCACTACCTCCTCCTTGAGAGGCAAATAGTGTGAACTATTTTCTCCAAATACTCCATTGCTGAGGAAAGCTTGTTGCCGGTGAAAATGACTAGTCTGGGTCATGAAAAACTACATCACTGAGAGGCAGGGCTGACACATGTGATACAACATACATGGAAGGGAATGGCACGAAGACTTCTCTGCAACATGGTTTTTGTGGAGCCATGTTACTGTCCCAGGAACTGTCTGGAAACTGAACAGAAGGTATCTCTTAGTTTTAAATGATAGATGTTGAGCCTTGTGAGCATGCCCACCAGCCTGACCTCCCCTTGACTTGACATGAATCCCAAGGCAGAGAGAGATAAAATCTCTTGGTTGCTACCAAAGTGCCAAATCTAGCCCAGACAAATGAACACGAAGCAAAACTGAAGATCAGTTTCATCCATTACACTTACTTAAACTGAGAATTTGACTTGTATTATTGTTTTGAAGTGTTTCTGGAACTGAACAAAAATCTTTTTTGTGATTACTAGTTCAGAATAGCACCTTGACTAGAACCTGCTTGTTCCTGCTTGTACCACCATCATGTCTTGATACATACTGCAGGCCCTTGTAGGAGTCTATCCAGCCCAGAGACTTTTACAACCGCTGACACTGAGCTCTGAATAGACTGTCCTCTGTCAAATAAGCCACAGCCTTATTGGAGCTTTGATTCTTGACTCTGGAAAAAAAGCAGTGTGTCGTTGTTCCCAGCAATGTCAAGGAAGTGGGAGATTAAGAGTAAAGCTTCCCTTCCAGAAAGTGTCTGCAGTGTGCACCAAGCCCCATCAGTGATGTTTCTGCTGCTTTAAATTACTCTTTTTTCTGACTTCTACAAACTGTTCCAAATTAGAAATTGGTGAATTACTCCTTTTTGCTCTGAACTGGTATGCTTCAGTTGAAGCTGAAACCCAACAAGAACTTAATGCAAAAGCATGCAAGACAATGTGCATTGGTGGAAGGTCTCCTGTAGACCCTGGTCTCCAGTAGAGAGTTGATTAGCTGAATGTGCCAGAAGCTTTTGGTGTTCCCTTGCACTGGCTTACCTGAACCTACTGACCCAATGTGTTTTGGCTATGTCTGAATGAGTAAATAAAATAGGCCAGAGGTATCAGTGGCTGACACCCACATTCATGTAATTAAGCTCTCCTGCCCTCTAAGGCAAGTGGACACTTCATGCAGGGTGCTTATGGAGTATGGTTTCAAGACCTGTGCTAAACCCTCAACTGTACCCATGTGATTTTTGATAGTCAGTGCTACAAGCCCACTAGTGCAGGTGATCCTGAACCAGCACTTAGACCAATATCCCAGTCCTGTGCAGTTTAGAGCCAGATGTGGTTTCTGGGTTGCTACATGTCACTACGGCACTAGGATTTTTCTTATTATTACCATGACAATGCAGCTGTACTTCAGTGATATGCTTGGAATTAATGACATGCAGTAGGGTTGTGGGGTTGGGGTTTTTTTGAAAAGTAGAACTAAGAATTTTTCAAATTTAAAAAAAACCCCTACATTTGTTCTTTTTCTGTTTGAACAGGGGCATGCAGAGGGACAAAGCACTCTACCTTACCTGAAAATCTGAAACACCTCTCCTTTCCACTGAGGAATGCAGGGAAGTCTTTTCATCATGGATTGCTTTATGCAGTCAAGGCAGTTCTGCATTTTATTAGGAAATACAAGTTGCTAAGCACTTAGGACTATTTGAGCTTGTGGGTCACCCACTCTGGAAAAAATAGTCTTGCTTCTTTCTTTTTCTTCCTCCTTTCCCCCAAC
>VZRE01011032.1:5332-17221 GCA_013396775.1 Cephalopterus ornatus
GGTGTCCCTTTGCATGTTGCAAACTGCGGAGAAAACTTCAAAGAGCTGCCAGCGATGGAGCTTTTTGAACTTTCCCCTTTAATCTGCCCAGTGCCTGGTCTGTCTCGGCTATAAAACAGTTAAACATTTACATGGGGTTTTGGGTTTTTTTCTTTCTTTCCCGATGGGAAAAATCAGCTGGACAACAATAGGCTGTAAGAGGTGGTTTGTCTGGATGGGAATGTTGGAGGTCTGGGATCTCAAAAAAAAAAGAAAAACCCAAAAAACCAAAACTTTCTGGAGTATTTAAAGTGGGGAAAAACTTGAAAAAACTGCACCAAAAAGCTGCACTTTGTTCCTTAGAGCAGGTCCCGCTTTTTTGGGGTATTTATGGTTTTTAATTTTCTTTTTTTCCCCTTTCCTTTGTTCCCGTTCCCTGCGCTCCGGGCTGGAAATACCAGTGCTTCCCTTGGCAGCAGGTGCTGGGAATGGGGGATCTGGGAGTGGATAGCCAGCGGAGCAGCTGTCCCAGCCGGCTCCGGGGAAGCGGCTGCAGAGCTGATCCCAAAAAACCGGGGCTGGGAGCTATTGCAACCATCCTGCTGGGAGGGATGGGCACATGGCAGCCAGCATTTCCCACATAGTGGGAATATCAGCTTGGAGAGGCGGCACTGGAGCGCAGCCCCCCACAGCCAGCAGCCTCCACGCCCCCCAGAAGCGGGGGGCTCTTCCCAGCCTAGGCTTAGGCAGGGTTTAACCAGCTGTGGGACTGGTGCCTCCAGCTTTTTGGTGGATGAGCTGGGCGTGTGGGTGGGAAGTGGCACATCCACGCTTGGAGAGCAAGGGGGACAAGTGGCCCTGTGTCCTTCCACGAGGGCGTGGTGCCCAGGACTAACGTCACCCTCTAAGCTGGGCTTATCTCCGGAGGCTCCCAGCTCTGGGAAATTAGGCCAGAGCTAAACCAGGCTGCCCGTGGGTGCCACACTGGTGGGCTCAGGTGTTCGCTGTTCCCGGGTGGGATGCCCAGCTCCCTGCCGTGGGGATCCCTCGGGAAGCGGTGCTGCCGTGGGCGGCAAGGATTGGGATTCTCCGCTGGGAGCTAGGACGCGAAGCCCCGTCATCCCTTTGATGTCCGGGTGGTGGAAGCAGCAGGTGCTAATTACCCCGGGAATGCACAGCCATCAAAAGTCCCCGGAGAGTCTCCGGAAGACGCCGGTGCCTTCAGGATTCCCTGGAGTCAGAGGCTCCTGGAGTGACCTGGATAAACCAGGACTCGGAGTCGCTCCGGGGGTGCCAGCCCGGCCTTGTTCTGGCCTTCAGGCACCTGCTGCTTTCCTCCAGCCTTTCCTGCTGTGATCCCGGCTTGGATGTGGCTTTCCCAAGCTTGGCTTCTCCCTTTCTGGGTCAGGAGCCTGGAGCTGTTGTCCCTGCTGCCCCATTTCTCTGGGGTCTCCGTGGAAGCTCCGGCTGAGCGAGGAGCCAGCGCTGCTCAGCTGCTTCCTGCCTCCCCACCTCCTTCCTTCCTCCTCTCCCTGGATGCTGTGTCCCCTTCCTAGGGATGCTGTGTCCCCTTCCTAGGGATGCCGTGTCCAGCTGCCCTGCAGCTCCCTGGTTTGATCCTGGCTCCAGCTCCCAGCAGTGGGCGGAAGCCGCCTGTTTTCCTCGTTATCCGCGCTAACAAACGACTCCAACAGGAGCCACTGGGGGCTGGAATTCCTGATCCCGAGCCACAGGATGTCTAAAGCCCTCCCTAACGAGCCGTTTCCCCCATTGCAGAGGGAGTGCATTTCCATCCACATCGGGCAGGCCGGGGTGCAGATGGGCAATGCCTGCTGGGAGCTGTACTGCCTGGAGCACGGCATCCAGGCCGACGGGACCATTCCGGGATCCAAGCAGGGGAAATCCCTGGAGCCCAGCTTGGAACAGGTGGATTCTTCCTTCGAGACCTTCTTCTGTGAGACAGCGTCCGGCAAACACGTGCCCAGGGCCGTGTTCATAGACCTGGAGCCCACTGTCATCGGTAAGAGTGGGGCACCTTTGGGATTCCTGGCCGTTCCTCCTTGGGAATTGTGCTGCTGCCCGTGTTTCCCAGCAGATCCCACTCCTCTGCTCCAATAAAACGTTCCCAGCCATCCAAAGGAGAGAGAATTTGCATTCCCAAGTGGATCTGGGAGTGACAAATGTTGTCACCACACCTGTCCTTGGTTGATCCCTCCTTTTGAGGCCCGTTCTTCCCAGCGGGTGTGAAGTGATTTATCACGGATTTATCAACCCTGGTCCTTCCGGATGGAATTGCACCATCCAGGTGTGGCACATCTGGTTTTAATACTCCCCATGGAGCATCTGTGGTGCCACCACTTCATGGTTTTGTGGGAACAGGGTGTCCTGTTCTGTCAAAGGTTGGACTCGATCTTGGAGGTCTTTTCCCATCCTAATTCCCTGTGGGATTCTTGCTCCTGCAAGACTTTCAATTCCCCTTCCAATCCCAATTTTCTTGGTGATCCCTGAGTGTTTGACTCAGTTGTGACACCTCCCTAGAGAACGAGTTCCTTTTTTTTTCCTTTGCCCAAGGGACTGGTGGAAATCATTCCCAACCCAGGCACCCGCATCCCTCTCCCTGCTTCTGCCTCCCAGGCTTCTCCTCCTCTCTCACCACGTGGGATGTGTGAGTCACTGGATCACCTAATGAAAGGAGTGCAGACTTCTGTTTGGGCTCAGCTTAATTTTTAATCTTGATTTAATTGGGGACATAGTGATTGAGCCTGTAGAATATGAAGTGTGTCCAATATTGAGACTGAGTGGATCTAAAAACCCTCTGGAGGTGCCTCCAAGCTCAGTGACTGGGTGGAGCTGAGGGAAAACTGCTGCTGGTGCCTGTCTTGGGAGCTGGGTCAGATGGATCAACACTGGAAGCCTTTTGCCTCGTGTTGAGGAGCAGAGGACGGAGCTGGAGCTTCCAGGCGCTTCCAGATGCTTGGGAACGAGCTGAAAAATGAGCTTCACGTGGTGACCAAATCCCACAAGAAACTGGAACCACAGTCAGGGTCCTAACTCCTTAAACCAGGTTAATTTAGGACCACAGGGTGGAGGAGATACAAAGCAGGGCTTTCACAAAGTAGTCATTCCTACCCCTTCCGTCATTCCCAGTTGGAACTGCCCGCGCTGCACCTGTTATCGGGCGGACATTCCACGTGTTCCCCTCTGTCACAGCAACGTCCCCGGACCCCGTAACTGTGCTCTGCTCCTCCCTGTGCAGATGAGATCCGGACCGGGCCCTACCACGGGCTCTTCCACCCGGAGCAGCTCATCAGTGGCAAGGAAGACGCAGCCAACAATTACGCCCGCGGCCACTACACCATCGGCAAGGAGATCATCGATACTGTGCTCAGCAGGATCCGTAAGATGGTGAGAGGAACAGCAGGATTTCCATGGAATTGCAGGGTATCGGGGGGCTGGAGTTGGGGAATATTAAGGAATCGCAGGATGTTAAGAGGACCTTAAAAGATCATCTCGTCCCAGCTCACCCTGTCGCGGGCAGGGGCACCTTCCGCTTATCCCGGGTTGCTCCAGCGTGGCCTTGGACACTTCCAGGGATGAGGCAGCCCTAAGACAACCTATTCTAGGGCCTCACAGCCAAGAATTCCTAATATCCAACTGAAATTCTGCTTCTTTCAATTCATACCCCTTATTCATTCCTTGCCCTGTTGCTGCAGTTCTTGATGGATTTTAAGTTGACACGTTTCAAATAACACTTCGAAGTGACGCATTTGTGGATGATACAGGTGAACTTTGGGCTTGGGGTAAAAGTCTTAAAAAAAAAAACCTAACAAAAAAACCCCACCATATTTGTGTGATTTCCAAGGGCTGCTGCTGTTGGGATTTGCTTTGGGGGCTCAGCAGAGCCCCTGAACCTGCCCTAAAAGCAGATAATTGTGGCTTTAATATGTGTCTGCTTCAGGTTCTCAGCCTGGGGAGTTCACACAGAGTGAATCCCCTCCAGGGATGGGCAGGAAGGGCTCTGAGCGAGATTCATTCCTGGTTTCTTTGGGATTAAGGGCTCTGAGGGGGAATTCGTTCCTGGTTTCTTTGGGATTAAAGGCTAGAATAACTGAGAGGTAAACAGGCATTGTTCTGCTGCAGGCTGACCAGTGTAGTGGCCTCCAAGGGTTCCTGGTCTTCCACAGCTTCGGGGGAGGCACTGGCTCTGGCTTCACCTCCCTGCTCATGGAGCGGCTCTCCGTGGAGTACAGCAAGAAATCCAAGCTGGAGTTCTCGGTGTACCCGGCCCCGCAGGTGTCCACGGCCGTGGTGGAGCCCTACAACTCCATCCTCACCACGCACACCACGCTGGAGCACTCGGACTGCTCCTTCATGGTGGACAACGAGGCCATCTACGACATCTGCAACCGCAACCTGGACATCGAGCGGCCCACCTACACCAACCTCAACCGCCTCATCGGCCAGATCGTCTCCTCGGTCACGGCCTCCCTCAGGTTCAACGGGGCTCTCAACGTCGACCTCATAGAGTTCCAGACCAACCTGGTGCCCTACCCGCGCATCCACTTCCCGCTGACCACCTACGCGCCCATCGTCTCGGCGGAGAAGGCGTACCACGAGCAGCTCTCCGTGCCGGAGATCACCAACGCCTGCTTCGAGTTCTCCAACCAGATGGTGAAGTGCGACCCCCGGCGCGGCAAGTACATGGCGTGCTGCCTCCTCTACCGCGGCGACGTGGTGCCCAAGGACGTCAACGCCGCCATCGCCGCCATCAAGACGCGCCGCTCCATCCAGTTCGTGGACTGGTGCCCCACGGGCTTCAAGGTGGGCATCAACTACCAGCCGCCCACGGTGGTGCCCGGGGGGGACCTGGCCAAGGTGCAGAGGGCTGTGTGCATGCTGAGCAACACCACGGCCATCGCCGAGGCCTGGGCGCGCCTCGACCACAAGTTCGACCTCATGTACGCCAAGAGGGCCTTCGTGCACTGGTACGTGGGCGAGGGCATGGAGGAGGGCGAGTTCTCCGAGGCCAGGGAGGACCTGGCGGCGCTGGAGAAGGATTACGAGGAGGTTGGCAGGGACTCTGCGGACGGGGAGGAGGATGAGGCTGACGAGGACGAGTACTGACGGACTGCGGCCTGCTCTGGGCGAAGCCGAACCTCAGAGACCTTCTGTGGCGAGGTCAAAGCGGTGCCGAGGGGCCTGGAGGTGTCAGACACAGAACCCAGGATGATCCTTTGGCATGTTAAACCTTTCCTGCTTGCTTAGTCTGGGTGTCTCGAGCTTTATCACGCTGCTGTTTATCGCTGAGTGAAGCTGAATTAAGGCCTGGCTTTAGTATCCTGGCCTCGGCGGGAGATCCTGGTCTCCTGCTCCAGGGGAATGCTGGGAGCTGCCCCGCTTTGGCTGGAATGGCAAAACTCTCGCTCTGGCTTTTGAGTGTTAAAAGCACTTTTTCGGTTAGAAATGCACCTGTCCTTCTATGCAACCGCCTTTTTTGTATACGAATAAAGACCTTTTTTTCTTTTTGGCTCAGAATTCCTTGGATTGTGTGGGAACGTCCCTCCTGGCCTTAGGCGTTTCGTCCTGAGGAGAAGGGCAGATGCTGATAAGGGCGTGCTCTGGGCAGCCCAGCTGGGAGACTCATCAACCCTAATTACTGCTGCGAGGGAAGTGCCCCATATCCTCTGGGAATGTTGCCTGGCTGGAGCTGGATACTCTCCCAGCTCCGAGAGGAAGCAGGTCTGGGAGCAGGCAGGGAATCCCCAGTGTGACCAGTGCCAAACTGGGGCGTGGAGCCTGGGTTAAAAAGCACTTTTCTCGGGGGGGTTTTGCCTCCTCACCATCCCTGGTTGTTCCCTGAGCGTCGTGTCCTGGTTGTTGGGGCGGGGCTGGAGATGTGGGAGATGCTCCCGAAATATTTCAGGGGGAGGCACAGCCAGAGGTGAGGGAGGGGATGCCGTGTCCTGAGCTAAAATTCCAGGCGTTGGACCCCAAGGAGGATCCAGGTGAGACACCCCAAAGCTGCTCAGCCCCCAGAGACCTTGTGGCTGAGTGTCCCCTCCTCCACCCCAGGGGGTCACATTCCACCCCTGGATCCCTGGGGACCAGCTTCTGCCTTTCCAGCTGGTGGTCCCCACTCTGTGCCCCAAACCTTCCCAAGGGAACAGTCACTGCTCCAGTGGCCAAGGAATGAGGCTGGTCAGGCCTTGGGAGTGCTTTAGGAGGGAAAATCAACCCTCTGAAAAGGACCTGGAGAGTATTTTAGGGTGGGGGGAAAAAACATCAATGTTCTCAAAAAGGACCTGGAGAATGTTTTGGGAGGCAAAATCAACCCTGAAAAAAAGGACCTGAGCAGTGTTTTAGGAGGCAAAAATCAACCCTGAAAAAAAGGACCTGAGCAGTGTTTTAGGAGGCAAAAATCAACCCTCTGAAAAGGATCTGGGCAGTATTTTAGGAGGGAAAATCAACCCTCTCAGTAAAGCACCTGGGCAGTGTTTTAGGAGGCAAAATCAACTCTTTAAAAAAGGACCTGGGGAGTGTTTTAGGAGGCAAAAATCAACCTCCCCAAACTCCCAAAATACGTTCCCCAAAGGTGCACCTTTAAGGAAGAAAGGTGATTGCTGTCTCTGTGTCCACAGCGGAGAAGGTTCCAGGCCTGGTCTGGAGGGCTGACACCTCTCCCTGGTGCCTCCATTCCCCACTTCCCAGCTGGGGCTGGAATGTTTGATCCCACCCGAAAAAAAAGGGAGTTACAGCAGCCCGGGGTGGACATGGGGCGAGCGTCATTCCCGCTTGGAGCCATCCCTGAGTGACTGAGGGAGGGCAGGAGTGCAGCCACGTGCTCCTGCAGCTTGGAAAACCATCAGCACTTGGCCTCTCCACGAGCCCTGAATCCTCTGGATCCACACCAAAACTCCTCTGGATCCACACCAAGGAGCAGCACACGCTGAGCGACTCCAGCTTTATTTTCCCTGGAATAGCAAAGTTTGTGCTTCATTTTTTTGTGTGTGCGTGTGTGTGTGTTTATTTTCCTCTGGAATAGCTTTATTTTGTGCAGGAATAGCAAAGCTGGTCCTAAAAGAAAGCCCGGCCTGCAGCATCCGTGTTCCCATCACGTTGTTCCAGCCCATTCTTTAGACCCATAGTTAAGCCAGGCCTCGGGGTGAGTTCCTGGTGTGCTGATGGTAAATTCGAGAAGATTTTGTTCAGTGGTCTTAATTAGGCTGTGGATTAAGCGCTGGTAAGTTTAAGTGCTGCTCAAACCTTTAGTCCTAAGCTGGTGCTCAGGTCTAGGGGTCCTCTCTGAACCTCGTGACTCAACGGGAAATCCTCCCTTCTTTTCTCCTCACCCTTTTCCATCTCCAACCTCCACACGGCAAATTTTGGGTTGATTTGAGCTTCGGATTAACTGAACTGAGGTTTTAATTTGCTTTTTCTCCGTGCTTTGACCTCCTCAGTGAGTGAACCCTGCCAGGGAGCTCCGTCACGCTTTCACTTTTGTACTAAATCCAATCTTTCCAATACCTTTTCCAGTGATTCCTCCATCAGCAGGACGCAGTTGGCCCTCCTGGCTGCCAGTCCTGCTGAAGCCATCCATGTCCTGCTGCCAGGGCTGGCCCTGCCTGGAAGTTTAACTGGAGCTGAGCTGAGAGTTCACAGACTTTGGCAGTCTCTGCCTCCCCTAAAGCCGAGCCCAAGGTCAGTCTTAACTCCTCGTCTCCCTAAAAAACCTCCCCCCCTTCTCCTGCTGCTCCGTGGCTGCTCCCCAGACACGATGCCAGAATTCCTGCAGACTGCTAATGAGCTGGAAAAAGGGGATTTCACTGGACCTTCTCAGCTCCCCTGGACTGCAGGGGGTTGGTTATTCCTCCACTGGGACTCCCCTCTCAGGGAGTGATCCCAAGAAAAGGTCCTGGCAGGGATGTGGGATCTGCAGCCAGGCTCAGATGGGGATGTGGGATCTGCAGCCAGGCTGGAATTAAAGGGACTGGCAGGGATATGGGATATCCCAGGGGTGGGAAAGAACATTCCAAGAGAGGGACAGGACATCCCAGGTGTGGGACAGAAGATTCCAAAAGTGTGACAGGATATCCCAGGAGCAGCACAGGACATTCCAGGAGCAGGGCAGACATTCCCAGGAAGCTGCTTCCGTGCCACCAGAGATGGCTCTGGGTGTACCCTCAGCCCGCAGTGCATCTCACCCCCTGCTCCAGGACCCAGCTCCCTGCAATTCCATCATGTTCCTGGTGTTCTCCATCCTTAGGAACATGGGGAACCTCTTTCCATGGTTTTCCAAGCCAGGACTCCATGGATGTGACCGTGGGGACCTCTCCCCACAGAGGGAAGGTATTTTTTGGTCATCCTTTCCTCTCCAGGTGGGAATGGGGCCTCCTGGAGCCTAGGATGGGGTTCAGGCCCTGCTGTTCTTGGGGAGTGTCCAAGCCCCTGCAGCACCTCTGGTTTGCTCTGCTGTGAGGGAAAAAACCCTTGGAATGTTGGCACGTGGAGGAGGAGAAGGAGGATGGGAGATTCCTGGAGGCCAGGGAAGAACTGGCTGCCTGGGGGAAGGGTTGGGAAGAGGCTGGGAAGGCTCCAGCACTGGGAACAGAAGGATCTGTTGCCCTGAGTGAGCTTGAAACAGTTGTCCACCCACCAAGAGTTTGGGTTTTTATCCTTACAGGAATTGGCAGGAAATCGGGAATCCTGCCCGGAATCCTCCCCTGGCTCCTATGAAATCCCACATCTCACCCCAACCAGCCCTTCCCAAACACGGCAGCCTCGGCTCTGGAAGCTCCCAGTCCCCACGTGGTGTTGAT
Source organism: Cephalopterus ornatus (assembly GCA_013396775.1). Lineage (NCBI taxonomy): Eukaryota > Metazoa > Chordata > Aves > Passeriformes > Cotingidae > Cephalopterus > Cephalopterus ornatus. The sequence goes on from VZRE01011032.1 coordinate 14,128, forward strand.
GGAGATTCCAGAGCTCCCATTTCCATCCCTTCCTCAGGAAATCTGGCAGGGGCCAAGGAGGAGGAGCAGGATTAGTTTGGGAAGGGTTTGTCCCAGCCCGTGCCAGGTGTGGATGAGCCTCTCCCACAGGGATGCAGCTGTGGGGGGAGGATCCCTGCTCTTCCCATCCCTCCTTATCAGCTCCCATCTGCTGTCCCTGGCTCAGCTTAGCACCTGGAAGCTCAGCCCGGTGCCAGCAAAAACCTTGGATCGTTCCCTTCCCGAGGTGTCACTTCCACGTGAGTAAATTCCTCTCAGGGGAGCAGAAGAAAAGCCCAGTTTGGATTTTCAGGCACCCCCACGAGGCTGAGGTTTTCTCCTTGTGTGGGGAAGGAGCTGGAGCAGGGCTGGTGCAGATTCCCAGGGCAGGGGATGGTGGGGAAAAGCCTGTTCCCAGCTCGGACCGGGGCTTTACTGGAGCTCCCTGGGGGGCACAGCAGGAAAATCCCTTCAGCTCCATCTCTTCCGTGCCAGGGTTCCTCCAGACAACCCTGAGCACCCAGAAAACTTGGACAACCTTGGGACAACAAACCCACAAAGGGATGAGTGTCCAGCTGGGTGCCCAACTAGGTCTGACCTTTCTTTTCCTTGCTTTTCCCTGCTTTTCCCAGCTTTCCCTGACTAAAGATGAGCAGGCCTCAGTTTCCCTGGATGCAGGATGGGGACAGTGCCCGTGTCCTGCTGGACCAGAGCTCGGTTTGCCACTGGCAGGGGGGCTATAAAAATGTATTAAATAAATAAAAAATGTATAAATCTTTATATGATGCACTTAAAGATCCACGAAATCCAAGGCTACCGGAGATTCCAGCAAGGAAAACACCTCCCCTGTGCACCCTTGGAGCTGAGGCAGGAGGTCACTGCCCCTGTGGGGCGGAGAGGAGGTGCCTCCAGCGGCATCCCTGTGGATGTGGGACTGCCTGCCAACCCCAAAACCCTCCGGTTGTCCCCTCTTGGGTAGGTGGGAGCTGCTTGGCTGCTCCTGGGCAAGAAGGAATTTCCCTCCACCCCCCACACCTGCAGGGATGGAGGGAAGAGGTGGAATTCCGTCGTGGAGCTGGGCTGGGAGGGGAGGAGAAAGGGAGATTTAGGGGAAGGGTGAATGGTCTGAGGGGAGTCAGTGGGAGCTGGGGAGCTGGGGCCTGGCACGGGGTGGGAAAGGCCAGGATGGACATGGATGAGGAGCTGGAAAACTGGCACAGAGGGTCTCCCAGGAAAAGGGGGTGGGGATAGATGGGGCAGTGCGGTCAGACCCCGTGGGGGGTGGTTGGGGCAGCCAGGGAGGCACCTGCAGATTTTTGGAGTCCAAACTCACCTGGGCCAACCTGGGGACACTCAGGGAGGGCCACATGGAGGGGAGGTTGATGCTGAAGGTGGCGGCGGGGAGAAGGGGGGATGCAAAACAACCTTAAACCACAGGAGGAGAAACTGGGAAATCCCTCCTGAGCTTTCCTGAGCAGTCCTGCTTTTCCCTTTCCAGGGAATTGTGTGCAGGGACACCTTGTGTGTAGTGATTTGGGAGAGAGAAGGGTCTGGACCGTGGTGGGGATGGAGCCATGAGGCTTTGGAAACCCTACAGGCCCTGGGGGTGCTGGTGGGGAGTGGATGCAAAACAACCTTAAACCACAGGGAATTCCCAGGAGGAGAAACTGGGAAATCTCTCCTGACCAGTCCTGCTTTTCCCTTCCCAGGGAATTGTGTGCAGGGACAACTCGTGTGAAGGGATTTGTGGAATTGGGAAGGAGGAGGGTCTGGACCGTGGTGGGGATGAGGCCATGAGGCTTTGGAAACCCTAAAGGCCCAGATGGACCCAGTGGAGCACCAGGTGGAGGAAATGGGAGAAAAAATTCATGCAAGAACAAATAGATGGGAGAGCAAATTGATGGGAGAACAAACTGATGGGAGAACTCACTGGAAAGTCAAGAGACCACAGCTTTAATTAGGACCCTTCCCAGGTGACACATCCCTTGTGCCCTGCTGTGGGCTGGAGCCTCTTCCCTGTGCGTGGAAATGTCCGGGAATGATGGAGCTCAGGGAGAAGGAGGAGGAGGAGGAGGAGGAGGAGGAGACACAAAACTGAGGCGGCTCGATGGGTCAAAAATACACAGCAGGTGGCCATCAGTCCCCTTTGTGACCCCACAGGCCCAGCCCTGCCTGGAACCCCCCCTTTGGCCCCCCCTCACTTCCTCCTGCCGATCTGGGCCATCAGGTGGGCATTGGCCGCCGCCTTGGCCCGCAAGTTCTTGGCCTTGGCGATGTTGAAGAGGATGTTCATGATGTTGGTGGGCACATCGAGGGACAGGGTGACCTTGGCGCGCCGGTCGCTCTTGGCCTGGTTCTGGTACGTCTTGCCCTTCACCTGCGCCTGGGACACATATTTGTAGTGCCCTTCCCCCGGGAATGTCCTTTTCCCAAGCTCCTCCTGCAGCTCTTCGTCCCGTTCCCGCTCCTCGGACGCCTCCCGGGGCGGGAAGTCAAAGCCGCGCTTGTCCAGGACGGAGTTTTCCTCGGGGATGTTCTCCTGGGCCTCGGCCAGGGCGGAGTTGAGGCAGCTGAGGAGGGAGGCGGCGTTGTAGAGGCTCAGGGCACGGCTGGTCTGGGCACAGAGCAGGATCAGGAGCAGCAGCAGCCTGGGGTGGGACATCCTGGGGTGGGGCAGACACCCAGGGGCATGAGCTTCCCATGGGATCTGGGGCAGAGATGCACCCCTTGCTTGCTCTCTCTCATTTCCTAAACTCCCATCCCAGGGTTCACCTCCCAGGTCCCATCCCAAGGTTAGGACAGGTGGGAATGAGCTGCCTTGGGGTCTCAGTGCTGTAGGGGCTGAGGGCACGGCTGGTCTGGGCACAGAGCAGGATCAGGAGCAGCAGCAGCCTGGGGTGGGACATCCTGGGGTGGGGCAGACACCCAGGGGCATGAGCTTCCCATGGGATCTGGGGCAGAGATGCACCCCTTGCTTGCTCTCTCTCATTTCCTAAACTCCCATCCCAGGGTTCACCTCCCAGGTCCCATCCCAAGGTTAGGACAGGTGGGAATGAGCTGCCTTGGGGTCTCAGTG
>VZRE01011032.1:18224-29310 GCA_013396775.1 Cephalopterus ornatus
CCTGTGTCACCCCCTTCCCTTGTGTCTCCTCTATCCCCTCCTGTCCCCTGTGTGCCCCTGTCCCCCCGTCCCCTCTCCCTGTGTTCCCATGTCCCCCACACGTCCCCCTGTCCCTCCATGTCCCCTCTCCCTGTGTTCCCATGTCCCCCACACGTCCCCCTGTCCCCGTGCAGCCCCCGTGGAGGGCAGGTTTGAGCCCGTCCCGCTGCAGCAGAGCCGGGTCCTGCCGCGGGCACCTCCTTGTCCGGGGAATTCCCGTTGCGGTCCCCTTGGGAGCCCTTTCCACCTCCTCGGGGTGACCGTGTGGGGACCGCGAGCTTCTGGAGAGGTGGCTTTCCCTCTCAGCCCCTCTCTGCTCCGCCTGAAGCCACCAGAGATGTTTGTGGACTCTTCCAAGCCTGGAATTATCTGTTTTCCCACTCTCCCAACTCGGTCCTAAAAGGACGTGGCGAGTGGGGCGCAGCCCACACCGGAGCGGGAGAGGTCATCTGTCACCAGCCCTGTGTCCCCTCTCCAGCCCTGGCCTCAGGTGTTCCGGGGTTGTCCCGTATCCCATATCCCATTCCCTCGTCCCCCTTGGATGCCCCATCTGGTGGCACATCAGCCCCTCCCTGCCTTGGCACCCGGGGGCACCTCCAAAGCCACAAGCGCGACGGTATCGATTCCTGCGTGAAATCCCGGTCATTTTGGGGGCTTGGCAGGGGCTGCAAATCCCTGGACAACACTCCTGCTCTGCAAACCTCCCCGTCTCTACGTTCCGTCTCTCCGGGAAGCGCCTCATCTCCCTGCGTTCCCACCCGACCGCTCAGAAAGGCCCCTGAAAAATCCCACAGGGAATCTGCCGGTGGGAGGTCTTTGCCCGTGTCCAGGATGGAAAACTGCCCCCAGGCGGCACATGGGCGCTCCCAGCGCCTGGAAGCTGCTGGCATTCCCGATCTTCGGGCCCCATCTTGTGGCAAGGACGTGGCACGGCAATTCCTGGCGGCGGGACGATCCCCAGGGATGCAGGGGGTTAATCCTGGGGCTGGGGGTTCGTCCTTGGGGGCGGCAAATTTGTGTCCCGCGGAAGGAAGAAAAAAACCCCCTGTGGAGCAGGATGGCTCCTGGGAGTCTCCATGGATGTGTCTTGGGGCCACCCCTGGGATGGGAGATGTCCCGAGACCCCTCCAAAACCAACCCAACCCCGGTGTTCCCGGGATGTGCCACCCTGGCCCTGCTGCTCTGCCATTGAGCCCTGAAACTGGTGACACCTGAACTCGGGACTCCCCTGTCCGTGGAACGGGGCAGATTTGGGAAGTTTTATCCTCTGAACTCTGCCCTTTGTCTTGGAGGGGGAGTTTTGGACAGGTTTATCCCCTTAACTCTGCACTTTGCTTTCCCTCAGACTGGGAGTTTCAGGCAGGTTTATCCCCTTAATTCCACCTTTTGCCATATCTTAGGGGGTGGAACCATGACAGGTTTTTTCCATTAACTCTGTCCACTGCTTTCCCACAGATTGGGAATTTTGGGCAGGTTTATCCCCCTAACTCCACCCTTTCCCGTGTCTTGGAGGGTGGAATCAGGGCAGGTTTATCCCCTTAACTCAGCCCTTTGCTCTCCCTTCGAATGGTAATTTATGGGCATTTATGGGATTTATGCCTTTAACTCTGCTCTTTGATGTTCATGGAAGGAGGGAGATTTTGGGATTTTTATCCCTTTAACTCCACCCTTTGCCATGTCCCAGAGGGTGCAACCAGGGCAGGTTTATCCCCTTAAAACTCTGCCCTCTGCTGTCCGTGAAAGGGGTGAAATTTGGACAGATTTATCCCCTTAACTCTGCCCATTACTTTTCCACAGATTGGGAATTTTGGGCAGGTTTATCCCTTTAAAACTCTGCCCTCTGCTGTCCATGAAAAGTGTGAATTTTGGACAGGTTTATCCTCTGAATTCCACCCTTCACCATGCCCTGGAGGGTGGAACCAGGACAGGTTTATCCCCTTAACTCTGCACTTCCCTGTCCCTCAGAGTGTGAATTTTGGGCAGGTTTATCCCCTTAACTCCACCCTTTGCCATGTCCTGGAGGGTGGAACCAGGACAAGTTTATTCCCTCAACTCTGCCCTTTCTTGTCCCTCAGATTTGGAATTTTGGGCAGGTTTATCCCCTTAACTCTGCCCTTTGCCATGTCCCAGAGGGTGCAACCAGGGCAGGTTTATCCCCTTAAAACTCTGCCCTCTGCTGTCCATGAAAGGGGTGAAATTTGGGCAGGTTTATCCTGTGAATTCCACCCTTTGCAACGTCCTGGAGGGTGGAACCAGGGCAGGTTTATCCCCTTAACTCAGCCCTTGGCCATGTCCTGGATGGTGGAACCAGGACAGGTTTATCCCCTTGACTCTGCCTTTTGCTTTCCCCCAGACTGGGAATTTTGGGCAGGTTTATCCCCCTAACTCCACCCTTTTCCATGTCTTGGAGAGTGGAATCAGGGCAGATTTATCCCCTTGACTCTGCCTTCTATTTTGCCTCACAGGAGAAGTTTGGGGCAGGTTTATCCCCTTAACTCTACCCTTCCCTGTCCATGGAGGGGGAAATTTGGGCGGTTTTATCCCCTTAACTCCTCCTTTTGCCATGTCTTGGGGAATAGAATCAGGGCAGGTTTATCCTCTTAACTTTGCCTTTTGCTTTCCCTCAGAGTGTGAATTTTGGGCAGGTTTATCCCCTTAACTCAGCCCTTTGCCACGTCCTGGAGGGTGGAACCAGGACAGGTTTATCCCCTTAACTCTGCCTTTTGCTTTCCCCCAGATTGGGAATTTTGGGCAGGTTTATCCTCTGAATTCCACCCTTTTCCGTGTCCTGGAGGGTGGAATCAAGGCAGGTTTATTCCCTTGAGTCTGCCCTTTGTTTTTCCTCACAGGGGAAGTTTCGGGGCAGGTTTATCCCCACAACTCTGTCCATTGCTCTCCTTCGGAGTGGGAATTTCAGGCAGGATTCCCCCCTTGACTCTGCCCTCTCCCACCCCTTGAAGGGAGCGATTTGGGGCAGGATTTGAGGGAGCCACTTGATTTCCACTTCTTTGCCTCCCAAAACCCCACAGAGCTCCTCGGGCAACATCCATCCCCTTTAACCCTTCCCTGCATCCAGATGAGAGAGGAAAATCTGCCTGGATCGACCCAGGGCAGCACCACCAGAGCTGGAGATTCCGGGATGGGGCAGGAAAACCCTTCCCGGGACACACAACCCCCGCCTCAGGGCAATTTAGGACCTGAAACCCTCCTTCCTTCAGCCCCAAATCCGACATGTGGGGACTCGGACATCAGGACATGCTGGGATCGAGTTTTTCTTGCAAAGACCTTTTTCCCACCCCAAAACCTGCCCCCTCACGGCTGTTTTTCATTCCCAAGGGAAGCATCTCCCTTTCCCGGAGAACCCCTTGAGCTCCTGCAGGACGGGATGCCCGGGGCAGGAATTTGGGAATCGCTCGTTCCCCCCAGGGCAGGAATTTAGGAATTGCTGATTTTCCCGCTGTCCTGGGGACACTGTGGGATGTTGCTGGGTGGGGAATTGGAATGCCAGGGAGCTGGAACAGCTTCTGGAAGAGGACTGAGCTGCTTCGGAGCTGCCTCCGGATCTCAGAGCAGCTTCTCCCTCTCTCCTCTCCCTGACTCAAACCTGTGGCTTGTCCCTGAGGTTCCTCGGGCTTTTCCACTCTCCGGGAATCTCAGCTGAGCAGGGGGAAAAACACAGCCATCCACACCCAGCTCCTGCTTTCCTGGACAGGGTGGAAATACTGGCAAAAAGGGGGCAAAAATCAAGGAAAAGCAGCGTTTGGCAGCCACAAACACTGATATTTTGGGATCGGGGGTCATTTTTGTGCCCCAAAAGTTTTTATGGAGCGGGGAAGAAGCTGGATTCGGGGTTACCTCCCCGCTAGAAAACGCAGGGAAAGAAGAAAACCCCTCCCCGCGGTGGATCCGAGGAAGCGGGAGTTCAATCCTCTGCGGCCACAGGGTGAGCCGGGGGAGCCGTTCCCGCTCCTGCCGGTGGGAATTGCTGGGATAGCTGTGGGAATTCTACGGGAATCGCATCGAGGAGGCGCCGAAAATCCGCCTCTCTGCTCTAAAGGAGAAAAATCAACCTGCTCCAGCGAAGTGGGATGAAGGATTCGCTGGTCGTCGCGGGCTCCTCGGCAGCGGAGCCGCTGGATTAAGCTGATTTTTTCCCTGGCAAAAAGTAAGTCTGGGATAAAATAATCCAGTGGGTGAGACCTGGAGACTTTTCAAACTCTCTCTGCCTGAATTCCACTTCCCTAATGGGTCTCTCCTGGCAGTGCTGATTCCCGGGGCTCCAAAATTCCAGCTGGAATCTCTCCTCCCCAGTCCCTTCGGTGACGGCAGCGACTTGTCTCTCCCCATTTTCCCCAAGATTTCCAAACCCTTCCCACGTTTCTCGGCCTGATCTGCCTCCAAAAATTCCTGTCGTAATTAAAAGAACGCCCTATTCCTTTGCTTAGGAGGGAAGGGTGAGGGGGATAATTTAATATCTCCATACCACAAGATCTTGAAGAGGGATTCCTTTTTTCCGCCCCCCCCGCTGGCAGCTTCTCTCCCAGAGGGAAAGCGCTGCAATATTTCAAGGTGGATCCAAACAGGGAGCAGGTTAAGGAATGGAATCCAAGGAACTCACCTGGTCGTCCTGGGCGCTCGGGATGGGAAGGACTTGCCGTGGTCTCACTCCCGGGAGAGAGGCATCAGGCGCCTTTCCCCACCTGAACTTGTGCTCCCCTGGACTGGATTTTATGGTCCCTCGGAGAGGGCTGGGAATAGTTTTCCACCCCTCTCCTTGGAAACACACTTTTTTTTCGCCCCCCTCCCTGCCTCCCGTGTGTATATATATAAAAGCGAGGGATCACGGGGTCGGAGCCGTTAATTCCCCGACGCGGAGCCGTCGTTTGGGGCATGATTTCATTAGGGTGACATCACGGGGAGCTGGAGACGTCACGGGGCTGGGGAGCCCATCCACAGGGGGAAAAAATGGGAATTGGGGGCGGGGGGGAGTGAGGGAAAGACGTCTGAACCCTGAGCGTGGGGAGAGCCCCCCAAATTCGGGGTTGTCGTCAGGGCTGGACGTTGTAGGATCACGCGCAGGAACTTCTCCCCCCCTCTCCCGCGTTTTGGGGCAGGGATATTTTAAGCTGATACCTTAAATTGATATTTTAAATTATGGCCCTAAAGGTGCCTGGGAGGGGGTAAGGGGAGGAGGGGAGGTTGTTCAGCCTTGATTAACGGTGTTATTCCCAATTATTGTGGGTTTATTCCAAGAGTGGGGCTGGTTTTTGGCAGGGGTTGGCTCCAGGTCACTGCTCAGACCCCACAGCGGGGCCCTGCTCTGCCCTCTGCCTGCTTTCCCGGATTTTTTTTTTGGGGGGGGGGGGGGGGGGGGCGGTTCTCCTCCCATTCCAGCAGAAAAACCCCTGGAAGGTTAAAATTTTGGGAAAATTCTTCCAGGGTATGTTAGCACTTCAGAGAGGGAGGGGGAAGGACAATGTCTGTCATGGGGGAAAACCCTCAAACTCCCCAAAAGCTGCTGATGTCCCACAGGATTGACTCTGTCCCAAGGCTGGAAAAGCTCCCAGTTTGGGGTCCTAGTACCAGTCTGATCCCAGAAACCTCCCAGTTTGGGGTCCCAGTAGCACTGTGGGGTCCCAGTACCAGTCTGACCCCAGAAACCTCCTATTTTGGGGTCCCAGTACAACTCTGATCCCAGAAACCTCCCAGTTTGGGGTCCCAGTACCACTTTGGGGTCTCAGAAACCTCCCAGTTTGGGATCCCAGTACCACTCTCTTTCCATAAACCTCCCAGTTTGCTGTCCCAGTAGCAGTCTGATCCCAGAAACCTCCCAGTTTGGGGTCCCAGTACCAGTCTGACCCCTGAAACCTCCCAGTTTGAGATCCCAGTACCACTTTGGGGTCCCTGAAACCTCCCCGTTTGGGGTCCCAGTACCACTGTGACCCCAGAAACCTCCCAGTTTGGAATCCCAGTACCACTCTGATCCCAGAAAGCTGCATCCACACAAGGAATGGCTGTTCCCCCTTTGGAACCGTCCCATCCCTGGTGGGATCTGTTCCCGGGGTTGGGAGATGTGGGATGGAGGGACGAGGTGTGAGCGGGGGTGGGGTTTGACCCACTCAGGTCATTCCCAAGGGTTGGATGGTTGGGAATGGGGTCTCCAGCCCTCCCTGGGAGGTGGCTGCGATGGGGGCACTTGGGAATGTTGGGAAAGGGCTGATCTGCATCCCAGGAATTCCTGCAGGTCCCAAATCCCACTTGGGCTCCTCAGGGTCTGTGGCCTTGCTTGGGGTTGAACCTCAGCCCATCCGAGGGAATTGGGGGCCAGTGGATCCCAAAAATCCCAGGGGATTGGGGACAAGGCTGGAAGGCAGGCAGGGATGGGTGGGAATCCCTTTTCCTTCTCCTGCTCACATCCTGGGCTGTATTCCCATGATTTACCCACCCACAGACCCCTTGGCTGTTGGGGCGGGAAAATATCCATACAGGAGGCAAATCCACACTCCAGACATGGATTTGAGGGGGGTTTTATTAAGGAAAAATGACGAATAAGTGATTTCATTGAGGAAAAATTATTATTGTGTGATTTTATTGGAGAAAAATAGGGAAGGGAAAAATAGGGAAGGGAAGGCAGTGCCTAAGGAAGATGAGGGAAGTCAAAGGCCCGTTGATCCCTATGGATCCACTAAAAATCAGGATTTTTTAGGTGGCTCCCACATTTCTGTTGATCCCAAAAATCCCAGGGGATCGAGGACAGGGCTGGAAGGCAGGCAGGGATGGGTGGGAATCCCTTTTCCTTCTCCTGCTCACATTCCAGGCTGTATTCCCATGATTTATCCACCTACAGACCCCTTGGCTGTTGGGGTGGGAAAATATCCATACAGGAGGCAAATCCACACTCCAGACATGGATTTGAGGGGGGTTTTATTAAGGAAAAATGACTAATAAGTGATTTTATTGAGGAAAAATTATTAGTATGTGATTTTATTGGAGAAAAATAGGGAAGGGAAAAATAGGGAAGGGAAGGCAGTGCCTAAGGAAGATGAGGGAAGTCAAAGGCCTCGTTGATCCCTACGGATCCACCAAAAATCGGGATTTTTTTTTTAGGTTTTCCCCACATTTAGCAGGTCTTTGCTTTGCAGGGGGATCAGGGAGGAGATTCTGCTGCCTGAAAAATCCCCTTTTATGCCCTAAAGATAAATCTGATGGCGTGAAAATAACCCGGGGAAGGAGGGAGCAGGGATGGGAAGAGCCTGGGAAGCTGGAATGTGGCGGAGGGGCCTCCAACTCCCGCCCAAATTTCCCTGAAAGCTCCCAAATTTCTGGAAAAGGCAGGTTTTGAGATGAGCAAGGCCCCTTCCCAGCCCTGAGCTCCGCTTCCGTGTGTGGATCATCCTTTGGAGCCCAAATGTGGGCAGGGAAGAGGATCCTTATCCAAGTTTCATCACCAAAAGGATCCGGGGCGGGGGCAAAAAGACCAAGTGAGTATGATAAAATGTCAAATATGAAATACAAAATACAGAGAAGGTAAAAATATGAAATTCAAAATATAAAATACAGAATAGAAAATCTGGAATACAAAAATAAAATGAAAAATATAAACTGTGAAATGCGAAATATAAAATATGGAATGTAAAATGCAAAATCTAAAATACAGAGTAGAAAGTATAAAATACAAAATAGAAAGTATCGAACACACAATATAAAATATGAAATAAAAATATAAAATGTACAATAAAAATATAAAAAAATGCAAAATATAAAAAAATTCAAAATGTAAAATGTAAAATACAAAGAATTAAAGGCAAAATATAAAATATGAAATATAAAATATAAAATACGAAATACAAAATATGAAATACAAAATAAAAATATAAAATACAAAATATAAAATGCAAAACNAATAAAAATGTACAATACAAAATATAAAATGCAAAATATAAAATACAAAATATGAAATACAAAATAAAAATATAAAATACAAAATATAAAATGCAAAATAGAAAAATAGAATATGAAATACAAAATATAAAATATAAAATGTAAAATGTTAAAGAAAATATAGAATATAAAATATAAAATGCAAGACATAAAATACAAAATACAAAATATAAAATATAAAATACAGCTGATTGTGACTTCGGAAATCCCCCCAAAAGCTGATTTTGGGGGGATTTATGGGGTTTTTCCCCTCCCACCAGACTGATTTTGAGGGAGGTTTATTGGGATTTTCTCCTCCCATCAGCCTGATTTTGCGGGAGGTTATGGGGTTATTCCTCTCCCACCAGGCTGATTTTTGGAGGGGGCTTTATGGGATTTTCCCCTCCCATCAGCCTGATTTTGGGGGAGGTTATGGGGTTATTCCTCTCTCATCAGGCTGATTTTGGGGGAGGTTTATGGGGTTTTTCCCCTCCCACCAGGCTGATTTTGGGGGGTTTTATGGGATTTTTTCCCCTCCCACCAGCCTGATTTTGAGGGAGGGGTTATTGGGATTTTCGCCTCCCACCAGCCTGATTTTGGGGGAGGTTATTGGGATTTTCCTCTCCCACCAGGCTGATTTTGGGATTTTCGTCTCCCACCAGCCTGATTTTGGGGTTTTTCCTCTGCCACCAGCCTGATTATGGGGGGTTTTATGGGGTTTCTCCTCCCCATAACCCCCTTTTAGGGGCGATTTTCACTCCTTCTCACATCAAATCCTATCTCCAAGGTGGCTCCAAAGCTTGGGAAGGCCCCTCCCTTCGGATTCGGGAGCTCAGCGGCGGGAGAGGAAGAGCTGAGGACGCAGATTTGGTTATTTTGGAAAGGGCTGAACGATTATTTTGCCTTTTTTGCCCTTTTTCCCCCCCTTTTCCGAGGGGTTCGGGGTCTCCTGTTGCCGCTGTGGGGTCGCAGGGGGATTTTCCAGCCCCTTCCCCAGCCTTTCATCTTCCTGGCAATTCCTTAAGCTCCGCCTGGAGCTTTTGGATGCAAATGGCACATCAGGAAAAACCCCCGCTGGGATTTTTGGGCTCGGGGGCATTTTGCAAATTACCCCAAACGCCTCAAGAACCCCAAATCCCGACTTCGGCGCTGAACACCCTTCGGGCACGGGATGAACTTGATTCCCGGTGCTTTTGCTCCAAAGGAAGGGAAGGGAAAAGCGGTGGAGGAGAGGAAAAGGCATCCCGAATCCCCCACGTTTTATCTTCCCTAAAGTTGTTTTTAGCTTGGGCAGTTCCCACCCCTTTTCCAAGGAGGTGTTTGGATTCTGCGTGGAACGCGGGCATCCACGTCCCTGCTCGGAAGGGGACGTGGAAAATCGAGGAAAAATGGAAAGGGAGGCAGCAGGATCCTGGATCCACCCCCAGGAGCACCTCTGGCCTCAGGGAATTTTCCCTGGCCAATGCCCCTAAATATAAAACCTATTTTCACCCCGTGGAGTGAAGAAAAAAAGAGCTGCTTCTCCTTTTCCCTGCATCCCTAATCCGGGTTCAATCCCACTGCTGGAGCTGGAGAAGGCCGGTGGGAGAGACACTGTGATGGTTCATTCCCTACGGGAATCCCACTGCGGGGGGGTGTTGCTCATCCAGCATTTCTTTGGGATCATGGGTATGGAACGGCCCCTCGGCTTCCTGATCCATGGAGATGTTTGGGGTGGATGTAGGGGAGGGTGGGACATATTTGGGATCGTGGCTGTGGAGTGGCCCCTTGTCATCCTAATCCATGGAGGTGTTTGGGGTGGACTTAGGGGAAGGGTGGGATATATTTGGGATCGTGGCTGTGGAGCGTCCCCTTCCTGATCCATGGAGGTGTTTGGGGTGGACTTAGGGGAAGGGTGGGATATATTTGGGATCGTGGCTGTGGAGCGTCCCCTTCCTGATCCATGGAGGTGTTTGGGGTGGACTTAGGGGAAGGGTGGGATATATTTGGGATCGTGGCTGTGGAGCGTCCCCTTCCTGATCCATGGAGGTGTTTGGGGTGGATTTAGGGGAGGATGGGACACATTTGGGGGGTGCGGGGCCCGTGGCTGAGGCTCAGGGATTCCCAAGGTGTGGAATGGACAAGGAGCCATCCAGAGGGAGCCTGAGGGATCAAATGGGATTTCCCAGGGTGGTTCCAGGCGCAGAAAGGGGCAGGACAGATATCCCAAAGCTGCCCCCATGGGAGAGTTTCTCCTTGGTTTTCCTCCCAACCCACGATGCCGAGGGCAAATCCATCCCTGATTTTGCTGCTGCTTGTCCCAGCAGAGCTGCCCTCCGGGCACAGAAGGTTTTCCAGTCTTTCCCAACCATTTTTCCCTCCTTTCCCAAGGGTGCTGTGGCTGGTGGGTTGCAATCCCATCCTTCCAGAGGGCAGGGATGGTGTTCCCCAGCGGCCTCCAAGCAGCGCTGGCAGGAGGCTGAATACACCAATCCAGGGGTTATTCCTGCTCCAGAAAGTGATGGATCTCACCCAAAAGGGCCCGTGGGAAGCGGGAAAACCTCCCAAAACCAGAGGATGTCGTGGAAGCTTTTGCAGGATTAAGGCCAGGGTTGGGCTGGGCTTTGTCAAACCTGGTCTTAGTTGAAGGTGTTGGACAGGATGGGCTTTAAAGGGTCCCTTTAAAAGCCCTTTCCAAGTTATCCTGTGATTCCATGATTCCAAGATGGACCTGCTGGTGCATTAGAGCCTAAATTACTGCTGCTCTAAAAATACCTCCCCAATTAATTAAATCGATTAACCTGGCTGACCCTGCTCAGGCTGAGGGCTGCTTTCCCTGTTTTCCCTGGCTGCTCCAACCTCCTGGACACATCCAGAGGGTGCTGAGGGCCATTCCAAGGGCTAGATCATTGTCAGATTCCCAAATGACTCTGGCCCGGCAGATCCATCGCTCCCGAGCTGTTTCCCTCCGGCAGAGTTGCTTAGGATCTGCCCATGGGATGAGTTCCTTCTCTCCTTGCAAGAATTCCAGGCTGGATGCACAGGAAAATCCCTCCTGCAGGGGGGCTGGGAGCGCTCCGGCCCCTGTGTATATAAATTCATATATATGTGTGGATATATTCATACATACGTGTCTATATATTGATAT